>CM043116.1:43060036-43432326 GCA_023701765.1 Hylyphantes graminicola | reverse complement strand
GTGAAAATTAACTCAGACTTAGTTAAATTCACTCGTTTGTTTTAAGAGTGTACTTCATCGACTTGGCGATTTTTCACTCTCGAATAAAAACTTAAATTCAACGCACTTTTATTTCCTGTGAAGGAAATTACTACCATATTGTATAAATTCTGATTTTGCGCTTCATCCTACAACTGCGAAAATCGTCATTTTTTTTTAATCACACAACGTCTTTTAATAAATAAAAGCGTGACCTAACATTGAGTAATCGGGATATTTGGGCTTACTCAGGTTGCTTGGCGACATTTTGTCGTCTTCACTTTGCTTCTCGCCATGCATTTCCATCTTCCTTCTTAACTTTATATTCTCATTTCATTGAAAAATGCGTTCCTTTCCGGAGCATTCCACAAAGCACGCCAAATCCTTTCGAAGGCAAAAGTGAAGGTAGGATATTGCTTTTTGACCGCGCTTTGCACCTGACCAGGATTTGGGCCAGGAAACTTTATTTACACATGAATCAACAGCAAGCGATTTAATGGAATATATCATGCAAACTTCTACACATAAAAGCATAAATGTTCTAGGATATTTCGCAAGGTTGCTTGAAATCAAAGTGAACCCAGTTTTTGTTTAACTAGCCTACAACACTATCATTTAGAAAAGACTTCTGCACTCAAATGGGGACATCGTTGAAACAGCTTGTACAAATATATCCAAAATTTGGTATCAAGTTTATACCAAAAATATTTTCTTATCTAGAGTCACCATACTTTTAGTGTATTGATGTTTAAATGTTTAATTTTTTAGTGTATTGGTGATTAAGTGCTAAACCAAACAATGAAGAAATAGCGGTCTAAATCCTCAACATGTTAATTCCTTACCAAGACTTTTTTAATGTGGATTTTCATATGATATTAAGGCCATAATTAACGTGCGGAAGAAATTTTCTTTTTGACTTTTTGAAAAAACAGTAGTTAAATAGGATATGACAAATTAAATATCCGGAACATAAAAGAGCGTAATATTTGAGACCCGAGTAATTGGGGTTTTATTTATTTTTTTACGAATCCAACAATCAATCGGGAGTTGTAATTGAAAGTTGTGTGCTTTTTTGTGTTTCGACATTTTAGTAAAGCTTTTGGAGAGAGTTGTTTACTCTATATTATCATAGACGGGTACCGTTTTCGCGGATAGAAGCGTTCGTTAAAACCTGATAGATAGCACTGACTATAGGTTTTAAAAATATATATATTCTATTTCATATCAAAAGAGTCCATTCTAGTTAATCATCAGTTATTGATAAAATATAGTTAAATATTAGTTATTGATAAAATGTATTAAAATATTAGTTATTGATCAAATGTATTAAAATATTAGTTATTGATAAAATGTATTGAAATATTAGTTACTGATGAAATGTACTTAAATAAGTAACAAGGATGTGTTGCAGAGTTAAGGAAATAACTTATACCATAGCAATGATAAACACGTATTTAGAAATTCCAGACACTATTATAAAATACATTTTGCTTTTTACGTACGAAAAACTGGGGATATCAGTTACTGGTTAATAAATAACATAAATTAAAAAAAAAACATTCATTTACAAATAATAAAGGTATATTTCGCTTACCGGTGGAAAGAAATTATTTTATGCAAATGGTGTTATACTCCAATTCATACTGAGACCATGCACGAAAAAAAGAGCCGCAAAAGCTGAAAGAAATAAAATTTCCATTAAATGTTCGCAACTTTCGCATTGCATAGCATCTAATATTTTCTTTTAACATTAAATTTTTCGTATTACCTGATATTCAGTTTAAACAGAAAATGTATACATGAATGACATTAAATTTTCAATCAAGTTACATTTTGTAGTTGACAGAAATCCCCGAAGGCAAATTTTTCTTTTTTTTCTTGTCTTGTTTTCTATGTGTCAAAACTTTAACCGAAAGAAGTTAAATGCATTTTCTTGATTTTTCCTTTTGTATTCGATACTTTTGTATGATGGAAATTTTCTTTAAAATGAAATTGTGCTTTAGATTTTCAAACCGACGAACACACAAAAAATATATTTGTTTGAAATTTGTCCATTTCAGTTAAAGTTTAAATGTTATTTAAATTAATTTAAGTAGTTTTTTAATAAGTTATTTTCATTGAGGCGCAGTATCTTAGTGGTAGTACTTTGCATCGCCACGTCACAGGTACGGAGATATATCATTGTTGTGAAAGGATCGGATTTACTGTACGGTAAACCTTGGCTCGATGTTTTCGGATTTGACAATAAATAATTTTTTGTGGCAACTGTCTAACTTCGACTGATGATTCGGATTCTTAGACTTCGCAACGATGACGTGTTCCGGCAAACCTATCTGACCGTCATTTACTCATTTCGGATGGGTGTCTGGCCGACTTTTGGCTCGATTTTGGAAAGTTCGTCAAGGATTACCGTTCAGTAAATATCTACCGTTGTGCAAAGTGAGATAGCACCTCGGAAATCGGAAATCGAACAGTAACCGACGAGTATCGGCGTGAAGCGCCCTTACTCCTTCATCGAAAGCTTCCCAAAAAGGAGTTAACTTTGTACAACGTTGTAAATCTTCGCTCGCTATAAATCTTCAAACATGGTGCCACAAGGGCACTGCAGAGCAGGATATAAGACATCTGAAAGGAAACAAGAGATTAGTAATTATAGAAAAACAACCATAGGTACAAAATACATAATAAATGCACTATACAAACATATGGACAATACATGGACGTAACAAGGACAAAACAAAAATGCAGAAAGTATCGTCAAAATAAATCAGTCAATATTGACAAGTCAAGTTGACATGCAATTCAAAGCTACCAATCTGGATCGTGATGGAGTGAGATAGCACATGTGGGAACTTAAGTGACGAATGGTCGTTGGGCTCTGCATGATGACGCTAACGGGTTCCGAATGTACTATAATACAACGTCCACTAATCATGTACAGAACTACACTCCGAAACACGATTAAAAATAATTTTTCACTTAGTAAACTGGTGTGTAGTAAATCTTTTGAGTCGTATCACTCTACTAAGTAACTACTAACTAATCCTTCAACATCCTCATTAACTATAACTTTTTCATGTGTCACTAGAAGGTAATCCCCCTAAATAACCATCAAGAAAATCCCCCTTAAACCCCCAATGAAAAATTTGCTACATTTTTTTTTACCTAACTATCCTTCCGACTATCTCCTGTGGGATGAGGGTTTCCTTAATCCATTTCCACAACTTTCGGTGTCTGTTGGGGCAAAACTTTCTTGATGATGGTTAGGGGCTGGGGTCTTTAGGGCCAAATGATTTTACGTGTTGGTTTCGTTGTGGGAGTTACGGGATGCGATTCATCACGTCCTAAGAAGAAGAAAAGAGTTAAGGTTGTAGTTTCCGCTTCATTACAGCTTCTTTTCCTTGAATGGAAGGGTAGCATACTTGGCGATGAATCGTTATTAAACACATTCGCGCTATAGAATTAAAAACATTTTATAATTTTTAGAAGCTTAATTAGAATATTAATTTTCTGAATTGCCCAATGGATTTAAATGTACACTTTTAACCTACTATCAACTATTAACCTAATAAAACTGCTTTAAACGCCCGCCCCCCCTCCCCCCGAACGTATTATCTATATAAAAAATTATTATTAAAATTATTAGAAATTATTATCTTTTTTTACAACCTTTTCACAAGGTTAATTAATGGATGAGGGTTTCCTTAATCCATTTCCACAACTTTCGGTGCCTGTTGGGGCAAAACTTTCTTGATGATGGTTAGGGGCTGGATTCTTTAGGTCCAAATGATTTTACGTGTTGGTTAAATCGTTTGGCTTCGTTGTGGGAGTTACGGGGTGCGATTCATCACGTTCTAAGAGGAGTTAAGGTTGTACTTTCCGCTTCATTACAGTTTCTTTTCTTTGGTGGGAAGGGTAGCATGCTGGGGTCTTTGGGGCCAAATGATTTTACGTGTTGGTTCCGTCGTTTGGGTTTCGTTGTGGGAGTTACGGGGTGCGATTCATCACGTTCTAAGAAGAAGGGAAGAGTTAAGGTTGTAGTTTCCGCTTCATTACAGTTTCTTTTCCTTGAATGGAAGGGTAGCATACTTGGCGATGAATCGTTATTAAACACAATTGCGATAGAATTAGACACATTTTATAGTTTCATTTTATAGTTCACGGGGTGCGATTCATTACGTTCTAAGAAGAAGGGAAGAGTTAAGGTTGTAGTTTCCGCTTCATTACAGTTTCTTTTCCTTGAATGGAAGGGTAGCATACTTGGCGATGAATCGTTATTAAACACAATCGCGATAGAATTAGACACATTTTATAGTTTCTAGAAGCTTAATTTATAAAAAAAATGAAAAATTGGCTACAAATTTTTATTTTGTTACCTAACTATCCTTCCGACTATCTCCTATGGGATGAGGGTTTCCTTAATCCATTTCCACAACTTTCGGTGTCTGTTGGGGCAAAACTTTCTTGATGATGGTTAGGGGCTGGGGTCTTTAGGGCCAAATGATTTTACGTGTTGGTTCCGTCGTTTGGCTTTGTTGTGGGAGTTACGGGGTACGATTTATCACGTTCTAAAGAGAAGGGAAGAGTTAAGGTTGTAGTTTCCGCTTCATTACAGTTTCTTTTCTTTGGTGGGAAGGGTAGCATGCTTGGCGATGAGTCGTTATTAAACACAATCGCGATAGAATTCTTTACATAGTATAGTTTTTAAAAGTTTAATTAGAATATTAACTTTATAAATTGCCCAATGGATTTAAATACAGTAAACTCCCGATTATCCGCGGAATTGGGTGGCACGGCTTCCGCGGATAAGCGAATTCGCGGATAATCCGCAAAAACGAAGAAAATGCCTATAAACAAAATTTCTTCTATGTTTTATTAAAGTAAATTATACAGTTATCGTATATAGCATGAACAAATTTACTTACTTCAAAATGTATATTACTGTCGTTTCTCCTATCCAAGCACATTTGATTTTTAGAGGATTTGTTTTCCGTCTTTTTAATGAGTTGTTCGTCTTGCATTGTCAAGAAAAAATTTTTTGTTTTTCACGCATTTCGCTAGTATCAAAATCACATAAAGCAATTCAATTAAAATAGGGGGCAGTTTATTTAACAAGTGATGCTTTTTGACAATGACCTGTTCGTGATGTGCACCTGATTGAACACCAGGTTACCTATAGTCATTCTTATTTTAATGCATTCGTTGTTCTTGTTAAATGTATTCGTTGTTAGTCCGAAAGAAATTCTCCCAGATTGAATTTCCCCGCCCTTGTTAGGAGTGCCATCTGCCGAGTAAGTAGTGCGAAAAGTCAGGTTTTAAGAATATTTTATTTTTTTAAAACTATCGTCCAATAATTTTAAAAATCTGAAAAAAATATATATTATATATTGATAATAGAGGAATATGTAGAGACAAAATCCTAAGTTGTGACCAAACGATTTTGGCATGAAATTTTTTTTTGAAAAATAAAATTGCATTTTTAAGAATGATCGCTCGATCAGATTTATGAGCGGATTTTTCTGAGAATACTACTCAATGATATCTAAAAACTCATGAGTAGTTTTTTGGATTTATCAAATATATTCAGGGAATAATCAATTTAAAAAGAAAAAAACTTTAATTTTTTACTCAAAAATGCGCCACATTTTTGAGCTGAAACTTGGCTGAGAAGTTGTCCATACTATGAGGTATTTTCAGAAAAAAAATTAGCCCGATTGGAATGGGGGGCATTTTTCACCGTCTTATCTGGCGAGGGCCTTTATTAACAATCTGTGTTACTAATTGTAAAACACTTTGGCGCCAATGCACATTAGCAAGGAATTATTTTTAATTCTTTTTTTTTATTTCTAACTATGGTCTCTAGAATTCTGCAAAATCACCTAGTTGGGTGAAGATCGCCGGATTTTCACAATTTTAGGAGAAGTGGAGTTCCAAAATTTAATAAATCACAACTTATTACACCCGGGGTTCCTGGATATTACGGTCGTCTGAGTTTTTTAAGTTTTAAATCCTTCAGAGTTTCCATATTTAATAATCGCCACAGATTAGCTATTTTACAACCGCCGCAACTGTTGGGATTTTGCAAATAAGTCGTAGTTTCCCAATTTAAGTCGCTTTAAATGTGCGATTTTAGGACTGCCTAATTTTTGTGATTTATAATCACAGAAATATGGTTTGACAAATTTAGGATCGGTAAAGATTTGGGATTTCAAGCTTATTATTTTTAGCGAGATTTTTGAAAACCACAATTAAAAAAAAAGGTTAGTATTAATAATTTTGGGAAACTAGTCGCGATAACTGAGACTTAATTTATTTTGTTGTCGCGAAAATTTAATGGAAAATAAAAGTTATATACCACCGTTATTTAGATTCTAATTTTGCCCAGGAGCTTTTTATAAAACCGTTAAGTAAATTAAAAATAAATTAAGCTACTTTAATAGTCCATCTTATACTTGCAGCTTCGTACTAGAAATCTTGTCGTGAACTGAGTCTTTTCTTTAGCACTTATTGTTGTGAAACCGAAAACCATTATTTTGAAAGCTGCATCCACCTTGCATTGTTGAAATATGATAATTTTTTTCTTAATAAATATATTAGGAAAATTGTAACTTCCTTTAGGCTAGCGAACTATATAATATTTCTAATCGGATTTTTTTAATGAAAATTGGAATGGCGCCTAGCATGATTTTTATATAATTTCACGCTTCGTACATATCTGTGAAATTTGTGGTTCGTACTTTGAAAGTCTCACAAAACCCTTATAATTTTAATGCCTCAAACTCTTTACTTTATAAATGTAGTGCGTTAGCTAAATGCAACTAATGTTGGGGACTAAATCACACTAAATTTATTTTGTTGTCGCAAAATTGAAAAATCTGGTGGCATTTTGCACTATCACCTGTTAATTTCGAACCTTGCTGCCTTTCGAATCCAGAAATTGCCATTTCAAATAATGAGTTAAATTTTAAAAAACTCAAAAATGAACACAAAAGAGTGTCGACAATATAGTGATTCGTCTACCTAGTAATGAACATTTGTGGTGCATATAACACTTGGCATACTTAGTAATGGGCTAAAATAACAGCACTTTAAATTAAACCAAAACATCACAGAAATCTTTCCTGGAGAAGAGAGAAACAAGAGCTTTTTCAGAGTACCCGGGAAATGGATTTCCTATTTCCACTTTCATAAAGATCTGAAGATGGTGGTGGCTGAGAGGGTGCTAAGTATCCTCCGCGTACTTAGCTGATGCATGGGGTCGCATTTAAATACAGGGTGGTTATAAAATAACGCTCCCTATTCGGAGTGGTCTGTAGCTTGAATGAATAATCCAAATGCAACGAACTTTGAGACACTTGCTATTCAAGAAGGGGGAAAAAGAATGGAATCATAAAAAACAAATTCGTCTCTTGACCAGGGTTCTAAATTACGAGGCGTAATTGGATGTGTTGGCCGTAATTAGCCATAATTGGCTACTCCTCGTAATTATAACCTTGGTCAAGAGACGAGTTTCTGTGTTATAATTCCATTCTTTTTCGTAATAAAGAAACTCGTCTCTTGACCAGGGTACTAAATTACGAGGCGAAATTAGCTGTGTTGGCAGTAATTGACCATAATTGACGACGCCTCGTGATTTAGATTCTGGTCAAAAGACGAGTTTGTTTTTTATGATTATTCTTTTTTATGATTACTTTTTAGGATTCTGTCTTTTTTATGATTCCATTCTTTTTCCCCCTTCTTGAATAGCAAGTGTCTCAATTTTTGATGCATTTGGATTATTCATTCGAGCTACAGACCACTCCGAATAGGGAGCGTTATTTTATAACCACCCTGTACAAACTAACAGAAACTAGAGTTACCAAAGTTTTCTAATAACATTTATTCAAAGTTGATGGTTATGTTGAGATTAGATTGAAGTTGATTTGCTCTGTTAAAATTTTGGCGCTTGGTTTCAATAAAAATATGCTTTTTAGTAGCTCCAACGGCTGTGTGGTTTAGTTTAGTTAGAATTATCGTCGCACTATAGAGCTACAGGAGGGCTATTGGTGACGAACGTTGTATTTTAGAACCACAGTCAAGTGACGAGCCGACACCTGAGTAAGTACCGAGCGTACCGTTAAGGGCGTCATCGTACGCAGCGTTAGGACTTTCAAGGACATTTAACGTGCACTCCCTCTGCACGGGATATTTATAGTCGGACATTTTTGGCTGCACGGGCCGTTTATAAGTCGACAGCTATTTTGTAGATGCCCATGATTCGAACCTGGGACCTTTCGATTGCTAGACGAAAGCCAAACCGACTGGGCTCCCCAGCCTCAACGGCTGTGTGGTAAAATGTGCAACCATATTCTCGGTATTTGTGGATGAATTATCTCTCAGGAATTTGTTTCCAAATCAGAAAAATGGTTCATCCAAATGGTGAACCATCTTTAATTACTATAGTGATTTTCATAATTATGGCGGTTATTGTGGTGAAACCAAGCATTTAATTTGTTGTGTACTGGTGAATATTAAAATTTTACTTTTGTTTAAATGTAGCATAAAGAAAAATGTCGGGTAATTTTCAAATAGAGAGGTTAAAGGATTGAGGAATTATCATGCAAAAAACCGTTTGTAAAAAAATGTAATACAGCTGGAGAAATGTATCATAGTAAGTCATTTTTACATTGTACTAATACGATTAACACACAGGAACTTCGGTTTGGAGACCCGCGGTCTTTCCACCTTTGAGAATTAAGAATTTAAGGTATCCCAGTGTTAGATGTGTCGCCAACTCTTTCGTTCCCCGGGTACTCCGGGTACTAATACGGATGTTCCGCAGATTTAGGGACAATCCACCTCAAAAACTTCTCCACCAAACCCACTCCGGCCCCTCAACTTCGAGAAAATGGATAAAAAACAATCCCTGAAATAGTAAATGATGAAAAATTTAACAATTTGTTTATCCTAGTTTTGGAAAAGTGCCCCAGAAAACTCGGAAAATTGCCACACAAAAATATTTATCGACAAATGTGAAAAAATCGCTCCAAGGGCAACCATACAGTAAATCTGATCCGTGCCACTGTTTCTTGCTCTACAAAAATTGAAAGAAAAACATACCTGTGTTTAATCATATTTATAGCTATCTAACAACAGATCCAAACTCTGGAAATCTAAATTCATAATGAGATACTAAGAATTGCGTCAACAAATTTGTAAAATGGCGTCTAAATGCCTGACAACAAACAAGATTCAAAATTACAACAATGATACACACTTACTCAAAAATGCACCATAAAAGTATTTAATTTGAACACAGTGCATTGTTCCGAAATTCCGATTTTTCTATTCATATTAATATAGATTTCATACCATTGTTTAAAAAACTTTAATTTTTTAAAGAAAAAAAGATACCCTCGGTCATTCCACCGTTGGGAATTGAGAATTTGAGGCATCTCAATGTTAGATATGTCGCCGACCCCTTCGTTCCCAGTGTACTCGGTGATTACGGATGTTCCACAGATTTAGGGACAATCCACCTCAAAAACTCCTCCGCCAAACCCCCTTCGCCCCCAACTTCACTTTTCCCAGAGTTGGAAAGACAAGGCTGTAGATAGAATTTTTAAAAAATAATAATGAAAATTAGCCAAAACTTAAAACGTGTTTTTATGAATTGAATAATTTAACATAACTGTATTGCTCGAGTTGTAACTATATTTTTGTTAAAAAAAAAACTTCAATAAAAGGTTAATTGCGTTTTGTACGGTCGAAAAATGCTCGTTATTTGTTACGATGTGCTACACTATGGTTATTGTCAGTTAGTAACATGTTTTTTACGTTTAAGAAATAAACTATCATATAGCAAGCACTAGTGACTATAAAAACAATCAGGAATACATTTTAATTTGTAATTGAAACTATAGAACCAAAAACACATATATTTTTTGTGATAAGGCATAATTATAAAGAAGTTTTTCGTTCTATATAAAATTTTTATTTGGAAAATACATTTTCAATGAAATTATCATCCGATACCAGGACAGGATTCTCATGACAATGTGCTGCTGTGACCAAATCTCATTTTGCCATTTATAAAAACATATAGAAATTTGGCCGATAGCTTGATTTTTGATGACGAAAACAATTATAGATATAACAATTAAAAGTTGTTCATAAGATATTTTGCAATAACTCTTATACTAGAATATTCGTTATACGACGAGTCCCATTATATTGTAACAAAGCCAACAATAGCCAAATACTATACGCCTGTTTAAGTTAAGCCTAACTTGCACATGTAATTTTCCTTTTGCCAAAATTTAACCAAAAATTTACGTTGTACGAAACTTGTATACGTGCACTCTTTTTTATACTATTTGTAATTAAATAAATGAATTGTTTGTTTCATAAGTTGTATGTTAAGTTAGGAGCAATATATAAATAATTCAATTAGTTAACTTTTAATTATGAAATAAAATGCAATCATTTGTGAATTTTCATTAAATCTCAAATAGTTTTCAGCCGTTCAAAATTATCGATATAAAAGGGCACACAACTACAATAAACCAATTAATGGTAATATTATAAATATTAATTAATAATTGTTATTGTGCCAAGGACATTATTCCCCATTTGGGGAGGGGGGGTTTTTTTTTTGGAAAGGGAATTTTTTTTAATGTGTTTTGAAGGATTGCTTCATTGTATTTAAAATGATAAGTTGATTTTTTGTATTGGATAAGGGCATATAGATTTTTAAACATTTTGTTTGTATTTCCAGACTTGGGGGGAAGAGGGGGGGGGATACTTCATCGAAATCAAGCTGTACAGAGGATATATCAATATGGATCATGAACCTACCGGAATTTAATGTCAATTGAGTGTCAGTAAGGTTCTATTGATATAAAATAAAAACGGTATTCTACTGGTAAAAGTTTAGTGGATATCGGTATAGGCCTATTAATATCAATTGAGAACAGTATCGTACTGGTAAAATTTTTTGGATATCAGTACAGGCCTATTAATATCAATTGAGATCAGTAGCTTACTGGTAAATTTTTTATGGATATTAGTACAGGCCTATTACTGCCAATTGAGATCAGTAGCCTACTGGTAAAATTTTTATTGATATCAGTACAGGCCTATTAATGTCAATTGAGACCAGTAGCCTACTGATAATTTTGTATAGATGTCGGTAAAGCTTTATTGATATCAATCGAAAATATTATCAGTAGGCTACTGATATCAATAGGCTCTACTGATAACAATAAGGACATCCATAGAAATCAGTACATATCAATAAAGCTGTACTAATGTCAAAGATTTTTGTATTGATCTCTATGGATCATTTTTAGTAGGGCTCTTTTTAAATTGAAATAAAGATCAACTATAGTTCGATTTCGATTAGGAAGTTTTATGTGCCATAGACCTACAGACTGCTTTTTATTATCATTAGTGTTAGCGTTAAACGTTAGCGTTAAACGTTAGCGTTAAACTACTTATTTTGCAATAAGTATGTCTCAGGACTCGAGCGGCAGAAGAAATGCTGAATATAAATTATTTTTCGATCCGCCATTAGTGAATCAATGAAACGTGGGAACGGAGCACCAATTTGAACACCGATGGAATGATAGCAGGAATACAGCTTGAAGGGAGTACCTAACCTGAAACAAGCCAATTACAAACATTCTTTCATTCACAATTCACACAAACAGCAAAAATTAATTAAATATATTTCCCGAATATTCAGTATTAAAGTACGGTAGTTATAGGTCTTGAAAGTAATGTATTTCTACAAAGTTATCATAATTTGAACTTCCAAACCAACGCAAGATCTCACCAGAATAAAGGAACTGTCTAGCTGCCACCTATTTGGTGCTTTGATTTGCCACTTTTGCGATGAATCAAAGTCATGCGATTTAATCACAAAATTGGTAAATTCAAGCTAAAAATAGTGGTGGCATCCAGAAAGTTCCAGGATTCCAGTGCAATCTTGTACAAAACTTTTTAACGGTATATATTTTATTCAAAAAAATATATTCAAATGTTGGTTAATTTTTTATCAAACCAGCAGAACCCTCTCTCCGGATAAAAACGGGCGAAGGTAATAAAATAGATCATAGCGAAGAAGCAAAAAAATAAACTTCTAAAAGATCGATTTGGATCAGGAATTCCCATCATCAGTTGGAATAGGAATTCTTTTTTCATTGCACATATTATTTTTGTTTCGCCTGCTCTCTATTTTTCACACTTCTTATTTTGGTATTCAGTGAAAAACCTTATCGGGGAATATTTCTCCTGTTACCTCTGGGGGAAGATTTGGGATTCGGGGGAGAGAAAATGTGTTCCCGAATGCCGAGGCCGTATTTCGTTTTCTTGTTTCTTCACGGAGATCTTCTGCAGCTCGTAGGAAGGTTCCGCTTCTGTTTGCGCAACAGTTGTTCTCTAGTAGTATTTTTAATAGAAAAGTAGTCATTGAAAACCAGATATTTTGGGATTGAATTTCATAGCTGAATGTTTTTAATTGTTAATTTGTCTATTTTGAGGGTATCATGGGAGATTTTGAAGCATTTTGTTGCAAACCCCAAATCCCTAAAGTAGTAAGGGCGTTAAGAGCCCTCCTCAACACCGAAGCACCGAGCAGAAGAGTCCATTGCTTTTCACATGAGGTACGGTAGAGGGCAGCATCACTACCACGCTTCTCGACCATTTCTACTACGCGATTTTCTTTTTCGAGTTTGCCTTTAGCAGTAGCTCGTTCAAGTCTACTACACAAATTCCCAAGTTCCTCATGCCACAGATAGAAGTTTGAATTCCAAAATTTTATAATTGCATTATGAACTTGATTTTTGCCACTCATTTTCCAGATATCTCCAGCTCATATTTGTCAATATTTAAATTTGAAATACATGCTTTTTATCCCTTCAAACTATACATATAAATGAGAGATTCAGTGTTCTAGTTATATTTTTATGTAAAACTGGAAAATTCAGCACAATTTCACAGAAAGAGTATTTAATGACACATTCCGACCTCAACATGTTCTGTTACTCTCAACAAAAAAAAATCAGATGGATAAAAGATTGACAATTCTTCGGTGTTTTCCTCTAAAACTAAATAGTTGAAAGAAGCAGTCCAAAGTAACACATTTCTACTTCCTTCACACCCCATTGTAACTTTATATATGTCGGATAAATGTTGTTAAAGGAATGTCTCTCAAAAAGATCCGAGTCTGAAATTTTCATGAAAGGTGTCGAGAGGAGGGGGTTGTGACGAGATTTGAAGGGGAAGGTTGGTATATAATGTAAGACCTTTTGAACTCGTCCAAGTTTGGAGTTATTGGAAGAATTAAACTGTCTTCGTCAGCAACTTCGTGAGAAGATTTCTAAAAAATTGTTTTATATGGATCTAGTGTGCTTTAACGGATGAATTTAGTGGGTATGACTTTATGACTTATGACTTTCTTGGTGGGGGGCAAGCTCGCCAAGCACTGCGACTTTTAAGTCTATTGTACTAAGCCCCAGAAATGACACAAGCACAAGAGACACACAAAGAAAGAGACGACGCAAACACATAGACAAATAACAACATTTATTGACAGTCACAAACATCCATGCCTGACCGGGATTCGAACCCGACCCCAGCAGCTCCAAAGGCTAGAATCCTAACGAGTGTGCCACCGGGGCGGCATTTAGTGGGTAACTTATTGTATTAAAAAGTGTGTAATTAGCAACCCCCGATCATTACACCTGGCTTCTTCCGTATGTGGTCTTCTTACAATGTCATTAAATTTTACAATTTTATAATTAATAAGTTTTTATTCACAGTGTACTTTTTTATTTAGAAATGTTTTTAAGTTTCTATCTTAAAAGATAAACCTAATTTTGATTTGTTTAAAGCAAATAGGCTATTTAAAATAAATTTGATTTAAAATTCATGCAGGGAAATCAATCATACATATTTACCCAGTTTTTTTTCCAGGGCGTTCGGAAGGTAAAGAGAGCTGTCTATGATTTTTCATGCACTTATTTGTAGTCCAGGATCACGATAAAATTTTCAAACTCTACAACTACTATGATCAAATTTTCTACGTGATCAAATTTTATGCGATGCTAAAACATCAGCCATTTACTATAATCTAATGTAGTACCACCTATAGCTTTACTAGCGATTGTAAGTATACAAATTACCCGTTAAACAAAATGAATTGTAAAAAATAAGTGTATGTGTGTGTAGTAATTCCTCTGTAGAAACTGAAATCATGAAATAAAATCTTTTAAAAAATAAGTGTACTACATAACGAAATTAATAATAAACATTTTGTAGTGTATAATTATAAAATAAAACTTAATGCACACATATTACAAATAAAAATAGTTACTAATAATACCAATTAAAGCCGTTACTAATTTCTTACTAGTGTTCGTAACTTCTAAAAAAATTACTAATTTCTCACTAAAATTTACTCCTTACTTATATTTCTAATTTGTTCAGTAAACAAGAAATTCTATAAGAACTAAAATAGCCTACTTTCCTGTTACTTAAATACGGAAATTCTTATCTGGGTTCGTAACAGTAAGTGTCATCTACACAAGTTTCTACGTAAAATTTATACACATTCGAATAAATGTCACTAAACACAGCATGCAGCTAAAATTTAAACTTCTTAAAGCCAAAATCAACTATTTTCATTAATTTTCTATCGCAAATAAAATTAATATTGCATATAGTCTGCTTGTATTATTTGTAGTCTACGAAATATTAAATATCAAAAAAAAAAACCTTGAGACTACTCCAAAATGCTACTAAAGTAAGAACTGTAAATCCAAACTAATCAGGATTATACGCAAAAAATATGCCTTGCTTCTTACTTAGTAAACAAATAATAAACAATCAAAAAATCACATTCCTGACGTCACTCCAAAGTGACTTATAACCAAAATAAATTTAAATTCAAATAATATTATTTGCAATGAATAAAGGCTTCTCATACCATTGTTGAGTTGGCAACATCGATTTAAATGATTCAAAATTGAATTTCCCAGAAATTTCAATGCTAATTCAATGGGAAATTCGCCGACAAATAGTAGATTTATGTCAGTCCTATCGCGCAGACTGACGGACAAAAAGTATGAAAGTTGGGTCTCTGAGGTCATAGCTTTCCAACAAATAAAGAATTTTTAAGATCGAATGGATAGAACCGATTTTGGAAGGGGGGTACGGACATACAGACGCGGACATCGACCGCATGTCAATACCTGCTTTTTCATTTTTTGATTCTTTCGAATTGAAAAAAGAAAAGTTGGCTAAAAACATTAACTTCTTTCCAAACAAAAAAAACATACCTATCTTCCATATTGGTATTTCTTAATCATATTAATCTTCCGAACTGTTTTTCGACGGGACTAAAGAATTTTTAATATAGTCTTTTCACTTCAAGCACTTTGTCTTAATTAAAATCCTCACCCTAGTTTAACCTAATTTCTACCCTTTAAAAAAAATTCAAAGTGCACAATTGTCGAATTTTTTCAGCTTAACAGCACCATAAAGAATTTCTCTTTATTTTTTCCTTCTGAAACCGTAACCCCAGAAAAGTAAATTGCATTACGAAAATGGCGGTTAAGACCTTAGAGCTAAGAAGAAGATGTAGAAGCTTGGTGTGAATTAAAGTGAAGCCGTTTGATAGTGGCCAAACCAACCATTCACTCAAACAGGGCCTGATCTACCAATAGGCGCAATAGGCCTCCAAATTTTAAGGGTTAAATTAATTTTAAGCCCCTAAATCTCCGTGTCTATTATGCTAAATCCTGTACACCCCCAAAATTTCTGTAAGTTGAAACATTTTCTTAGAATCTACCCCTTTTTAGATTGACTTTGACTCAGACAATAGCCTAACGTGGTTATATATACATCGGTCATTTTGTGGATGAAATAGAAGCAACTATTGAAATCGCAGTATGTGAAACCGTAGCAACCAATGAAATCCAATACGGATAAAAATGAAAACAAGAGCGTTACTTCATCTGAAGCATTTCCATTTAAGTTTTGTTGTATTCGAAAGTCATACAGTTTCCAAGTCGATGCAAGAAGCCTTTATCCTCTTAAGACGCGCGAGCAAAATCCTACACGTATATTCTTAATCTGAACATACTTTTCATGCAAATATATGCAAAAAAAAAAGTATGTTTTTCAAGGAATTTTTTTTTTTTTAAATATGTTTAGAAATTACTTTGGGACACGCCTTAAACTCTAAAAATACACTTTTTTTGTGAGATAAATGCAAAACAAAAATCTGTATCACTTATTAAGTTAACATTATTTTAACATTGTTTTTAATGCAAAATGCTGTTATAATCAACTACTAAAAGAACTTTTTGCAAAGTCTGAAAAAAAAATTAAAATATTTTTTAAGAACTCTAATATCGTATTGACCTCCGTTCAACTTCATTTTTTTAATAGAAATAAATGACTGATACCTGTAATCAAAGGCTGAAAAATTATATTTGGAACTTCTTCTATCGAACCAGGTCAATTCGGAACTAATTAACGTGTTAATTGTTTGTTGGCAGGTTTTAAAAACTGTCCCTAAATGAGGACGCCAGCCAGGTCGCGCAGGAATTTATACAATCTCCCATTTAGAATCGCGCCAAATAATTCGCCGAGAGTGTTGATGTTGGGATTACTTCAAAACGATAAATAGCCTCACTTATCAAACCAGTTTGGGTATTGGATTTTACCCGACAGCATTCCCGTCTTTTTATCAACTCTATGGGTAAAGACACAAATTACGAAATAGAAGGAAAAGTTTAATAAAATTATTTTGTTCTCACTTCTCGCCACCCACCTGAGGGTAGAAGTCGCAAAAGAACTTTCCCAGCTGATTCGATCCCTGGTTTTTTCTTTTTTTTTTTCAGATTAAGTCTTACTTTAAAAGTTACTTTAGGAACATTTAATTGGAATTTTTGGCGGAAACTTTTTAAGCTTTGGCTTATATTAATTCAGCGGGGGACTCTTTTGAATTGGTCTTTTCAATAAATATTTAATTCCAATCCCTGCCAGATAAATACTGTAGAAAATTTAAATTTTATGCAATTACTTAAGTATGGATTTCTGAATATACCAGTTTTTTAATGCTTATTGGGGTGTGCAGTTGATTTTTTTAAAGAAATTATTTTAATGTGTACATTAACACCTAAATAAATTAAACAAATACAAACATAATATTACAAAAATGTGGGCTATTAAGGTAAAAAGTAATATATTTATATTTATAGCTTATGTTACAAAACGTTTTGCTTCACGTTAGAATTTGCAATATATTAAATTTAAAAATATGGTTAATATACACTTTGTACAAAACTATTCACTTTACTTAAAAAATACTGTACAGTGTACATAGGCTTTAAAGTAATTTATTTTTCCTACCAACAGATTCCTTAATTAATAAATAAAGATTTACAAATGTATACAACTTTTATGCGAGATGAATAGTTAACTTTTTTTGTAAAGATAAAACTCCACATGAGATAGAGCCACTAATATTTTAAATGATACTTAATTTTGCACAGCTTCCATAAGTTTTTGCTTATTTTTTTATTTCTATTTTACCCCACTTCCTAGCCAATTTTTATTAGTGAAATTGTCGTATATATTTAATTTTTAGAGATTTAATTAAATTGCATGCATAATTATTAATTTTTCGTTTAAATTTCATTTATAAATATGAGATAGTAATTCTTGTATATGAAATAGTACAATAGATGGCGCCACCTATATATAAAGCCCTATTAATCACTATATAAGTACTATACATTCGATACAATAAATACCGAAAACAAACTTTATTCAAGAAAAGACGAGCTTGTTGGTGATTACGGAATTAATAATTAATAAATTAACAATTAGCTATGATTAAATAAACTTTGGAAATCTATTAACTCTGAAATTATAAAAAAGTAACTAAAATCACTAATTAATTCTCAACAATGCATAGTAACCGAAAACTTAAATAATTCGAAAATTAACTAATTAAATTTAAGTTTTTGATTCCCCGAATACCTGTTCATCTCGTAAGTCTCAACACTAATTAAAAGGAAAATTGTTATTTCTAAATATTTACAAAAAAGATTATATGTGTAAAGTTTTAAAGAACCTCTACAAAAAAAAATGAACATTTCATTGATTACGCATTGGCAGTTGGCTTTTTCAACAATACTTATGAAGTTTTAATCTTCATTTGCTTAAGTTAAAAGTAAAACACCTCTTAATCTTCTCAAAATAGGCTTCGACTTTTCTCGACATTCAAAGGTTTAATATACCAAATTTCCCCAAGATTTGGGGAAATACTGATATTTGTTTTAGTTACTTGCTCAAAAAGCAGTTTAGTTTTACTATTTCTGATTTCTATTATGAATTATATTTTTTTAAGCTTATATTATTGAATTATAAAACACAATATATTTGTACCATAAAGAATATTAAGGTTTTTTCAAGTCATAAATTTTTTATCCAGTATAGCTCACAGGAAAACAAATTCTTTTGATGTTTTCAAAAGAAATATCAACCATCTAATCCCTCAAAGAACATCAAGGTTAGAACTACCACAGCAAAACAACAAAAATTACCATTCCTTTAACTATATAAAATTCTAAAAACAACCCAGCACTTTTATTCAATATCCTATTTTCTATTTGGCGCCTAGAAAGAATAAACATTCCTTTTTGTGATGTTATCCGAAAATGAATAATGCGAAGAATGATTCTTAAATATCGAAAAGGTAGCAAAAAAATAGTATTTTAAAGAGAGCTTTTTGGATGGAGCTTTCATGTTGGATTTCGAGGTTGAAAAATAAATAACTTTAAAAGTCCTCTTTTTTTCCGTTTTTTATTAAAAATAACCATTCCAAATGTAATTATGCATAAATTCATGAGTTCCCGAATGATTCATAAAATCCCCGATTTTATTTCCTTTTACTTAAAAGGAATTCCAAAGTTTTGTATATCCGAAGTCATATATGCATAATTCTGGAAAAAAAAAGTAGAAAATTTTTCCAAAACCTTTTCGAAATGTGTATTGTTATTCCAATGTTTATAGTTGCAAGCCACTGTTGTGAGCTTTTTGCATTGCATTGTCATGCATGACCCAAAAGATCAAATAGGAGAGCTTAAAACTGCTTTTATTCACTAACCTAGCACAATCGACTTTACTGGAAAAATAAATATTTTAAAATACTTCACTACACAACAAAGATATATTAACAAAATAAAAGATTCAGCAGCAAGTAATAATATGCATATAAGCATTTTCAAAATAATGGGTAATCCGAACGATGCGGAGCAGGGTTTGTTTCTGGGTTAGACCGAAATGTTCGTCAAACTATGACGTCCTATGGGCGTGGCCGTGACAATTTAGACGAATCAGCTGTCGGTTATTTCATTTGTTGGATAAACGTTAACGCCTGACGTCACTGTAGGCGTCGCCGTTCCAATTGTCCATAACGCTGCTGTAAGCTTGATTATTTCAACTTCAGAGAGATGGTACTTCATCGCTTCTACCAAATTCGGAAATTATCTTTGTTACTCATATACTCAGAACTCAGAAATATGGTTTATGTAACCCTTACAACTTTATTTCAATGAATGTCAAAAATGCACCTGATTCTATAAATTAGTTAAAGATCTCAAATTAAACGACAGTTGCATAGAACACTTCTTAATTTTTATTATTGAGAAATCTACTATTACCTATTAAATCTACTATTAGCACAAACTTGATTTTATAATATCATTAATAATATCTAATTAAGTGTCATTCTCATACAACCCCATTTGAATTTTATTTAGTATTGAGAAATCTACCTTTAACTAACACAAACTTCAACTCCCAAGTTCCCTGCCTTTCAGATCATTTTCTAATATTTCTCCAGCAGACTTCAAGTAAATTAAAATTCGTAAATGAACACCTCATTGGATCCAATTTTCAAATGATGGATTCAACACAATATGCAAATGAATTAAGGGAGATGTCTTCTTTCCTAAATTTATAATATCTGTCTCAGAGGGAAAATGGCGCCCGTTACGTCTCAATATAGTAGTATTTGATTTAATCGGCAGTGGATTAATTTTAAAAGTATCCTCACAAGGGCAAAGTTATTAATTACATTTAAATCAATTAGATTATGTAAAATAAGTCAACAGAGAAACTTTGGAGTAGTTAAGTCTTTTTATTAAACAGTTAGACATTGGGAGATGATAGATTCGTCTTCTTAAGTCAACGAGTGCAGCCCCGGTGGCACAATCGTTAGGATGCTAGCTTTTGGAGCTGATAGGGTCAGGCTCGAATCCCGGTCAGGCATGGATGTTTATAACCGTCAATAATTATTGTTATTTGTATATGTTTTTTTGTTGTCCTTTCTTTGTGTGTCTATGTGTTTGTGTTGTCCTTTCTTTGTGTGTCTATGTGTTTGTGTTGTCCTTTCTTTGTGTGTCTATGTGTTTGTGTTGTCCTTTCTTTGTGTGTCTCTTGTGCTCTTAAAAACTCTTTCTGTGTCTGCCCCACTTGACGAAAGCTTATAAGCGGTTCTCTGAACAAGCACACAAGCTGGAATATATTTACCATACCATACCATAAGTCGACGAGAGAGTGTGACGGAATGATCCACAAAAATGGCGAGGAATGTCCAGCTCTCCTCCACTGGCCAATCAAATGTAAGATTATTCGTGTGAGAAACGTGCAAGGTCAAGAGGACTCAGCAAAGTTTCTGTGGGAACTATTGATCTAGGCGACTATTTGTCGCCGACAGGGTGTGGTTGGGATGTTAAAGTACTAAGTGATATTAAAGATATGTGAAAAAGGTAATTTAAGTAATTAAGTTTAATTGGGGTTTAAAATATAAGATATGGGGGGGGGGTTAAGTTATAATATTTCATATATTTCTATTCTATCTAAAATAGTAATAGATAAGGACATGCTGAAATAATTTGACTTCAATTCTATTTAGAGGACGATTGAAAACACAATTTTGGGTTAATAACCAAATTACGAATTTATGAACTTTATTAAAATAAGCCAAATAAAAAATTAATCGCATTGTTAAAAAAAAAAGTATTGAATTAGTTGTTAAGGGGGTTCAATACCCTAAAATCGGTGAAAAAATCAAAACAAAAATTATTGGCTTAAAATACTATAACAACCTTTATTAATAATGTCACAAAGTATCAAGACGATTGAAAACTATTTTTGACATTAAAAGCCATTTTAATGTCATGGCTTCGTAAGGAAATGGGTTAACAATAAAAACTTTAAACGCGTTTTTCTCAGAACTTGATTTTTTGAACTTCGATGTACCTTTTCTCAAAAACTATGCTATGTTTTCTCGTACATTTTTTTATATGATGTAATACATAGTATAGATTAATCTGAGGTTATGAATTTTAATAAAACTAAAGTGAAAAAAAATGTTATGGTGCAAAAAAGTGAGAAATTTCGTGATTTTTTGGGTACTTTAAAACTTATTTTATTTTAAAAAAATCCAACAGTTATTTAAAAAAAAAACTTTTAACCTCAGATACATATATAAGGTTGGTATAATACACACAGAAATTTTTAAGATGATCTGATCAGTAGTTATTGTGAAAAGGTACATTGAAATTGGCCAATTTAACATTACCGATATACAACATACTGAACCCCCTTAAATCAAATTATACATGCAAAAATACAATCATACTGAGACTTACATACGTCTACCTCTAATATTTTTTAAGAATTCTGCATTTCCACATCAATGTTTAATCGCAGTATCCAAACCTATCACTTGCTAAGACCCCGTATTTGGTTACCTTTGTGCCTAAGACCTTTGATAGATCGGTTCTGTCACACTTTGTTTGTTGTATGTACGGACGAAGGGCTTATCTCTTATAAATATTCAGAACGGTAATCGTCTCTGTCCTCTGAAATCCAAAGATGTCTTTGCAAATGTAAATAGGAACGTATGGAAAGGATTGTCCTTCGTTCAAAATAATGCAAAGTTAGTAAAGCGGGAGTTTCTTTGTGGTGGCTTTGTCAACTGTCAAATATGGTTTTGTTAAGATAATCCAAGTGTCCCTTTTGATGATTTTTGTGGCCCTCTACTCATTTCAAAACCCAAAATTATACAAATTCTTTAAAAAAAAAAATAACACTTTTTAAAACCAAAGGGTTTCGAATAAAACTTTTCCTTTGATTTATTTTGCTTTTGGATAAAAAAAATGTATATTATTACAATAACAAAATTCTAATTATGTTTAAATCACTTAAACAAACATTTATCGCAATGAGCAATGAATGAAAGATACTGAAGGGAGTTATGAATTATAATTTGAAACATAATTTTAGATTATTTCAATAGTTCCAAACTGTTTAATTTTCAAACCTATAAAAAAAGGTTTTAACATATTTCGAATGATGAATTCAACTGTAAATTTGATTATTCCCCCAAATATGTGGTATCAATTATCGAATTATTTTTTGTGGCTCCAGTCGATATTTTTTTATAAAAAAAAACCTGTACACTTCATGTCTGTTTTCTGTAAAAATAAGAATGAGAAACCTATTTTTATAGGTTATTTGAATTTAAAAAAATTTAAATGCAATAAAAAAATCATTTTAAATGCATATTTGCTTTAAAAATTCAAAAATTAATCTTTTATGATCAGATATAGTTGTAATGGTTAATGATTCAATTATTACTTAATGAGTATTTGAACGTTAAGTATGAGTATCCAGAATATTCTAGATATCTTTTTCTGTGTGCGATGTCGTTATGAGGTTGCTTAAAGTTCCAACTCTAATCAACTGTTAATCAAAATAAACCAAGACATTTCTCTTAACATCAAACGATGCGCTCTACTAAAACATACTCTGGGGGCCCGGATGGCCGAGTGGTTTGGATCATTATTTAGCAGTCTGTGCGCTGTAACGGGTGCGGGTTTGATATCCGCCTTTGCCCTGGGTGTATTTTCTTTCTCTGTGACAGTAAAAATTCTTTCTGTGTCTGTCTTACTTGACGAAAGTATATAAGAGGGTCTTTGATGAAGCACACAAGCAGGAAAATACGTGTACCAACCTACCTACATATAATTTATTTCAAACCTAAAGAACGTTATCGACGTATATCTACCCCTACTCTATCAACATGTTCTGCGAAGGTTCGTATATAACATTTCTAGTATTCTTGTACATATTATTACTTACATGGATGCAATATAACCATGCTTACACAATCTCACACAAAAGAAAGTGCATAGTAAAAGAGTTCATTCACTAAATACAGCGCATAATTGAGATTGATTTACATTGCGGATCTTCATAGAAGGAAAAGCCACAAGAGAATACGATTCATTCAAGAACTCACGCAAACGTACCATACTATATTGCCATGTAACTAAAAGGCCGACAACTGTTTATCTAAACTCACGTATACAAGAAAACAATGAGATGTTCAGAACCAGACAGGACAAAGTCACTTATCGCATATATAGGAACTTCACGGTAAAGAATTAAAACTTTAACTGCTTCTAATACAAATTGAATTAATTCTAATTCAAAAGTTTAGAATGATAAAAGTCGGTAAATTGCGTATTTTAATACAAGGTTTAAACCAAATCTCTCTATTTTGTTTTTTAACGATTCTAAAGCATGCGAATCTGGCTGTTACTGCTTATTATAATACTACTTTCTGAATACTTTATAGAAAAGACTTTTTTTTCATAGCCCGATGTCATCAGTAACATCCTACGCCCTGTGATTTCCCTCAGTGGGAAAAAAAATCTTGAAGTATTAAAAACTAACTTTAGCGGCTAACTTTAAACTAACTTAGCGGCTGTGAAGTCAGCTACAAATTCTCTCTCTTTAATTGATAATATACGCCATTGAAAGTTAGTTTCGCGCTGATTTACTATGGTAGCATGTAGTATGCAAAGCATATAAGATAGACTTTAGTATAGAATGAGAGAACTGCGCTGTAAAATAGTCCGTAAGTACTAATCTGGTTATTTTTGTTTATTATGAAATTACTTTCTGAATACTTTACAGCTCTATGTATCGCACAATCAGTAATATCGTGTATTAAGTTTGTCGTAATGGAAAACTAATTTTTGAAGTCCCATAAATTACCTTTAGTGATAAACATCAAAATCAAAATTTACAACATTACATCATATTTCTTTCAGACTTACGCTTTTTTGGCTCGAAAGTAGAAGATCCGCGAAATCTCCGAAAATTCCGATAGTGAAAGGACAAACAGCGACTTATTGTTAATTTTCTTCTGCAGAACTCGCAACAAGTATATAAAAAAGAAGAGTGTCTTTGTTGTTTGTTGGACAAAAAAACGCATCTGCCGTGTCGTGTGTCAAACAAACACAGATTTGTTGGATCAGATGATGTCTTTCCGGACCTGCAGTTTTTCTTTTTGTCGGACCTGTTTGTTGAGTTGAGTCCTTTTCGACGAGTGTGGTCCTTTTTGAAGAAAAGGGTGAAAGTTTAGAAAATTGAAGAACGTAATCTTATGCAGTAGATCTGTCATGCTAAAAAAGAATAACGATGGTTTTATTATAAGTCAAGGGACTCCAAACTTTTTTTCTTCACTCAGACACCGAAAAGCAACCTAAGTTTTAGTATGGTATGGTATGGTACATATATATTCCAGCTTGTGTGCTTGTTCAGAGAACCGCTTATAAGCCTTTGTCAAGTTGGACAGACACAGAAAGGATTTTTACAGTCACAAAGAAAGGAATAACACATAGACAAATAACAACATTTATTGACGGTCACAAACATCCGTGCCTGACCAGGATTCGAACCCGACCCCAGCAGCTCCAAGGGCCAGCGTCCTAACGATTGAGCCACCGGGTCGGCCCCCTAAGTTGTAAAAACAAGTTTGTTGAGTTGAGTCCACTGCAAGAGTGGGGTTCTTTCTGAAAGAAAGGGTGAAAGTTTGTAGAAAATTGAAGAACGTAATCTTATGCAGTAGATCTGTCATGCTAAAAAAGAATAACGATGGTTTTATTATAAGTCAAGGGACTCCAAACTTTTTTTCTTCACTCAGACACCGAAAAGCAACCTAAGTTTTAGTATGGTATGGTATGGTACATATATATTCCAGCTTGTGTGCTTGTTCAGAGAACCGCTTATAAGCCTTTGTCAAGTTGGACAGACACAGAAAGGATTTTTACAGTCACAAAGAAAGGAATAACACATAGACAAATAACAACATTTATTGACGGTCACAAACATCCGTGCCTGACCAGGATTCGAACCCGACCCCAGCAGCTCCAAGGGCCAGCGTCCTAACGATTGAGCCACCGGGTCGGCCCCCTAAGTTGTAAAAACAAGTTTGTTGAGTTGAGTCCACTGCAAGAGTGGGGTTCTTTCTGAAAGAAAGGGTGAAAGTTTGTAGAAAATTGAAGAACGTAATCTTATGCAGTAGATCTGTCATGCTAAAAAAAGAATAACGTTTGTTTTGTTATACGTCACGGGACTCCAAACTTTTTTTTCACTCAGACACCGAAAAGAAGCCAAGTTATAAAAACAAGTTTTTTTTATATGTTATTGTACAAAGTATGAAATCCATCATTTTGAATTTAATGTTTGGCTAAATAGCATTATATTTCGTATGTTCAAAAAAGCGGATTCAAGTTCGAAACTTATTTTAACTTCTCGGTGATTTTCTTTAAAACAGACAGGGAAATAGTATAGTTTTAGTATGGTATGGTATGGTATGGTACATATATATTCCAGCTTGTGTGCTTGTTCAGAGAACCGCTTATAAGCCTTTGTCAAGTTGGACAGACACAGAAAGGATTTTTACAGTCACAAAAAAAGGAATAACACATAGACAAATAACAACATTTATTGACGGTCACAAACATTCGTGCCTGACCAGGATTCGAACCCGACCCCAGCAGCTCCAAGGGCCAGCGTCCTAACGATTGAGCCACCGGGTCGGCCCCTAAGTTATAAAAACAAGTTTGTTGAGTCCACTGCAGCGAGTGTGGTCCTTTTTGAAGAAAAGGGTGAAAGTTTATAGAAAATTGAAGAACGTAATCTTATGCAGTAGATCTGTCATGCTAAAAAAGCATAACACGAATAACGTTTGTTTTGTTATACGTCAAGGGACTCCAAACTTTTTTTTCACTCAGACACCGAAAAGAAGCCAAAGCTATAAAAACAATTTTTTTATATGTTACTTTACAAAGTATGAAATCCATCATTTTGAAATTAATGTTTGGCTAAATACCATTAACTTCGTATATTCAAAAAGGTGGATTCAAGTTCAAAACTTATTTTTACCACACGGTGATTTTCTTTAAACCAGACAGACAAATATTATTGTTAAGCTAAGGAAAATGGGATGATCTTGGATTCTCTTGTTCAAGTATATAAATGAAGTATTATATGAAACACTTTTATTAAGAGTTATGCAAAATAAATTTTTACATACCATCAAATCATCAAACAAATAACAGGATTTTACGGCACTTAAATGCATTATAATCGAAAAAAAAAACTTTATTTAATTCACACAAGTTAATTTCGCACTTTGCCTGATCAATAAACAAATAAATATGCAAAAAAGTTAAAAAGAATTTTTTCTTAACTTTTTCGAAAATTAGTTTATACTTATGCGTATGGTATGTACCAACAGGGCCGGATTTCTAAATAGGCTAACTAGGCTGTAGCCTATAGAGAAGCAAATTTCTGGAGGCGGCAAATTTTACGTCCAATTAATGCGGCATTCGACAATATAAAATTATTATAGGGATACTAATATTTTTAAGAAAGAAAGCAAATTATTTATATCAGTGCGTAAATAGTAAACGTATATAAGTTTTAAAAAATTGCCTATTATTTGACTTACGATTTAGAGTGTACAACTGTACATGGATGATTCTAATATGCAGAAGAAAAAAAAATTGTCGAAAAAACTATTTCTGGCAGCCAAACGATCGTAGCCTACGGGCGGCAAATCTTTATGTCCTGCCCTTTATACCAATTACACCATCCTAAAAACGACTGTCGATGGGTTGGATTAAAATGTTTCGTATTCAGACGCCGACTGCCCCGTGGCGGTTGAGACCACTATTATTACTTTAAAAAATGATTAGATAACATTCAGATTAGATTGCCATTCACTGGTGGATGGATTTAATATGGAGGTCAATGAACTTTAAAATAAAGCTTCGTTTGATTTTCAAAAACACTCTTAAGAAGAAAAGCACTTGTTCAAGACAAGTGAAATTTTGGTGATCAAGTCCAAATGTATTACCTTACCATATGCAACAGTATTACCAACCATTATATACTTACCATTATATACCTTTATGGAAAGCAGTGAGATTAAATTTACCTGTTTCCATAATAAGTTAAATAAGTTACATTTAGTTGTCAATTTCTATTCTTAAAAATAATACAAATAACCTTTACAATTCCTAAATAATTAAAATTTACGTTAATTAATAAATTAACACTAAATGCACTTAGCACACCATTTGCATTGTAATCTATGAAATAAACCTATAAAAACTTTATTAAAATATTAGCATTTAAATGTTTTTAAAACATTTTATTTAGACACTGGTAGCCAAGAAAAGCGTTGTTAACTGCAAAGTCGGAACTAAATGTCCTATTTATAAATTATCACTAAATGCACACTGTAAACCATTTGCATGGTATTCAACAAAATGAACATATAACACAAATTTAATCAAATGTTAACATTTAAACGTTCATAAAACCTTTTATTTAGACACTGGTAGCCAAGAAAAGCGTTGTTAACTGCAAAGTCAGAACTAAATGTAGTATTTATAAATTATCACTAAATGCACATTGTAAACCATTTGCATGGTATTCAACAAAATGAACATATAAAAAATTAATCAAATGTTAACATTTAAATGTTAATAAAACATTTTATTTAGACTCTGGCAGTCAAGAAAAGCGTTGTTAACTGCAAAGTCAGAACTAAATGTCCTATTTATAAATTATCACTAAATGCACATTGTAAATCATTTGCATGGTATTCAACAAAATGAACATATATAAAAATGTAATCAAATGTTAACATTTAAATGTTAATAAAAATCTTTTATTTAGACCCTGGTAGTCAAGAAAAGCGTTGTTAACTGCAAAGTCAGAACTAAATGTCCTATTTATAAATTATCACTAAATGCACATTGTAAACCATTTGCATGGTATTCAACAAAATGAACATATAAAAAAAATAATCAAATGTTAACATTTAAATATTAATAAAACCTTTTATTTAGACTCTGGCAGTCAAGAAAAGCGTTTGCTAACTATCAAGTCCAAACTAAATGTGTCTCAAAGTAAAAGATTGATTTTACAGCCCGAAAAAGACCCAGGGCTTTACTTCGCGCCCCAACGACTGCCTAGTAGGTGAAAAGGTAATTTTCCAAAGAAGTTAGAATTACCTCTCTTGGCAGTCCTAAATGCGAGTTTTTCTTCGCCTCAAAACTCTCCAGAGGGTAGCCCCAAAGTAGGAAAGACCTTAAACTACCTCCCTTTTGGCCATTAGAGGGGCTTCTTTGAAATTATTCCCAAGTGTTAAAACAAAGGAATAAACTCCGCGGGATAAGGTTGAAAGGTTTGTGTTTAGTTTAGAGAAAGGTTATTTTCTGTCCCGGTTCAATTTTTTTAACACTGTCAGTTACCATTATTGTTATATATCAAAAATATCACACCTTATTTAAAAAATCGACTTTTGTGTTGACGTTTTTAATTTAAGTCATACCGTCTTGTCCCTAATAAAGTTCTAGAAAAGGCAACATTAAAAACTGTAAGACTAAATTTAAAATTTGTCTGATTTTAAAATGTCAAATTTAAAATTAGACTTTTGAATGTTTTGTATGTATATAATACAGGGGGGATTATCCACCGTGGATATAAGGTATTTCGTCATTTAAGTTCCCACATGTGCTATCTCATTGTTGTGCAAAGGATCAGATTTACTGTACGGTAACACTTGGCGTGATTTTTTCGGATTTGGGGATTTATAATTTTTTGTGGCAAAACTGTCTGACTTCAACTGATGATTCGAATTCTTTAACTTCGCAGCGATGACGTTTTTCGGCACACCTATCTGACCGTTATGTGCTCATTTCGGTTGGGTTTTCGGTCAACTTATGGCGCGATTTTGAAAAGTTTGCCAAAAGTTACTTTTCAGTGAATTTCTAAAGTGTTGTACAAACTGAGATATAGCACATCTAGGAACTTAGGTGACGAAATACATTTTATCCTATCCACGGTTGGATAATCCACCTGTACTACATACAAAACATTCAACTATGTCTAATTTAAATTTTGACATTTTAAAGTCAGACAAACTATAAATTTTGTCTTACAGTTTGTAATGATGACTTTCTAGAACTTTAGGACAAGACAGTATGACTTAAAAAAAAAACTTCAGCACAAAAGTTGAGAAACTATGTTTTCCAGCGAACAATACCACTGACGCCGTTGCCATTCAAGAAGTTGAACATGTCCATTGATGGCTTAGTTGTATACTGTCTCTAATTATTCAATTTTTTATCAATTAATAACAGATTTTCTTCGGCTGAATAAACTTCGATCTGGAGCTACACCGTGGATTTTATAGTTACTTTATTTTGAACCATAGTCAAGTGACAAGGCCGATAGTTGAGGACTCCAGATCACGACAGATTTAACGTGCATCATTTCTCTACTCAAAATTCCATACAAGGCGCTATTTATTTTTGCGGTCAACTTATAATAAGAAACAAAACTCATAAAAACAACTCACAAAACACATAAAAAGTATTTAAGGTAAGGTAATCGTTTTCGGCTGACTACTTCTAGTCTCCTATAGGAACTTTAACACAGCCAATAACGCCTTGTTATTAAGAGCCCTGGTCAAGTGACATTAAACAAAAGTATTTATAACATAATCAGGCTCACTTTTAGGAACGGGTTACAATGAAGGAGATATTTATTTAACATCTTTAGCACCAGCAGAGACAGTTTTTCTAAATTCCCGGAACACTTTGGCGACAATCTGTGTGTGTTATGAATGGCTTCCTTTCCTGTTGAGTCATTCTGTTAGCTGCATAAAGTGACTTGTTTCACCTGCAAAGAAATAAAACAGGAAAAAAAATTTATTCATTCATAAAATAAAATGGGTGAAGGCTAAGTTTTATTTACTAAACTTTATTGGTATCAACATGCGAAATTGCATGTTTTCGCCCGCAGATTTCTTTTTTTCGATTCCTTTTTTTTTATTACATTATTATCCAAATAAAAAATTGACCATGATAAAATCAAAAGTTTGCTCATTTATTGCCTCTAAGGCGGAACAAAGTTCGCCGGGTCAGCTAGTGATTAATAAAATTTGCGATGAAATTTAATTAAAAGTAAAATTTAAAACGTATAATATTGTGTTACCTATTGTAAACAAATAATAAAAAAGGGGGAATCTTTGACGCCAAATTTTTCATAATTTTAAAGTTTTTTTATAGGAAAGGAACTTTAAACTTTCTAATCGTAACAAATGGGAAAGGCGTAGTTGCAAAAACAAATATTCTCCAAATTATAACTAAGATACAGGGTCCGGGGCGTTTTGTTTTAATTTCGTGTAGTGTTTTGCTGGTATTCGAAGCAGTTGTTTTGGTATTAGAAAATAAGTTTTCTAAGAATATTTTAATTGCAAAATTTTTAAAATGCCAACTTCTTACTGGGCTGTTGATTGTTCAAATCAATTGTTAAAGAAAGCTTGCATAGAAAGAAAAAATACTTTTCATCTACAACGGAATGGAGAATGAAACAGAAGCAACCAATAAAATCGCCGGACAAGGGAAAAGAGAAGCAAAGAGCCTTTCATCCTCTCAAACATCACCATTGACTAAATTCAAAGAAAAAAAGAATAAAATTAACCTTGATTTTTTTTGACATGAAACTGAAATATGTATGATTTGAAATCAAATAATTAGAATAAAAAAAAACTCGGAAATCGACCCAGTTAAGGGGGTATAGGACACAAAATCTTCAAAAAAAAAAGCATTATGTATTATCTTAAAAAATAACACAAATATTTTGGAATAATTTAAAACAATTTTTTTTTTTACATCTGCAGTAGAACGTGAGATATGTAGCGTTTTGTGTCATGATTCCACACTTATTTTTAAAACATATATCTTTATTTTGTGTTTAGGGATTAGTTGTAAATATTTTTTTTTATTTATTAATTTTTATTTAAAAAAAGTGAACCTTGAAGTTGACTTATAACAAAAATAAGAAACATCACTTTTTGACACATTTTATTTCTTTTAAAATAAAGATAATTAAAACCTTTTTACCATCTAAAAGTGTAAGTATATTTAGTATTCATTTATGAAAAAAAAATTTATTGATATCTGCAATATTAAAAAAAAAAAGTTAAAAGTGTCAAATACCCCCTTAAACGATCACCAACTAGTAGTTCTTCAAAATAACAATAGATGGCGCTTCAAGCTTCTGGTATAAACTTTGGATCTTTGAAAGTTTCAATTCACCTTTTTACTCTGCTCAAAAATGAACGTTCTTCAATAAAGGATATTATTTAAAACAATTTTACCAATAACATGCATAATTACTAATTTCTTTGTTGCAATAAACTTAAAGAAACGTTCCCGACTAACTTGTTAAGTTTAGGTTTATTTTAGTTTTTTTCTACACTGTTGGTATCGTTTCCGTAGTGTAGTGGTTATCACGTGCGCTTCACACGCGCAAGGTCCCCGGTTCGATCCCGGGCGGAAACAGACGATGCTTTTTTACTTTTATTTTGAAGTATTATTATTTTTATGCTCTTCATTTTTAAGCAAGCGAGAATTATAAAGAGACCAACTGTCTCCCCGCATGAAAGGGAAAAAAGTAACAAAATACAGCTCTTCCGACGAAGCTTATATTCCGTTTTAAAAGAGACAATGAATCAAATTTCTTTTTAAGTTATATTTTATAAGCTATCTTAATTTTTGCAACTGAAGTATGGTATTTTTTTTTTTTCCAGGATATTCTGTAAAAAAAAAAACGTGTGGAGGGAAAAATTTATAACTTCTCCTGACGAAATGGAATAATTCTTTTAGTGATTGTATTTCATTTCAAAAGAAACAAAGAATCATATGAATGAAATTTTGAATCGGTCATCTGTAATAATAAAAGAAAGAGTCTGTCTGTCTTTCTGCCTGTCTGTCTGTGTGTATGTCTGTGGATCGCAAAAGACCTACTTAGACTGCTCTAAAAAATTCGAAATTTTTAATATAGATTCCTTTTAATACCTACGTGTGCACCTGAGGCTTAGTTTCTTCATATTTGATTGTGATTTTTTATTAATATAATTAGTTTTTTAAAAAAACGTCATCACGTGGGATTGCGGGACTGTAACAGGGCTTGAAAATACATGGACCGTGCCGAAACGGGGGCTTGACGCCATCCTCTATTAGTTTGATTGATTGAGTTTGGTTGAGATATGCGCTCGCCCTAAGGCTGCTTCATCCTCTATTGGTCTTTGCTTTTTTAAGTGCACATGCGCCAACACGAATTTAATTTTGTTTTGATTTTGAGTGTATTTTCACAAGTGAGCATGCCTCTAAAATGAAGCAATGCGAATTTGACGGGTTCCCAGTAAGGCGGGACCATACTGCTAGTCCAAAATATAACTTTAAAACTTTTGGTAATTTAAAATGTTATTATTATTAAATGTTATTATTAAATAATGTTTTTATGGTTAAAATATTATTTGGATTATCAAATACATTGTAAATCCATAAGTGTATAAGAGCAGTAGGAGTTAACAAAAACAACAAAAACTACATATTTTTAAACCAATGTTGTTAATTAGCTATAAATTTGTAATCACCACTTATTAAATGTAGTTTAGAAATTATTATTATACTATTTTAATTTTATTTATGTATTTAGTCTGGTTTAGAATTATTTTTAAGTGGATAAAAATCAGATTAAAAGTATAAATAAAGGTAAACATATTCGTATTCAATTCAGAAATGATACTGCACTTAAATAACACCATTTTCAAAAATTTGTAACATTTGCTTTCAAGCTCTGACGTAGTCATGTCACATTGGGTAAGATTTTAGAAGTTAAAAGAAAGGCTCTACGTCATGGTGTATACCACACAGTGCCGAATTTAAAGCCCAGGGCCCCTAGGCACTTGGGGGCCCCCGCCATCTCGAAGCTATTTTGGAAATTTGGCAATTAAACACACTAGTACAGAACATATAATTTTTAAACAACTTTAATAAACATCAGAATAATACGGTATGTTACTTATAGTTATTCTAAAAAATTTATAAAATCACACGGCGACATAGCGAACTTTCTTATGTGCAAAAGAACGAATGACGTCATAATAGTCAATTGACTGCATTATTTCTTACTCTTGTTTGGCAATTTTTCGCAAATTTGGCAATTTTTGAGTCTGTCGAGCGATAGGTTTTTGGGGAAAAAAATTTTCCCAAGATTTCCAACTTTTTTTAGGCGATTTTATCTTTTTACGGACCCGCTTCCTGACTGGACCCCTAAGTCCGGGCATTTTAGGCCTAGGCCGAAATCCTTCCCTGAATTGCCACACCACAGCCAACTAAATTCTAAGGGCCAATAAACACACTGAGGATATTCAGTGGTCTAGGCTGAAATAATAACTTCACCCACCGATTGGAACCAAATACCACACAACATTTATTATTTATCACCCGATTACATAATGATTTATTACCTTCACCTGATTATATAAGATTCTAAAATGTACCACCCTTCAATTTATTCCATCTCACACAGATGACACAGGCCTAAAAGGATTCCGATGGAACATCCGAACACAGTTCGAACATTCCAGATTAAAACGCGTCGCCGAGGACACGCCTCGTCAAACTTTCCTCCAATTTACACCCCTTTATCGCCTTCGACTCTATTGGGGGGTTGTCAACACTCCGTGACATTCGAACACATAGAACGCAACATTCGAAATATTCCTCCCGTTATCCGGTTATTCCAGATTAATTCGGGAAAACCTAATTTACGTCACGGAATCGCCGTCCCGAAAACAAGGAGTCCGGCTAATTTGTGCCCCTGACACCTCGACAGTGGGGAGAGATATTCGCGTTCTGTAGAAATAGAGGATGTTTACTGTTGTTGTTTAATTTTAAAAATTAGAATATGGAAAAAATTAATTAGATTAGACCGTTAAAAAATGGAGCTATCAAAAATGAATATTAGACTGTTTTCCCTGCTGTGGGAACAATATTTAAAAAAAAAAACTTTGAAATTTCAAATAAAAAAATGGTTTTTGAATATGAGAAATTATTTGCAAATTCTAAAACCCATTTCAAAGGCAAATAATAATAATAGTCAACTCATTTCAAAGGCGAATAATAAATATGCTTAAAAAAGATAATCATTATTCTCAAATTTGTGAGCAGATATTTAACCGGGTATCTAAGGTAATTAATAAAAAAAAAAGAACCCATTTGTAGCATTTTCTATATCGACACCATTCAATTTCGAATTGATTATGGGAAAATCCAGAATGATATTTGTGGATATCATAAATGCAATTTTGTTCTCTAACCGGAAAGTTAAGCAAACTATAAACAATAATTCGAACTAATAACGAACACCAAATATATATAAGAGTGATTATCCCATAAGTCTATCATTCTAGTCTGTGATGCATTGAAAGTTAAATTCTAAACAAAATTTGACATGATTAGATAAGTTAGTAGCTCTTTTTATTCGAGCTGTAGAGCGATTTCAGACAGACAGACCAATGTTCAAAAAACCACTTTATTTTAATAAACACCCTCTTAAAGCGTGTTAAGCACAAACTATCCTTTTTCGTATTTTCAATCCCCATCTCAATACTTTCATTACCTTTATATTTCATATTCGGTAATTAATTGTACACTACCCTCTCGTACTTAACATCCCAGCGACAGAACTGGAGATGAGGAGCTAGAGCTGTAAGCAGGAGGCACTCACCGAATCAACTTGTCAAACACACGTGGTCGGGTTTGCGTGGATTAAATCAAATAAAATTCCATGCAAGTCATTCAATCTTTGTGTACCTTTGGCTTAGTTAATGTGCTGTAATTCAGTGGAGCGATCAGCGCGAATAATTGTGGAATTATTATTTCACGCCCCAAGGTGGGGGAAAGGAGGGGAGGAGTTGGTACGGGAAATGTGGATTTGACGGGTGCTAACGATAGTTTCATTGATGTAGAACACGGGTGCTTGAATCGTGTTGGTGCTTTAATTAATCAATCTAATATTTTAATTGGGAAATGTTGATGGTATATGTGTTTGGTAGGGAAATGGTTTATTTATATTCGTTGATTTTTCTTTCCATTCTTGTATTTGTAAAAACAAAAATGACGATATAATTGCACGAAAACCTTCCTTCTAATCCATCAGAAAGAATTTCATTTTTCTTCAATATTTGTTTAAGTTTCCCTAGAATGAATCACACACATGTTTTAAGATCTAAATAATAATTTATTATAATTACTATAATAATAATAATAATAATAATAATAATAATAATAATAATAATAATAATAATAATAATAATAATAATAATAATAATAATAATAATAATAATAATAATAATAATAATCGTAATAATAATAATAATAATAATAACTTCATTAATCATGAAAATATATGAATCATGAAAATATCAACATTGAAAATATATGAATAAATACAAAGCAAATCATATTACCAGCTTAGGTGGACATTCCGGTACAAGCAGCCTAGAAATTTAATTTAAATAAATTTCAACAAAGTACAAATGATAATAAACTACAGCATCACAGTATTTGATAAGAGACTGCTTTTTTAAATTACTTATGCTTCGTGTACACAAAACTTAATAAAATGTATATGTCTTCAATAAGTATAATAAATTTAAAGAGAGAGAGAGAGAGACCTTAAAATATGAGTATTTGTCAACATTTCGAAAAAAAATTGGTAAACAATATTAAAGAATATAGGAGCTAAATAATAAAAATAATTTATTATTTATAAGCTAAAGTTGGAATAAAAACTATGTGAAAGCAACTTCTTGTATTTGGACGTCATAACCAGGTTTTCGAGAAAATCGCGCACATGCAAATGCTATGTCCCGTAGAACTTTTTAGGTTTTAAAGTTATTGAAATTTCCTTATCGAGTATTTAATTACCTTTAAATGCATGGAATTAATAAATGGTATTTGAAAAGACGCATAGTCTTACACGCTACTTGTTGTAATTTATAAAGTTGGCCTATGCTATTGGTTGGTTTGAAGACATATTTTTAGGTTTGTGTGCTTAGTCAGAGACAAGCTTATAAACCTTCATCAAGTAGGACAGACACAACACACACACATAAGTGACAGATGCTGCCATCTATCGCCCCCTCCTCAATTTAGACATGCCCCTGAGGGAGAGGAAAATAGTCTCCAGGGACCTGTACTCGTGAGAAACTGCACCATGACCGCTCACAGGACTTTCGGATCCACAGATTTAACGAGCACGTACTCCGCATGTATTCGGTGGGTCTTCAATGCTATCGGGACTCGATCGCGGGGACCTTCCGATTCCGACCACCCACACTCTCAAAACAAAAGAGTGAAATCCACTAATATAGGATAAGTTCATTTTCGACACAGGAAAAGAGTGAAAATTAACTCAGACTGAGTTAAAATCACTCGTTTGGAGTGATACTGTCAGAGTTTTAACTAAACAAAAGAGGGAAATCCACACCAATAGGATAAGTGCATTTTCGAAGCTGAAAAGAGTGAAAATTAACTCAGACTGAGTTAAATTCACTCGTTTGTTTTAAGAGTGTATGTTATATTTATTGTGATTGATGGAAAATGATAGGTATAAATACGGATGTAGATTCGATGATATTAATTGATAATAGATTTCATGCTGTCTTTCACTTGGCAGGGAAATGAATTGAAAATTATTATATTTTCTGGTCACATTGGCTTCTACATAATTTAAGAAGGATTACCTTTTACCCATACAACCAATGCTAATTTATAAATTTATTCCTTACATGTGAGTTAAATTGCCGTACCATGTCACGCAACTTAGTCCCCTGAGGTATAAGCAAATGTGCAAAAGCCGCCTCGGTGGCTGAATGGTTAGTGTACTAGCCTTTGGAGCTGCTGAGGTAGGGTTCGAATCCCGGTCAGGCATGGATGTTTGTGACAGTCAATAAATGTTGTTATTTGTCTATGTGTTATTCATTTCTTTGTGACTGTAAAATTTCTTTCTGTGTCGGTCCCACTTGACGAAAGCTTATAAGCGGTTCTCTGAACAAGCACACAAGCTGGAATATATATGTATCATACCATACCATACCATGTGCAAAAATTTTTTTTACTGTATTAGATTATACTTTATTATATTTTCAGCTTGCTAATTCAAAATGCTTTTTTAATTATGTTTCTGTATTTAATGGTGCTAGTGGAAAACTTACCAATACTTTAATTTTTAATTTTAAAAAATGAATTTATATATTTGTTAGAGTAGTGCGTGGTGTGTTCGTAGAAAAACTGGAAGTCGCAGGTGGATTTATGTGTTTGTAATATTAGCCAGAAAAATCCATAATTATTTTTAAAAAATAAAATTTTCTTACTACTATCATTAAATAAACAAAATGATAAACACTCTATTTTTTAATTAACTTTATAATATTTTTTAATTACTGAAACTTTTCACAAATATGCTCTCAAATCTGACATTATAATTTATTGAATGCAGCTAGTTACAGAAAATTCCAAATATATTACTCTTCCCCTCCATCAAACTAGTTATGAAGTTTCAGAATGATCTAGAATTAGTTTAAACAATTATTCTATCAGCAGTCTTTTATGATGAAAGAAAATTTGCCTTTAAATTTCATCAATAAAATGATTTTTAAAAAAAATAAGAGAATATGGTTAAAACTAATTTGAATTTATTTAAACTCGCATACGCTCAGGAAATTATTTTTTTAAAGTTAAAAAAAGAAAACTATCTACTGTATTATTTTTAAGAAAAGTTATTTTCCGTATAGAAAATGAAAACTTCATTGTATGTATTTTAAGTCCATTTTGGCATTGAATTCCTAAAGAAGCCGACAACGTATCCAGAAAGCAGGGGTTTCTTAAAACATAGCACGTATCTTCACGCATGAATATCATTGCAGAATTCAAAACATCACTTTTTTTTATATCGAATATTTTGTATAAAAAAAAGCTGACATCTTTTGCAAAAGATAACGATAGAAAAAATCGATTTGATATCAACTGAGAAGCAGATTGTTCCGAGTCGCTTACTTGATTTTAAAAAAATCAAAACATTCTGAAGAATGTTTTCCAACTTATGCCAGAAAAGATAAATTGCCTGAGTTAATGACCCATGAAAAAATGTCTTTTTTATGTTTTTCCGAACTATCTGCAAATCGAATGATATTCGTAATAATATATACTATCGATGGTCATTAATTTTTTTCCTATTTGATTGCATATTTTAGTTCTTGGAATTCGATTGAATTTCAATTCGAACTATGACCTAAATAAAATAATGGTTCTAAAAAACTTCAAGAGTTCATGTAAAGTTAGATTGCTAATTGGGGTTGCTTAAAAAATAAAAATTTTAATGAACTGACCCCAAGGGTATTGAATTTAATTTCGAATGCCTGATAAGAACGATTTTTTTGCATTAAATATTTATCAGAGTTCAAATATAGCTTTGTAACTCTGTAATGGAGTTAATAATTTTAATAGATTTAACCCAATAGTTTTTAACTAAAGATCATTTGACCATACTGCTATTATTAAAATTTATTGTTTCCGGTTTTTTCTCATGAAGTCAAACGGAACAACAGTCAGAAATACCACATTCGGATAAATCCATGCAACGTATTTACACTCAGAAAAAACTTGTGTTCTCAACATCACCAAAACAATTCATTATGTAAAAATAGCAACATTACAATATTGTGTTATTTCAATACAAGAATTGTGTTGATGACATACGAACGAACACAAATTGTTGTCCCAACCAACCTTCCATCCCAAGAGGAGACATTATTGTACACATGCGAGATCAACAAACACTGTTAACTATATTGGTATCTAAAATATGTAACAAAATTCTAACTCCAATATTAACCCTCTAATGCATACTGTTGCCGTTTGGCAACAAGTAACATGTTCAACTTCATTCTATTAAATTAGAGCTCACTCTGGACAAATTTGGGGGTTTTTTTTCATCTATTACATTCCATTATGAAGTTTTAGTTACTAATAATCCTCATTGATGACAGTAGTAAAGGTCTATTCAAAATTAAAGAGTGAGGTTATTAACTGTTGTGAAATTACGTTTTTGGCAGTATTCAAAGTATAATAATATTAGTAGGGGTAAGTGGTGTACCTTGGACATATGTGTACCTCGAACCTATGCTGATTATAGCTCGATTTGCTTAGATATTGAAACAACACCGCATGCAGTTCAATTATTTGCTACTAGGGGTCTCAGTGAAGTTCTATCTGTTTGTTTAAAAGGTCAATTTATTAAAGATGTTTCGAAAAACAAAATTCACAGTTCAAAAGTAAATATTTGTCAGATTCTTTAGTGTATTTTTATACTCAAACATGTAGCGTTTATTCAGAAACGATGGTTATGCAATATAAAGCAATGTTTTAGCTATAAAACTGTGTGCTTGAAATTAAGTTAAGTCTAACCTTAACATGGTGATTAACTATTTTGTTTTTAATATCCAAGTGGTGTACCTCGAACCTAATACAAATGGTGTACCTTGGACTGGTCCAAGGTACACTACTATAGGTCTTATGTGCTTCAGATTGTTGAAAACCCTTTTTAAAATTCGAGTAAAATTTTTCTTTTGAAAAATTAAGTATTTTGAGCTATTAATATGCAACCCTGATTTGTAAAATTATGTGGAATGCAAATTTGTAAGACATTTTTATATGGTGTGATATATAATTTTTCTGTAGCTAATTATTTAGATTTATGGTAGGCCTATAAAATTTTAACCATATTGATATAATATGGAAAATAATTATTGCTTGCGCATCTAAAAAGATGTTGTTTATAATAAAAATCTAAGCGGAACATCCTTTTTACGTTCAGGCCTAGTTTTATAAACATAGGGGAAATATATTTGAGTTGTTTTTTCAAATTTATGACAGAAAGATAGCCGAATGTTTTTCTATGGCATGAAATGACAGTTTAATTCTATGCTGCATTTTAACGGATACACCTGGGAAATATCGCATTGCAGCTGAAAAATCCAAAAGTGCACTAAAAAACCTAAGGCAATAAAACCCCTTACTAAGCCAATTGACCTAACATAGCCAATTACTACAATCTTGGCTAGAAATAAGAGTATAGGTTGTAAAATGTATTTTTGAATTTTATGTGGCTAATAAATATTGGTTTTCGGACTGTAAATCGAGTCTCGCTACCTGTTAATAATTTGCCCAAGGTACACTACCGGTTGGACCAAGGTACACCACCGGTGGTGTACCTTGGTCCTAATTACATTGTCCTGTATTTATTTTTTTATTAGTTGAAATCATTTAAATAACCTGTTAAAATAAATATATGTTGTATATAACAACATAAAGTATTTAGTAAAAATATTTTTATTCACTTTTTGCAAGTAATTAAGAAACTAAAAATTAAAAAGTCAAAATAGGTCCAAGGGAACCCACCTTCCCCTACTATGCAAATAAATTGTTTTGAAAAATTTATTTTAGTTAAAAAGGGTAATTTTGAAATTTATTTAGTAGTTTTCTAATCATTATTATCAAAATTGGAATTTTGTAGCTAGTTTTTATGGGATGGAACAAAAATTTAAAAATTGAAATTACTTAAATTCTAATGCAGTTAAATTTTTTTCAGTATTTTTCCCATAATGTATGAGTATTAAAGATAAATATATATTTCAAGATGAAAATAAAAATTCATGCACATTAGAGAGTTAAAGAAAGAAACGTCTGAGGTAAATCCGCTCAAGACCTCGCTTAAGACCTGATTTTACCACATTGCTATTTCCGCAGAGCCTCAGATAAATTGTAATATAAAACTACTCAATAGCTGTCATACGCCATAATACCACAATGCATGGGGAAAATTTTTATTTTTAATTTATCCCAATTATAGGTCTATTCATCGGGAAACATCAGCGCACCTTATCTTTCCTTTTTTGCATGGAAGGTAACACCAAATCTGATGTAGAATGATAACATCAGAGAAACTCAATATGGCCGGTTACTGGAATTGAATAGAAGATGCGGCAAAATGATAAGAGTTATGTGATTTACATTAGATAAATGACAACATCGGTTTACAATAGATCTGAATAAGAACCGACATCGGTATTCAATCAATTTAATAAAATCGGGAACTTAAAAAAATATCTAGCATATATTAACAAAAGAAATAAGGCTTGTTGCCTAGCTTAAGGCCTCAAACATGTATTGGGAATCAATATTTTACTCATCCTTCCAACATGTTTGACATGAAATACAGGCACTAACCATGTTAATAATCCTGCATCAGGCATTGGTACGCATCATAAGTCTGGCGTGGGCAGGTAAACTGCAGTATTTTCTATAATGACTTGGACCATTGTTGCAAGCACCCAATTAGTCTAACAATTAAGAAAACATACTGGAATTTTTTTTAATTTAAGATCAAAAGTGGTACATTTCATTATTGCGATTACTGCAATTTACCTGCCCACGCCAGAATGTGTATACTACTATCTGATAAAGAAATGAAACGGATTAAATTTTACACAATACAATTATTTGCGCCAAGAACCAACATTGTTTTCTTTATGTACCCCGCCAAGTTTAAAATAAGTTTAACTTTCAAAAGCACTACTAGAGCCAACTTAAATCTATAGACTAACTGAAGAGCCAATTAAGAGTGCACCCAAGATAATGTTTCCCAAATGCAAAAACTCTCCATTATGCTACTTCTGTCTACACAACTAAAAGCTTTGTTGTATCCAATTCCAAAGACATATTGACACCACACTGCGTCCATTAACAACAATGAACAACAATGTCCTATGACAAGGGAAATTCTATTTCTTTTTCGCGCTTTCACATGAACGGGTTCCTGTGTTCTGGCTGATTAATGGAGTCTGTATATCTCTTGTTTTTCTTGATGATGGTGGTAATAATGAACTGCTAGTACGTCTTCGCTAGCTTTTCCCCTTATTTCTGTATAAGGGGGATTGTTACGAAACCACAAAGTGACAATGAAGAAGTGGGTTTTAAAGTGGATGATCGGGTTATTAATCCCGTGATCGTGTTATTCTGGAGTGACGTCGTTAGAGACGTGTCGTCCCACTTGCGACAGTCCCAGATGCGACGAAAAAAAATCCCTATAGCTGACGAATTACTTAGGGACTTTGGGTGAAAAACTTAACAACCCAAAACTTCGTTTTCCCTATGTTGCAATTCGATTTAGCTACAGATTGGCTTCTTTATCACACTAGTTTAGTTGGGGAGAAAAAGAGGTAGAAGGAAAATTATTTTGTACACCAACCCCTCGTTGCAATACGATAAGAAATTCCAGATGACAGACGGGGCGGGACAGGGGATGTCTAAAGTAGGTTTGGTCAAAATTATCCCGAGGCTGCATGTGCAAGTGCATACCATATGTGCTCTAGAAAGTTTTCTACCACTTTTCAAAAGGAATTGTGTCATGCAAATAAAAAAAAATATGTAAACATTTTATTTTTTAGTATATTTTATTCATCGTAAGTAGGAAAAAATGCAGAACATAGATATCATTTTAAAGTTCCTTTTAGTTAAGTAACAATTAAGGTTAATAAATTGCTTTTGTTTGAAATAAAATACTTTTATGCAAAAGTGTTTAAAATTATTACCAAATTAATTAAGATCTTCACCATTCGGATTATGCAAGGAGCACTTTTCCTGATCTGAACATATACTTTTCTCCTAATTTAAGCATATTTGATTTTGCTTAAATCTCATCAGAATCTATAAGTTAAAGTATTTCCTATAATCCTCGAAAAATCCTCGTAAAAAATCAGTTTTTTTTTTTTTTGAAATTCAATGGACAATTCCCATATTTTTTAAAAACTACTGAAAATAAATTTGTTTGATAAAATAAACAACGCTGATTTCAAATATCTAGATCAAAATGTACAAAAAAAAATTGTGTTATTAAATATTTAATGTTAAAAATCGTCAATTTTTAGTTCTTGTTTGAAACGTTCTGCTATTGGCTGAGCAATTGTGACGTAGGGGAGGGTGGGGCTATTGGGACAAATTTTTTTCAACCTCTGTATTTCAGCAAAAATAAATTAAATTAATTTCTTTTTTCACAAGCTCATAAACTGAACATTCATTTACTTAAAAAGTCATTCAACAAATGTTAAAACATTACCATATTTTGGTTGCTGAGCATTTTAAACAAACATGTAAATTTCCCATTAGCCCCCATATGTGGGGGCTAATGGGACAGGGTGCAGGGCTAATGGGACATGCTAAATGTTGCCTTAATAAAATATTAAAAAAGGAAAAGGACCAGAAAATAAAACTTTAAAGCAAATACCATTTAAATAATGTGTACATAACGAAATTTTTTAAAAACAATTATTCAACATTGAAAGAGATGAAATATCATAGTTAAAACTCAAAATCGAAGATGCTCCCATAATTTTTTTGAATAACTGGAAAGGATAGTTTTATAACTAAATCTTTAGGTTTTTTTTACTAAATCTTTAGTTTTATAACTAAATCTTACCGTCGTTCACCTGTTTCAGATCATTCTAACGAACATTTTCCCTGTCCTGCGGGTTCGATTCCCCTCCTTCGCCCTGGGTGTACTTCCTTTCTCTGTGACAGTAAAAACTCTTTCTGTGTCTGTCTTACTTGACGAAGGCTTATAAACGGGTCCTCGATCAAGTACACAAGCCGGAATATATATGCAACTACAACCCTACGAACATTTTAAGTTCATCGCCTTCTTTTTCAGAAAGCAATCCAACAAATAAAATATAGCCTGCTTACTAGCAAAATTTACCAATAACAATATATTTATCTCCACCAAGCTCTGTTCAGATGTAATTATTAAAATTCCAGGTGGAAATATTTCACCAATAAAGTTACTTGAACTTTCACTTATTATACGGTGAAAAAAGTTCAAAAAGTTTAAAATTAAAGTACAAAAAAGTTTTAGGCAACTTGACTGAATAAGATATAAGAGATTTAAATAGATTGTTTGAGAGAAGCATGCAAAGCTAGGTTTATTCGTGTCCAATTAGACCCCACTGTTTCTGTCCCATTAGACCCCACTGTGCTGTTTTTTATAAATGACCCAACACAGAAGCACTTGTACTTCACCACAGTATTTGACATATACTATCTTAATCTAGGATATTTCATCTATCTAAAACTGCATTTTAATTCATAGAAAGTTTTTATTTAATACTTCAAAATTGAAAAACAAGGTACACTTTTAATTAACTTTAAATTCTCCAAAACAGCAATTCTTCTCTCCTCATCAGCACATGCGTTTATTTGCTGATCTTTGATTGTTAAAATGTGAAGTGTAACTTTTAAAATTCTCTAGTGTAGAAAAATTTGTAAAAAATTATATTTTTCCTAGCTTAAGGGCCCTTGTCCCATTAGCCCTGCGTCCCAATAGCCCCCACTCTCCCCTACTTGTACACCAAGTTGGGTTTGTTAGCTACTTCAGTCATTGCGATTTTTCGATTCTCCCATGCTTTTTTTAAGGTTCATTTTTTGCTTTATAACTTTTTTTTGCGATAATTTTCTATTCTTGTTTATTTTCTTTTAATATTCATTTAATCATAAGTTGATTTGCGGTACCGCAAACATTTTAGTAATAATAACATAAACTTGTAAATTATAGTGTTTTTATGTATAGTGTTTACCCTAAATAAACATTTTAAAACAATAAAACAAATATTTACAAGTAGTTTTAATTTTTTTAAGTCAAAATTTTGAATTTCTTTTTAAAACTTACTGTACGAACGAGTGCGTATACATGTTTATTATGCACTTCAAGTGCGAATAAAAATTTAAAATACCATTGAGAAAAGAGAAAGGCTATTGGCAATTTTGAGCATCGCAATTTATAACCACAGTCAATTGAAGAGCCGACAGCTGAGTAGACACCCAAAGCAACAGTTAAGGAAGACATAGAATGCAGCTTGATCCTTGAAGCATATTTAACGTGCACTCCCTCTTTTCGTTGGAGGACTTGTCACCTGACCTGACTGTGGTTCTAAAATACGACGCCCGTCGCCAATAGCCCTCGTACAACAAGTGATTTTTATAATAAATTGCTTTCTATGAGAACAACTATATATCAATAAACGGTAACATACAGAAAATAATTATATCGCGAATTTCTGAAAAGGCTTTGCATTGCAGCAGTGTTTTAATTTCTAGCAGTCTCTGTGCTCTTTTGTGCATAGGAAATTTCTGCTAACTATTGTGTTTTGAAAAAACGGAAACACTGCTGTAAATATACATTGGTCCCTTTTAAAATTCACGATTCAGCTATAGGATGTTCTGAATGCAAAATTTATAATAAACATAGGTAACCAATTCATCAAAAGAAGCTTGAATAATTCCAGCATATCCCATGAAACTCAAATTTCTTTTTATTTCTTAACAAAGAAACAATAGGAAATTGCGCGGTAGTAAAAACGGGTTTACAAGTTTCTTTTTTCGATTTTACTTTTGGTAATGATTTATTTAGTAATTAAATATATAAACAAACTACTGAGTTCAGCTTCAGCCTCCACTGATATTAGCAAAAATAACATTTTAAAAGATATTTTTTAAAGAAATCTTTTTTTTATATAAAATAAGGAAATAATGTAAAAACTTTACTTTATAACCATTTAAAGAAAAAAAAGAGCTTATTAATAGTTATTAAAGCAACTAGTGCCGAAAATAATACTTTATTAAGTGAGTGGTTTTTATTTCACGCGACCGTAGGTCGTGTGAAATAATGACAAGAACTTAATTAAGTATTATTTGGCACGTGCTTGCTTACACTATTTTTTATAATAACGTGCAAAAAAGTATTTCTACCAATGAGTGATTTTCATGACATCATTTATTTTCCATGGCGATATTCGAAAATGCAAAGTAGCAAAAGGAAAGTTGTAAAATAATTTTCTATTTTGAATAAAAATAGTATTTACATTAGTGCTACCGAACATGGGTGAAAATGAATTTGAAATGATGTTCGACTAACTTCCAGATTACATTGAAAAAGCAGCTAATGAAGCTTCGTTGGTTATTGACGTATTGTTTGGCGTGAAATTTGTCGTCCTACTTTTGTCTTATTTAATTTCTTAAAATAATTTTTGTAGTAGTCCATGGAGATATTAGAAAATGCAAAAGTACTGAACCAATAGAAATAAGTGAGTGTCATGACATCATTTAGTTTCCATGGAGATAATCGTGACATCATTTTGTTTTTCTACCAATCAAATACTCTTATTTACTTTACCGCACTAGTGCCGAAAGTACTACTTTCGGCACTGTCTGTGACGTAAGCACGTAAAGTGTAATTTCAGGAACGATTTATGAATGAATATGACATAAAAAATTAAATTTTTTTCCAAGTTGTTATAAAAAAGTCTTTTTGCTTAAATCATGGGTAGTATGTAAGTCAGTATGTTCTGAATAATATATAATGTTTGAAGACTATTATAAAAGCAGTTTTCTCAGAGTACTATGTTAATAATTTTGCTACCTAAAGCCAGATCACCCTTCTTTGATAAAAAAAATCAATTCTTTTTGCTCAGATTTATTCTACTTTCTTTTAGTTAAAAATCTGGCTAGCTAAAAATGTAGATATTTATCAAAAGAAAACTGCTGAAAATTTTGGGGAAATTGGAGTGAAAGTTCCTAAGCAATTAAGTTTTCGTTTTATTTTCGATAGTATTTTCATTATCTCACATTAAGCATATACTTTTTTGTAAACTTATATACCTAAGTGCATTACGAACTCGGTTAAAGCGAAAAATGTAAATAAAACAATTCTGTATGTCTAAGTGTATATTTTAACAAGTACAAATGTTATACAGACTATGTGCAATTCATATGCAGGACATTGAAACAGTTCCTTCACTTAAAAAGGTCTTTAATTGTTTTTTTGTTTTATGTTATTTTGGCGTTTCTCGGCAGCAATTTAAGAAAAGTAAAGGGGGAATTATTGTTGGATTTCTTTTCCTGAAGGTTCGTGAGATCATGTTCTGTTCAGAATTTTTTCGGTAGTTGTCGGAAAAATCCAAGAAATATTTCAAAGCTCCGTTAAAGCGGAAAATCGGATAATCGGGGCTCGGATAATCGAGACTGTACTGTATTTAGAATTTTGCTATTGTGTTGAAGGTAAAAAAAAGAATATTGCAGTTTTCAATTAATGTACAATAAAATGGGTTTTTTTCGCTGTATTTCTTTAAAAACAGTGTATTTGTTTAAAAAGAATGTATTTATTTATTTAAAAAATATTATTAGTGATTCAAAAAAACAATAAAGAACGTCTCTTATGTAAGATGCGTCACATGAGATAACTTGAAAGTAATTTCGCAAAACCACTGAATTTACTATAAAAAGTGTAAGTATTTGGACTGGATATTTTTAAAAATCATTTATATGCGTCCATTATTTCTTCATTATAGAACATGTAAGGGTGATATAGGGGGATACAATAATGCTCGTAATATCTTTATAAAATATGATATATACCTAATATGTATTTAAACAAAAAAAGAACATACTTCTATATTCCATCTAATTAACTATTATTTATTTTTTAAAGATTTTACACTGTTGAAATTCCTTATTACTCAAATAGATATTTTCGCATTCCAAATGATTATAGTAAGGTCCCCAACAGGGCGTTGTAATAATAAAAACATTACTATATCGGAAAAAGTATAAAAGTTTTTAAATGAGTTAAGTTATCGTTTGAATGTAGACTAAATATGAAATGGAAATTCAAAGTTTAATTTTTTACTTATGGAAACGATTGAGACATTTGCCCCACTGTGCATCATAAGGTAAAATTTTCATTCATAAATAAAGTGGAGTCATCTATTTTATTTGCATTTTATTTCTGTAACATAAGAGTGTTGAAGCGATACCAACCAAGTACCAAGTGACTGTCCCGTCAAAAGCAGGATGTTTGACCACTCAATTATCCCCTGTCCCCCCTCCAAACGCCACACGCACTTTATAACGAAAAAGGCACTCGCATACCAAATAGGGGGCAACTGCAAATTTTAATCACCAACACCCAAGCATTGGCGCTACTGCAATGCTTCATCACGCCAAGCTCCGTCACCTTTATGAGACTCTCCAGAGTTTTCCCTTTTACGGTGCGAAAAGGATAAATTTGAGGATTTTTCCCTTCGTCGCAAATGGGACTGTCGCAAGTGGCACTACTCCCGTTAGAGATTTCATGACTCAACGTCATCAGTGATTGATGGAGGACATCGAGTCGTAATTTAGACTCAGTGTTGAATTCTAAAATGTTAAGCTCTTAGGATCTAAAATGTTAAGCTTTACCTAACAGCTTAACAACGCTGTCCTGCATCATTGCAGTACAGTGTTAAGAAAGCAAAATAGTATGTAATTTCACGGTATATATTTTATTTAATACTTTATGGCAATATTATTATGTCAGACTTATAAATAGAATGTAGTCTTGAAATATGGAGCTAACCACTTAGATAGTAATAAAAGCCTAAATAAGCAATTTAATTACTTTTTAGCTTAAAATTTAATTAAACTCTTGCCTGCCAACTAAAAAATTAACCTTTTGTTTACGTTAAAAGTTTGAAAAAAAAACTGTGGAAATAATCTTATAGTCTACACTTCTTAATAAATGGACGTGCCTAATCTAAGCAAAATAACACATATTTCATATTATTTAATATATATAGAGAGAAGAGAGAAAAATAAGATGGTTCCTGGTGAAATTCTCATCATTTTGCAAAACACAGGACCAGCATAAATCCTCTAAAAATTTGATTTCTGTGAAACATGTAGCTAAAGCCTAAAAGTTAGTAATGTACTGCAAACTGCAGTAGGTCAGGTCATTTGCCTTAGGCTACAGAAGCTTTCCAGGACCAAACTAAAAATGTTGGCCAATTTTTTAAATAATAAGCTTACGTGTTTAACAAACAAGAAACTTAATGGTAATGACAACTGTAAAAAAATCAAATTTATGAAGTAGCCTTTTAATTTCGATTATTTAAATCGCTTATCCCTTCACTTACTGTATTCAAGATATGTAAATCTTTTTTCAGATGTTTTATTTTTAAATATGATGAATTTAATAAGTAATATCAAATACGAGAACAGAGTAATTGGGAAATTATGTACATATTTTATTCGTTCAATCATGGTTTCCAGTGTACCCCTTATTTAAAACAGTTCTAAAATCCTTGCCCTAAAACCCGTTCCAAAGGAGACGAGAGTTTTAGATGACGAGACGCGATAACAAAGCAGTCTCGAAGGGGCTAAACTCGCAATTTGAGGGATGAGGATTTGATTTTGTTGTTGCCAAAAGAAGAACTTGAAATACTAATAATAAAAAAGTTGGTTTGTTACAGAACCTGTCACTAAAACCGCTTCCACACCATATTTATGCTCACAGGAAACACACTTATTATGCACATCAGAAAGAAATTCGCCTAACAGAGACTTCTAATTTAGAATTGTAAACACCAAAATTAACTATTTTCATTAAATAAATTAATACTTTGTCAAATTAAAAATTACTCATTATCGTTTGCTAAATTTGTTTGGAATTCGTGGAATAATGATGAATATTTTTAATAAATATAATTCCTTTAGTCGCCGGAATTTAATTTACAGTTTGAAAAATATATAATTAGTAAAAATGATACTTTAAAAATAAAAGACAAACTTTGCATATATTTTATGCAAAATTAGAATTCTTTATACATCTTTCTTCACACATATATAATGAACCATCAAAAGAAGTCTATTGTGATATTTCAACAATCCAAACCAAATTATATCACAAAAATAAATTTTCTTTCAAAGGTTTTATTTTTATTTTAAATAAAGTTTCTCGTACGTTTGACGAAATGGCAACAGTGAAAATATTGAGTGAAAATGGAATTTGCATGTTATTTCAATGCAGATTAAATTTTTAGTTATTTAAATTTTAAATATACTTCTAATTTAAATTTTTTAATGAAATTTGGGATGTAACCTAGCCCGATTTTTTGCTTTAAAATGACGTATTCCAATTGTTTGTGCGACTTTTGGTTCGCTCATTGAATGAAAATGGAATTTGCATGTTATTTCAATGCAGATTAAAATTTTAGTTATTTAAATTTTAAATATACTTCTAATTTAAATTTTTTAATTAAATTTGGGATGTAACCTAGCCCGATTTTTTGCTTTACAATGACGTATCCCAATTGTTTGTGCGACTTTTGGTTCGCTCTGTGAAAGTGGGTGACGGACAGACGGACGGACAGACGGACAGAACGATTATAAAACCTTCCACTTTTTACGTTATAAACGTAATGTGGAAGCTAAAAAGAAGATTAAATCGAATGGAATTAAAAGAGAATTAATGGTGGCGTGTCTCTCTTTAGGTTGATAAATGGGTTTGCACAATTGGAGTTTTTTTATCTCTTAGGAACACAGGATGAAGCGACTTGAAAGTGAAATAGGTTTTGATCTTTTTAGCAATACTTTATAAAGAACATTGACATTTTAAAAAAAAAAATTGAGCCTTTCTGAAAACTGTATTTTAACTACACTGTTCAAAAGAATTAGGAGTTCATGTTTCTTGTTATTTATAAAAATTTAATAATTCTTCGAACTAGTACAAATAAATAAAGCAGATGATAACTAATATTAATTTAATTTGCGAAGGAAAATTATAAAAAAAAAAGTTGATTTTGGCTTGTAGGTGTTTAAATTATAGCTAAATGCTCTATATAGCGATTTTTTTCTAATCTGTATAAATTTTGTGTTGTGCATGTGTTTGTTGAGAAACGGTTGTAGAGTACATTTACTGTTACGAACCTAGTTGTTTCCCGATTAGAATTTCAGTAAGTAATTAAGTAGCAGAAAAGTAGGCAATTTTAGTTCTTTTAGAAATTCTTATTAAAAAAATAATTAACTTTTTTAAAAATTTACTTCAAATAGTTGTATTGAAATTTTCATTTGTAGTATACTTAATGTTTATTTTTTATGTTTTCAGCCCTAACTACTTCTGAAGACTGCTGCTATAGTAATAAATTTTAGTGACTATGAGTTACTCGGTAAAGCTACTTCAATTCTCATTTAGTTTAATATACCGCTGTTCCAAAGTAAATAGAGGTAGCAATTGGCAAAATAAAAAAGAAATTATACAGTATTTTTCATGGTTTATTGAGTTTTATTGAGATAGTTTGTATTTTGGAATCAAATTCTTTTAATCTTGCAAACATCTGATTGCATTGATCTCTTCAAATATTTATGCATAAAGTACAAAAAGTTTTTTTAAACTTTTATTTCCATAAAATAAATTTCTTAATTGTAATTATATAATTTATAGCAGATAGAAAAATAAATGTTACTACAATCTTAATTTTTAAATAATATAGGGAACAAACCCGAAATTCTCGGAAAAATAAAATATTTATATCAAATTCCAAATTCCTGAAGAAAAATTATAAGCATTCAACGATCCGCTCAACATCAAAAAGCCAAAATATCATATTCTTCCCAAATCTAAAAGAATACGAAAAAATGAACTCTTATAACATAAATACCAAATACGTAACCCATAAAACAAAAAGAGAGAAGAAGGGGAAAAAAACATGGTACAAACAAAAAAAAAATAAACAGAAAATCCGGAGAATAAAATCTTCTCCGGGAAGATGAAGAGAAAGAAAAAGGAAGAAGATAAAAGGGACGGTAAGAGGAAACTCCACTTCATCCGATGATGTTGGGGAGAAGACGGACAGCCCGGCTTTCCGTGGGATTTCAATCGGAATCTCGGATTTTCTTGGCGGCCACAAAAGTCGCCAAGGAAAAACTGCCAAAAGCATTAAATTTTTTAGTTCGGTAATATTTGTTAAATATTAATTTTGTGGTGGCATACTGCTGTAATTGAACATGCTATGAAATAAATTATTGTCAATTTGGCTTTTTTTTTAATTATTTCTTCTTACTTTCAATTACCTAATATGAAATGTAAGGAAAAGAATAAAAGTTTAAAAAAAGAAAGACACAATTTTTAATTAAATTATTTACATTAACATTATTTTAAATTAAATTATTTTTTAATTTAATTCTACATCATTAATACATATTTTTAAAACTATTTTCTTTTGCTATTTATGAACTTACACTAATATTTATTGTACATAACATGTCATTAACTATTGCAATGGGGTTGAAAATCTGAAATGGAGATTTTGCATTTTCTATACGTTTTCGGAGTGTATCGTATTTAATAAATTGGTTTATGAACATTGGTCTGTCTTTTAGTATATCTGATACTATTACACAGCTTGAACTAAAAGAGCTACGGACTTCGAATTTGGTGCACAAGTTCCCTCCACCTAAACTACATAATTAAGATTTTTGAAAAAATTATGTATCAGAAAAGGGTAGCTGGCATATAAATTTTTGTGGTGTTATAGGCGCTGCTTAAAAACAAAAGGATATACAACCTGTAAAGTTGGTATACGAGATCCCAGTACCTTCCAGACGTCACTCGATCATTATAAGGTTTTGGGGAAATTGATCACTCGTGAATGGTACACTCTTAAAACAAAAGAGTGAAATCCACTCCAGTTGGAGAAGTGCATTTTCGACACTGGAAAGGATTGAATATTAGCTCAGGCTGAGTTGAAATCACTCGTTTGGAGTGATCCTGTCGTTGGTTTAACACACAAAGAATCCACTCCTTCCGGGTAAGTGCATTTTCCAGTCTGGAGGAGTGAAATTAACTCAGACTGAGTTCAAATCCACTCTCTTGTTTTAAGAGTGTATCTTCCACAGAACCTATATGGTTCTGAAGTTATTGAAATTACCTTATCCGATACAGAATTTAATTTAAATATATGTATCTATTGAGTCGTAACTGAAAGTCGCGTAGTGTTACACAACCCTAGTTTTTAAAAGAAAATTGAAACTTCGTGAGGGAAAATGGCAACACGACTAATCAGTGGCATGATTTTTTTTTATTTTTTTTTTCAAGCGACAGAAGTTTTTTTTCCAAGAAGAAACGTCACTTTTCTTTTACAGTTTGAGTTAGCTGCTACTAATTCCTTACTTGCGATTTTCCTTTTTATATTCTCCCGTTTTCAAATTCCGAATCACTGTCAAGTTTTTGACTTGATCACTAGTCTTTTGTCGGCATCTCAAACCTTTCGATTATCAAATTAATTAAAGCATGATTTTAAAAACGAAAAGTCTGTTGCGGAATAACTCTACAGTTATTTATTTATATCTCTATTAACTTCAATTTATTTCATCAAAAAGGAAAACTGCCAAGATGGCGAACCTACGCCAAATCTCGCGAGATAATCCATTGCTAGGGGTTCTGGAGGGGGAGGGTGGGAAGGGGAAGACGTTAAAAATGGGTCAGTAAAGTGTTACGTAAACGTTGGGGGTCGCGGTTACAGAGAAAGGAATACGCTTTTTCTTGAAATTTTCTTGACGTTGCACCCCATGGGAACCGGTAGAGTGAGGGAGAGAACATTTTTCAAGAGATGGGTTCTTCTGGAACTGGGTCACAATGGGTGCACGCTCGTGGAACTGGTTGTTTGATGGATGGGAATGTGATGAGTATTGCGTCATATTAACACTAATTGAGGAGTATATTAAAAGAAGTTGTTTGTTTGCACTAGATCGCTCTTGGCACGTGGAGGAAGAAATCGGGCAATTGAAATTGAATAGACTCTTTTTTTTTTAATTCAACTGATTCATCTGCGATTTTGGTTAAGCCTCAAATACCTTAGATAATACATATGCACTGAAATAATAATGTGGTTAGAGTTGTCTAACCAGACCAAGATCTTATCTTCCATAAGGCCCGTTAGACCCGGGCCTAGATAACACCAATTCTTAGGGGCCCCAAATTTTATTGATTTATTTTTATTGGAAAAATTGACTATCCCTTTCTATACGGGCTTGCACGATCGTGCGGATATTAAAGATAATGTTCAAGATCTTTAAAAATATCGATATCTTAGCAGTTAACGCATTTTTTTTTTTCGATAAAACTCCAAATTTAGTCTCATAATTTTAAATCAGTGCCACCTGACCTTTGGTTGAAAAGGGCTGTGTTAAGAGCAATAATACACAAAAGTTTCCTTAGAGGGGTTACCAAAAATTTTATGTGCCTATAGTACATATTATGCCAGATCAAGTCATGAACCCCAAACATGGCACTTATCACACTTATGAATCAATGCCATGTGCTAAAATACCGTTTGCCACAAGTTTTAGGTCTGCGGTTCATCAGAGTTGACTATTCTAACTACTAACCTCCTTTGCAGTTTAAGGAGTTTTTTTTTTTTTTTTTTTTTTTTTTTTTTTTTTGGTCCGAAACACTATACCACTCAATTTAGCACCCATATTAAAAAAAATTATTGAAAGTTACGATAACGAGATAAAAAAAAATTCGAATGAATTGTTTTAAAATTTCCTCCTGATATGTCGAAAGATTAGTGTACATAATTTAGTATAATTAAATGGTGCTATACTTATGCACAAATATCACCTCCAAACACATACACTAGGACATAAATAATCTTAGATTGAGAAACCCTCCAAAGTTGTCTTGCAATTCTAGTAAAGGAAAAATTAATGTTTTTTTAATAATGCCCTTATACAAAAAGTACAAAAGTTTGTTGGTACGAGTTGTTTACATGAGAAAAATTTGATTTCCATCTTTATGTGTATTTTTTAAATGTTTTGGAAACGTTCAGAAATCACTATAAAATCCGAAGTGCAATTCCTTAATGCAAATGAAATTAGCGCAATTAAGAATTAATGTATCATAATTAAATGACATTAAGAACACTGATAAATTTCCATTCAGTTTATTACTAAATTATTGTTATATTATTAAAAATTGTTTTCTACGATGTAAAGGCATATTATACATGATTCCTTATCATGTAAAACATTTAGTTCCAGTCTTAACAATGCTCATTTTATTCTGTAGTAAACGTACAACCTACAACACATCAATTCACTCAAATTAAAATGGCGTCAAATCAAGAAAAAAGTCAATTTACTTTTCGGTATTCTCAAGCAAGCTTCCATGTTTAGAACATTCTAGTGACTTACCACAAGGAGTTTAAAGAAGTAGAAAGAATAGTTTACTCATACGTGAAAAGAATTTATCCTTCCAAAGCAAATAACTAAGAAGAAAAGTAACCTGTGTCCTATCTTACAACCTAGGACATAAGCCTTATATCTGCTGACACACTTAAAAAAGTTTGATTTTTATAAATAAAAAAACTTTGGTTTCGTCTTACACCTAAAGTAGAAATCAGGTCATTCATAAATTGTTATTTAGATTATTACTAAATTATTATTATATTATTAAAAATTATAGTCTACTATGTAAAGGTATATTATACCCGATTCTTTATCATGTAGAGTTTTTGTTCCAATCAGCATTCTGCTCAGTTTATTCTTGTGTAAACGTACAACCTACAATATATCAATTCACTCAAATTAAAATGTCGTCAAATCAAGAAAAAAGTCGATTTACTTTTCGATATTCTCAAGCAAGCTTCTATGCTGAGAACATTCTAGTGGCTTACCACAAGGAATTTAAAAAGGTAAAAAGAATAGTTTACTCAGACGTGAAAAGAATTTATCCTTCCAAAGCAAATAACTAACCAAGAAGAAAAGTAACCTGTGTCCTATCTTACAACCTAGGACATAAGCCTTATATCTGCGGACACACTTTAAAAAAGTTTGATTTTTATAAAAACTTTGGTTTCGTCTTACACTTAACGTAGAAATCAGGTCATTCTGATACCAAAACTTTACCGAGCCACTTTTGGTGATATTTTTTGGACACTTAATGTTTTATATCCCTAGCGCAAACTGCCTATACGTGACACAACACGCGTTGACACAACGGCTAATGGATATACCATTAAACGTTTTTTTTTTCTTGTTTTCTAACACACTATATCCAAGGGGTAGTAAAGCTTGAGAAAAGTCACATTTAACGGTTAGTACACTTTTACTGCGATTATTTCGGCTTTTATTGGATACGAAGAAATTGATAATTGAACCTTACTCTGAACATAAAGTATTAAACTCATTTTTATGATAAAATGGGATATTGGACTTCGGTAAGGTTAGGTTTGAATTATCGTCACACCAGAGCAGAACGAAGGCTATAGGCGACGTGCGTCATATTGTAGAACCACAGTCAAGTGTCGAGCCGGCACCTGAATAGACACCCAACGCAACCGGGCGACATCGTACGCAGACTTTGAAGGATATTTAACCCTTTAAGAACCTTTCAGATGGCGCTGATTTAAAGTTATGAGACTAAAATGTTAGGAGTTTTACCGGAAAACATGCTTTAAATAGCATCAATGCCATACTTCTAAAAAAAATTACAACGATTTTTTTGAAATTCGCTTTTCACGTAATTTAATTTTTCACATCTAAAATTATTCCGGGCTATAAAGAAGGTAAAATAATATGTTCCACAAGTGGAACGTTGGCGTATAAAAAGTTAAAGTGCACTCCCTTACACGGGGTATCATTCGTAGAACACTTTTGGCTGCACGGGCCGGTTATAGGTCGGCAGTAGTTTTGGTGATGCCCGGACAACAACCTGGGACCTTTCGCATGCTAGGCGAGTGCCTAACCGACTGGGCTTCCCAGCACCTCATTGGACTTCGGAATTAGTGTTTTTAGCTTCCACACTACGTTTATAACGTAAAAAGTGGAAGGTTTTATAATCGTTCAGTCCGTCTGTCCGTCCGTCTGTCTGTCACCCACTTTCACAGAACGAACCGCAAGTCACACAAACAAGTGGAATCCGTCATTTTGAAGCAAAAAATCAGTTTAGGCTACATTCCAAATTTCATTACAAAATTTTAATTAGAAGTTAATTTAAAATTTAAATAACTAAAAATTTAATCTACAATGAAATAACATGCAAATTCCATTTTTATTCAATATTTTCACTGTTGCCATAACAACAAACGAACAAGAAACTTTATTGAAAATAAAAATAAAATGCTTGAAAAAATATTTATTTTTATGATATAATTCAATTTGGATTGTTGTAATAGCACAATAAAGTTATATTTATGGTTCATTACATATGTATGAAGAAAGATACATAAAAAATTCTAAATTTGAATAATAGGTAAAATTTCGCTTGTATTTTTAAAGCAAGAATTTTACTAATTTATTTTTTGAAATGTAAACTTGTGGCTGCAAAAAGATATTTATTAAAAACCTACATCATTATTCTTCAAACTTTAAAACAATTAGCAAAAGATAAAGATTAATTTTCAAATCTGAAGAAGAAGAATGAAGAAAATTATTATTTTTGGCTTATAAAAGTTTGAATTAGAACTAGCTAAAGGCCCTATTTGGCGAATTTCTTTCTGAGGTTTTGTTGGTTTGTCTTTGTTTCCTGTTCAGGGTAAATGCTGTGTGGAAGCGGTGTAAGTGACAGATTCTGTAACAAACCAACTTGTTTAGATCCAACTGCATAAAACGATACCAACCTTCTGCATTATCGAGAAATTTTAAACCATTTTTAAGAAAAATCATTATTTTTACAAAGTCATAGGTTGAAATATTAGAAGGTCTAAATTATCGCTATAAAAACGAATATTTAAGACGTTTTGGTTAGATTTATTTTCAGTATCAATATAGAATTAAATACTTTGTGTTTTCTGTTCAATACATCAGTTTGTGTTACTTGTTTAAAGTTTGTGTTTACTTTTTAAAGTTGAAATTACTGAGTTTTGGTTCGATTAGATGTTTTTCAAGAAAATAAAATAAAGAGTCACTGTGCTTCAAAGTGTAAAATTACAAAGAAAAAAAGTTTTTTTAATTCTTTGATAGTTGAATTTTTCCCTTCTTCTAACCTTCGTACAAGAATTAATGGCTTTTTAGTGTGACTCGTCTCCTTGATAATAAAAAATAAATAAATTCCTTATGATTATCATGAGGTGCAATTCCTATTACAAACTATATTCCAAATTATTCAAAGTACATAATTATATAACTTAATTTATGTAGGACATCCAAGAAAAATTTGAATAAGCTAAAGACACCACCCAAAAAATACTGGAAACTCTGGCTTATGAGGTCACCGATAGAACCATCAACTCATTTCCTGTATTTGTCCACATTACAACCAAAACTCTCATGACATAAATTGGGATAAAAATTTTAGTTCCTGGTTCCAGCCATAAAGGGAACCCCCAGACCCCTTAGTAACGCCATTTTATCATATCAAAAACCGGGCACGCCAACCCAGTTAGCATCCCTTTCTAACCGGAGACACAACAAATCTCTTTTTATGCCCGACAAGTTACGAGCCCCCACAAAACGGTCTCGACCTGGTTCCCAAACTTTAAATATTTAATTCCCTTTATTGGGGAAGAAAGCCGCACGATGTGGGGAAGAAGACCGTTTCCGTGACACAAGGTGCTCCGGAAAGTCCTCCGAAGACGATGGATTGGTTTGGAGAAATTGTAAGCAACATTGTAACCGACATTTTGGGGACGATTGTGTTTGAATATGAATTGTAATGGAGAGCTAAGATAGTTTTGAAACAATCATTGTAGTCAAGTAAGTTTTGTTTGCTTTTTCACAATAAAACCATTTCAGCCAGTTTAAGTCCAGGGGACTAAAATGGACTAAAGCTAAAGGTCCAGGGGACTAAAGGAGACTGAAGCTAAAGGTCCAGGGGACTAAAAAGCTAAGGATCCCTTGGACTATCAAGGAGATAAAGGTGCAGTTATCCTGACTTCTTACATTATAAAATAAAATTTTTACCATGATCCTACGGAAGGACATGGTGATAGTCACGATTATTCTTGTGTTCGTGGTATCTTTTTTTTATATAAATAACTACTGCCTGAAATTTGAAGATCCCCGAATGCCCGCAATACAATTGACAGATATACAGTTATACCATTGACATCAATTATAGAAATATCATCTTGTGTGTCAATTCCCTTTAAAATAGATTTAAATTCGTTTTGTCACATCATTTTTATGTTTGCATCAGGAATCTTTATTTCTCCGGCTAACAGTTATACTAGAGACCTTGTAATTGTGTCGATATAAAATGCTAGTAACAATGTTGGCAAACTAATCCATCGAACTACTCCTGCATACATTTTTTACCACACCCCACCTTACCTTACCTTAGGGGGTGCGTTCTGATCGAAAAGGGGGTCTAGAGAAATACAGAAGATCCGTTACCAGAACCCCCAAAAGTAATCTTCGAAAAAAAAGCTTGCTCCAGATCACTTGTTGGCCACGACAATAAGCCGTTTTTATGAGAGGGGGTTTCAGGTATGGTAAATAACGGGTGTGTGTAGAGGTCCTCCCCTTCCCTTTATGATGGAATCCAGAAATCTTCCCATGAGGTTCATAACGAAAGTTGGTTTAAGGGGATTATAAAACCTGACAGGGATGGGGGCATTTAGGACCCCCTATTCCCACTTATAAAGGTGGGCTTGTCGTCTTTTTAATGGCGGAGATAAGGGGGAACTTGGCTGCCTTTGCTGGTTGGACATTGATGACTTTGGCGGCACCCTCGGTGAAATATGGTCAGATATGTAGGCCGCACGTGTTCTTATACAAAGACACTCCAGTGCCGCTTAACGGAAGCCTTTTTAGAGGGGATACTTATTGGTCTATGTCCCGTTAATAATGTGAGATATGTGGTAAATCGTAAACTTTATTGCTTTAGGATCGCTGCGTCTTGGGATAGGTAGGAAGAGGCGGCTGCAGATACATACTTAACTTAGCTGGTTGAGTCGAAGCAGTACTCATGCATGGTGGTGGCCTCATTAATTAAATTCTCATAAAAATACAGCTGGTATATTTGTTTATACTTGGACACTTTTAAATCTTTATGATATTGTCTAATAACGTACACTCTTAAAACAAAAAAGTGAAATCCACTCCAGTTGGAGAAGTGCATTTTCGACACCGTAAAGGCATGCATATTTACTCAGACTGAGTTAAAAATCACTCGTTTGGAGTGATCCTGTCGGAGGTTTAACACACAAAGGATCCACTCCAAAATCCAATAAGAGAAGTGCATTTTCCAGTCTGGAGGAGTGAAATCCACTCAGACTGAGTTAAATTTGGAGTGTTTGTTTAAGAGTGTATACCATCCACATTTCACCTCAGCAATTACTAAAATGCACAATGTTCCGGTCTTAGGAAAGAAGGATTCGTACATGACAAGTTATAGCCACTCGGGTTTTGCCATTGTGTTAACGTATTACAGAGGAAACTGGGTAAAACACCTTGCATCTAAGTGCCTCAGCTGGATATTAAAATCTGTTGTAATTTCTGCTAAAAGTGCCTCTATTAAAATTAGTTTATTTATGTTTAAAAACACACATCACTCCTTCAAATCTTTCTCAGAATATCTTCTTCTACTAGACAAATGGTTTATTATTCCGTAAAACTTAGTTTAAAACAAGTATATAAAAGTTACACATCGTAATGTCCAGACTCTAAATGTTTGGTGTTCCATTAACTATACGCATTTAGTGTAATAAATGGTGGTAGCATTACTGCATCCAGCTTAGCAATTTAATTTAACTGCTATACAGTATACATGGATTGCAACTGCACATAGAACATGTAACTTATCACATTAAGTGTTAAGTTACCATTACAAGATTACGATTTCCCTTTATTGCAGAAGTAAGCTATAAGAGTACAAATTTTAACAGAATGGCTAAAGTGTATAATTTTCAACACAATAGCTAATTTTTTTACTGGTAAAATTAAATGTTATACCCGATACCTCTGTAAAACAGGTGATAGCATTAATACCTATTATTTAATGGTAGAATTGTTCCTGAAGTATACCAGTGTGAAACAACGCAACATCTGTAGTTTTTTATTTTCATAAAACTTGTTTTGTACTTTTAAACATTAGATGTTTTTTTATTACAGTCTCCTAATGATGCGGAAGAAAATTAGTTTTTATAGCATTTATGTATAAAATTCCTTTGAATAGGTCCGTTACGAATTTCAGGATAAGTATACACTCAGGCGACCCATCCTACCAGGTGATACTACTCTAGGGAGTTCGGAAAGGCTCTTCTGATACTGAAATAGTGCGCAATGTGGGTCGCACGTGCGGATCGCCAAGTCTTTAAAACGACCTAAGAAAAGGTGTTGAGAGCTTCACCTTTTTGAGTCCAAACCGCACCAACTCGTAAAATTTTATTCCCTTAGTATCAATACAGATGAGGATGACCGGATCTATTATGATATTTTTATAACCGATATTATGAAAGTCATCAGGGCCTATGGGGACAATGAGGGAGAATACTTGATGGAGGTAGTGGTAAATAGGTCTTTTTTTTTATTAAAATAAATAAGAGTGAGGTGAATGTTCTGATTATGTGATAATTTTTGAGTTAGGTAGCCGAATTTCCTTTGCAGTTTCCAGCTTAAGCATATAGGTCTTCAAATGAACTTGATGAAAAATAAAAAAAAATGAGAGAAGTCGGGGTGGTAGATTCTTATTAATCTAAACTTATCGGAAAAGCATGCATGTAAAAGATTTCAAACGAACATGCAATGCATTTATTTGCTTTCTCAAACTAAAATGGAACCAAGAGTGAATACACTCTTTGCCAGCCTAAGTTGGGTAAATTGAAATATGCTACGGAGAAGATCCTTCCGCGCATGTAAAGAGTTCCATAAATTATTTGTGAATCCATCCAGAAAACATGTTTAAAACATTAATTTCATTTAAGGTCTAAAAGATTTGAATATTATTTGAGAAAATTTTACAATTTTATCAGAATGAAAAGTGTATTTTTGTTAAATTGTATTCAGATAATTTTATATGTAAATATTACCTTAAAAGAGTTTCCAACTAACGGACCAATCGCGCTTTTCCTTCTGTCGTTTTACTCTTTGCTTTTACCCAAGTTAGGTTGGCACGGAGTGTAGTTGTTTTTAAATTCAACATCGTCTTTTAATATTCAAATGCTTCACTATTCCAAATTCGGTAAGTAAAAAGAAAATATGATGCACCAGTCACAATTTACGATATTAGAGTTAATTGATAGGACTACGTTTTAAAACCGTAGGAGAATTAGACCCTTCTCCAGCATGAAAATTATAATAACGTCAAGATAAAACAATTTTTTAACAAATATTATCTTGATGTGATGTATTTTTTTAATTTTAAACTAGCTGTTATGATGATGAAGAGGACGAAGAGCATTTTCTTCTGCAATTTGCAAGCAAACTCTAGATGTCGATTTAGAAGACGTTTGAAAGGCCTTTTCATACGATTACTTCCAGTGTGCTCGGGTGTGCGGATAATGTGAAGACTTTCATCGTTCTCTATAATTTTATGTACAAATCAAAATTTTAATGCTGTGTTACATTACTTATATGTATAAGCCTCGTAGAGCACATTTTGGAACACAAGGTGCATTTTTTATTTGTTCGAAATAAAAATAATAAAAATGAAATTGTCAAAAACTAGCCATAAATATCGGCAGATGGCGATTATTAAATGTATCCATTCATATTTAAATAAACGGATATTTTCTCTTTAAGTCTATTGTAAAAGGGCTTAAAACCAATAACTTTACAGAAATTTATTAAGTACTAGTTAAGATGGCATCGAATTATTCGCATGCGAAATATATCAGAGAGCTCCATTTTTTGCTTCGATGGAAAGTTAAAAATTCAAAACATTTATTTGTGTTACTTATTAACTTCGTCAACTTCTCTAGATGAAACTTTAGAGAAGTTAAACTCGTTCTAAAATGAAAATTTTTAAGCTAATACACCACACAAAATTCTTTCCTATAACGATCCATCTTTGTCACGTATATATTTAAAGATAAGTTTAATTTCTCACCATGGGGGAAAAAATCCAAGAAGAAGTTGGAAATATTCATGGAGGTTTGAATAAAATATGGATGACTGATCCAAAATAAAATGGAAGCCGGGATACGAAGTGAAATCAAGTGGCTGGAGAATCAATGCCACATGAGAAGGAAACATTTGAACCTTGCATTAATTTTGATCTTCTACTACAATCATTCATCTTTAATTTTAATTTAAAAAAATTCATTTAGAACAAAATGAGACGTTACGTAAAAGAATCTGATTGAAAGTATACAGTACATTATATTTGGACGTATCACCTCAATAAAACTGCGGCAACTTCACTTTTTCTTCGAGCCAAGCATTTCACTCTTATTCAAACCTTCATGTAAAATACCCAGATAAATGCACCCGAAAAAGCCTTACGAACACCGCCATCAAAGCAAAACATGGCTACTCTCGTCTTTACGCCCAGAAATAAAAGCTTCGCTTTGAATAAATTATGCCGAAACTTTTAAGGCGAATGTTTATTTTACGTTTGGCTCCGAGATATGGAAGCCTCTGTTGAGAGGGGGGCTTATATATTTGTTTATTCTATGTTTCGAAAGAAATATGCGTTTTTCGTTTACGTTTTTCGAATAACTGTGCCCCCGGAGCCGGCGAGTCGTAGTGTGTGAAAGAAGGGAAACCTATAAATAAACCATTCGAAGGCAAAAGGGCTTTGAAGACATTGCCTTCGAGTAATTTGCTCACAGACAATCGTCAGTGAGACATAAAATCGTATTTACTACATTAGTTTGTGTTTTCTGCCTTTTTTTAAGTGCATGACCGGGCACTGCTGTAGATAAAAATCGATAGCTATTTGTGTTATTAAAGTTTAAATTTCCTTATAGTTCGATACTTACTCGAGTAACAAATAAGGTGGATGTAACGAAATGTCGCAATCGTTTTAGCCATATTAAACAAGTGCTTTCCTCTGAAAATAAATTGTAACAGTTTTACAATATAGTATTTGAAGTGCGAGAGTTTCGTGTGTTTATCTCTTTTTTTAAGTGCATAACATGGGGGGGGGGGGGGGCTTTGGCAAAATGCGCAAATAAAAATCGATAGCTATTTGTGTTATTAAAGTGTTTAAATTTCCTTTTAGTTCGATAAACTTAAGTTACTTGAGTAACATATAACATTGGATGTAACATTTATTACCTAAAGTCGCAATCCTTTCAATCGTACTAAGCAAATGTGTTTCGCAGAAAATAAATTTTTACGATTGTTTTACAATACAGTATATGAGATGCGATTGGCAGCAATACAATAGTATGATGTTTTTCTTTGTTCACGTCATATTATGCATTTCATTTGCCACAATAACACGCAAACAAATCTTCAAAAATAACTTTTTCAACACTTTTTTTTATGCAAACTTAACGGTATAAAATCAGACTATATGCCACAACAGTACACTTTTTAAAAAATTTGAGCATGGTGTCGCCAAAAATATAGTTTCTTGTATCTGCAAAGGTTATATTGTGAAATGTTTAAAAATATTTTCGGAATTTGGTTGAATTATTTATTTTGAACCATTTATCAGACTTCAGTTTCCAAAACAATAAAAAATGGCTCATCCTAATGCCGAAAATATAGTGAAGCATTTCACCACACATTTTTAACAATGTAATTGACTAAAAATATTGTAATATCCTTGTCGTTTTTTTAGTTACCTCAAACCTGTCAATGAAATAAAATAGTATGTCTCCATTTAAATGAATTTTTAAAAAAAACTGCTAACTACCCTCTTTCTCCAAATAGCTTTCGGCTGTAATAACAAAATGAAATATTTAATAATAAATTTCTCTGGTCCGAAAATTTATATCAGACAAAAAAAAAACATGGAAACTACTCATCTTCTTTCGCCTTAAAGGCACATGTGCGAATGACTTGGATGTCAGAGAAAGAATTCTCGACTAAGAATGATGTCAAAATCATTTTGCACTTGGAATGACATGCTAGATGTAAAAAGAAATTGGATGTCAACAGTAAAAACAAAACTAGAATTTGTTTGACCAAGTTTTCTGGATTAATATGAGACATTTTTATGTATTGCTGAGAAAAAACTGAATTTGAAGATTGTGGGTGTTATTTTCATTTGCTATGATTTATTTAAAAACAATGATTAATATGAACCTATTTCTAGAAATGATTAATCTTTATATAGTACCTAATAATAAACAATTATTTTAATATCTTCAGAAGTTTTGGAAATAATTCAATGACGAAATTTGCTTTCAAAGGGATTTTTTTTAAGTTTTTAAAACCATAATTTAATAGAAAACGTGAATATGATTAATGGAAAAACATTCAATATATCGTACATTTTAGATATTAGCTCCTAAAAAATTTTTATAACTTTATACATATTTTTGCAACGGAATTACTATTTTGAGTTAGTAGTTTTAGACAAGATAGAAACGAAATTGAAATGAAACATTCCGCATTAAATTTCATAAATAACGCCTCATTTCAATACACACCAGCACTTTAAAATCCTCTGAAGGTATACAAACATGCAAACCAGTCACCTAACTGTCAACTTTCCAGCATAAGACATATTTTTTAAAAAAATTGTGTGTCTGTTTAGCAAATTTCTTATTTTAATTAGCGTTGTATTTTTGTTCAATGAAATTTTTTTTAAAAATTAAAACATAATTTTGTAAATCTTTTTTTTTATTTTATGTAGATCAGGGGTTCTCAACTGGTGGTACGCGCACCACTGGTGGTAACGGGAATATTTCAAGTGGTACACGTGAGGAATGTGAAAAACGTGATGCTACTATTTTTGATGTCATTTGTAACGAGTTACTTGTGTGAGAGTGGATTTTCTAAACTCTTGTTCATTAAAAAATATAGAAGCATAATAAGTCTTGAAGAGGACTTAAGAGTGAATATAAGTTCCATTACACCTAATGTTGATATTTTAATTACAGGTAAACAACAAGTTTCGCACTAAAGACTATAAAAGTATATTTTGTATGATGATTAATTTTTTTTAGAATTTGTATTATTTTTTATTTGTATGCATTTAGACCTATGGGTAATAAATAAAACTGTAAATTGATACCATTTTAATATTTTTATTTCTCCTTTATTATAAGCATGTTATAAATCAATATATATTTAACCATTAAATATGAAGTTTTCTCATGAATTAATTTCAAAAACTCTTGAACACTCTTAGAAGAGATATTATACATTTATTAAGATATTTAGGTCTGGTGGTACGCAAAAATTGTATGGTACGCAGGTTCAAAAAGGTTGGGAACCCCTGATGTAGATAGTTTAAAAAACAACTTTTCCTGTGTATTTATTGAATTTTAAAGCATGGAGAAGATAGATTTTTAACCATTTTTTATGAAAGCACAATTTTTTAAAAATTACAATTTCAGTTTAAAATATTAATTTAAATCTCATATAGTGAACACGAGTTTACACTTCAGGCAATTTTCTTATTCCTCAGAAAATTGTGTATAAGTTATTTGAAACGAGCATTCAAACTATGAAAAACTTAAATAGTACGGACAAAACATGTAAATTCGTGCCTTTCAAAATATCCTTGATATCATTGAATAATTAATTGCTGCATCCTGTCACCCAGTAATCAAGGGAAGTTGAGAAAACGTCATAGTCCATTTGATTGACGTATCTTGGCAGCGACGTCGGCAAATGGTCGTTAACAAAGCTCGTGTGATAAGCAATTGTAAGAACTTGTAAAATGATAACGGCGTCCGATTGAACTTCTTTCAAAGGATAACAATAATAGTTTTGATAATATTAAATTTTCAAAGTTCTCTCGAAATGTAGTTTTTGGTCAATAACACAACTATAAATTCTAGATATATAAATTTAGAGTATGGACTGTTGTACACTGCTCAAAACAATTAGGGGAGCACGTGTTTTAAACCCTTTCGCTCCCAATGATTCCATTGGGAATCATCAGCTTGTGATTTTTTTCTGACTAAGTTAAATTCGCACCTTATGTATCGTTAGATACATCATTATATGGAAGAATAACGTATTTTGAAGAATTTAATAACTTTTTTTATATTAATGAAAATATGAAAAATATGGTAAAATAAATTTCACTTTAAAACAGTTTTGGAAAATAAATTGACCCTAAAATTTTCATGCTTGCATTTTTTAGATGTTTAAAAATATATTTCAACTATTTTTAACAAAAAAAGTTTTGAAAAAATTATTGTTATAATTAATTAAAAAGTTATTATTCCATTTCCCCCCTTTAAATTTAAGTATTAAAAACTTAAGATTTTTTTCTCCTGTTTTTTACTATTTCATTTCGAATGCATAGTGAACCTATTTAACAAATTTCAGATTTATGGGATAAAAATTAAAAAGTTGGGAGTGAAGTTAAAGCTGGAATTAAAAAGTGCTCCCCTAATTGTTTTGAGCAGTGTAAATAACTTATTTATAGCTGAGTTTAATTTTTATGCGGTTACAGCTCAACATTCGGTGCATAGAATTTTGAAAAGCACCTTGAAAAAAAAAACAGGAAGAGTAATTATTATTTGTTTCAAAAGATCGAATTTATTTTTAGTTGAATAGTTATTTTTACCTATCCCTTTAAGTTTACGATAGCTTTTGAAAGACAAAATACCATTACAATTTAAATTTCAGAAATTCACGGAGGTTAAACAAAAATGAATTCATTCATTAACTGTAGGAGAGCATTTTCTTCTGTACCAATTAACCAATTCTAAAGTAATATTTTCGAAAGAATACAAGTTTAAAATTTGGTTCATTCCTTCCAATAGCAAAAAAAAAGCTACGAAATTTAAAACCGAGGTAAAATTTATGAATGAATAAGAAAAGTACAAAAGTAGCACCCAAAATAAAACGCCGACACGGGAAAAAATCAAGGTAACTACGATGTTCGCTTAAAACTGTTGTCAAAATTCTTGCTGACGTACTATTAAAACACATCTTTACGTTTATCTACATAATAAATATTTAAAAAATTGTTACATGAAATTATAGTTATTTTTTATAAAACGTTAAAGATGCGCGGTTGAAACTTTTGCTGCGTTCATTTTTACTCTGTTGAGTGGTAAGTTCTCCTTAGCGAAGAATGTAATGCAATGTTTCTCATCATTCCCGAATAAACTTTAGAGTCTACTAAGAGGGTATTAAAAGTTGAAATCCGATTATCCAAATCAATTTTAAAAAATCAAAAATTCCGGATGTTAGGATATTTTTTAAAAAAGTTTTCCTTTTAATAATACTGTGTGTTGAAAAATTGAAACTAAAATATATTTTAAGAAAAAGGGCTTCGTACCATTTTTACCATTCGGTTTCCAGTAGTCGTTGATGGGATAATTGGAGTTCTATTTAAGAGTCCAGTTGCAAAACTCACATTTCCAAAGTAAAACCAAGATATAGAGTCCGGTCCGTACATTGACGACTTTTGATTCTTGTAAATTCAATTAGACGAATTCGCCAATGACGGAACGGACCCTTTATCTTAGTTATACTTTGGAAAGTGTGTTTTTGTTAGTTGTACCCTTCTACGTTACATCAAATGCGTCGAAAAAACAAATGCAACAGTTATGACACCCTTAAACCCTATTTTTTGTCGTTAAATTCTTTGAACTCACCAACTTTCTGCATTAAAAAAACTGAAAAAGTTTGTAGAATGGGAGTCTTACAACTCGACTTCAAATTAACATCAAAGCCAAAGGTGCCGAAATCACTTTTGCCTACTAAGCCTGAAAACTATTTTTTGTCGTTAAAATCGTTGAACTTACTAACGTTTATCATCTCTAAAAACTGTCACAATGGGTTTTTACCATCTCACTACGACATGCATCAGCAGCAGAGTGAAAAAATACGAAAAATTTCAATTTCCAACTAACGGACTGCCCATTCATTTTTCCTCCAAATTGGGTTTCCTTGCTCCACTGCGGCAAGAATCTCATAACTGGAGCAAGACACAATTGGAGAAATTTTTACTATGGCGACGCCATTTTCCAAACAAAAAACAACATATTTTAGTGAAAAGTAAAAGAACTTAAAAGGCTTTGAAAGGTCCTTTTTGGAGATTCTATTGTCGTCTAGCTTTGTCTCTAGAATTGGCAAAAATTTATCGCTCTCATTTTCCATGGAATTTTTAAAAAAAATTCTTTAACCACATAAGACAGTTCTTTTTATAGATTAGTTTTTATCTTTGCTGTTAAGAGAACTTTCATTACATTGCTGTTGTATGCAAACTAGTTTTTGTTGTTGCTTGATGAACAAAAAGAAACGGACGTACTGTTGCGTTATCTTGGCATAAGCATCATTTTTACACGTACGGTATATTGTGTATATTGTGTGAAAAAAATCCAGATTTATGCTACAAAACAAAAATTAGACCAATAATTTTAATAAACATTGAAACGAAACCATTTACTAAAATTTTGTCAGGAAATTAATAAATTGGAAATGGAAGAAAGTAACTTACAGTTATTAACTTTAAAGAATGATTAAATTACAATATTTCAATGCCAAACCTTAAATATAACCATATACTAATAAAAATGTCATGCTAGGTTTCACCAAAAATGCTAGGTTTCACCATTTCCTAGTAGCTACAACGGCTCTGTGGTGAAACGTTTCAATTCAATTCAATTTTTTTTTTTTTTTTTTGAATAATTTGGTTGAACCATTTTTCAGATTTCAGAAACCAAATCCTGGGAAATGATTCAATCGAATTCTAAAAACATGGTTAAACGTTTTTCCACACAGCAGTTGTATTCACTAGGAACCTTTTTTTTTAACCAAGTACGAAATGTTTATCTACGTAATAACCATACAATCCAGCATTTGAGGGAATTAGAAGTTTGGACCATTGGGAATCTAAGTCAAAGACAATGCTGGACATTTGCACAGGGCCTCACATCTGCTTAGGGTGGTTCCGGTTAAGGTATCCATATACCTTAGAAAACGGAAAAAAATTATCAAAATATGTATTTTGATATTTTTGCCTTAAAACATTGTGTGATTCTTTACTTATCAAATGAATTCAGTTCAGTTGATTTCTTGTACTGTAAATAGTTTTTGATTAACAGGCATTCTTGTGAAGGCAATTCTATTGTCATCTATCTTATGTTAGTTTTCATGTGCCTGACCTTCTCACAAAGTTTTAAAAGTCTATCTCAAAATTTAAAGAAAAAGTTATCTAAGGTATGGATACCTTAAAGAACGAAAGAAAGGAAAACAAATTGTTAAAATCTTTTTCTTCAATACTAAAAGATTAATTGGAAGGCATCGTCTTCAAGTGAAGTCTTCGTGAAACTGTATAACCTCAACGCCTGTCTCAATTGTGTATACCTCAAAGCAGGTGTGACACCACTTAGAGATGTTTAGCGTACCAGTAAATGGGTTATGCTTTCGGTTTTGGATTCAACCTATACATATTTTCATTTGTCTGCATTTTGAATGAGTTCTCGTAAATTTTTAAATGCAAAGCACTTTCTAAAGAAACCAAAAAATAAAGAAAGGATTCAAATGAAAGTAGCCTTACTCTTCATTTCAGATAGAAAAGTCCGTGACCTAATTTTAGTACAATCTTTCGTTATGTGAAGAAAAAGTGATGAAATTAACTAAAATATAAAACTAAAAATATTAACTGAAATATAAATGAGTATTCTTAAGTAGAAATTACTAAATTTAAAAATCTGTCAAGATTGATGAAATTTTTACAGATATCTTTGCCTACAACAAGGTTGTCAATCATTTTAAGCCCCAAAAAAGCTGCATCAGAAACTTTAACTTTTCATGGACATGCGCAAGTTACACAATTTCTTGAATATATAGTTCGAGAATAGAGCATGTATACACTTAGTTGGCTGTGTAAATGTTAAAAAAAATTATTCAAAAAATTCACTTGCTTCTTCAATAACAAATACCAATTGCTAAAAGCTTACAATAACTCGCAGTACAATAAAAATAGAAAAGTCCATTTCTCACCAAGTCCATATTTCAATTGTATATGTATACCCTGCTTTCTAATCCATTTCAGCTCTGCATTTTTCGTCAATGTTACTCCTACTAATCTGTAATTGGATTACGAGTGGTGTATTGGAGGTGTTAAATTCATTGATATCGAACCCAAATGAAATGACCCCTTCTTGGATGCTCTCAGAGGAGACGTAAACTATTCAAATTACAAGACTGTAGCAAGGGTCTCCAAAATAGTGTCAGTGAAGAATTATTAATCTCTTTTGCTTTTAGAATTTGTACAACTGTTTTTTAACAGTGATTGGGTTTCTCAAGTAACGAAATTTATTTCAGCTATCATTCTTTTTCTTTTTTCGACTGGTGCTGCTTCGATTGATCCATAATGGCTTCGATTGGTTATTTTCATTAATATTTCTGATGCCACTCAAAACCTGAACATGTCTATTGTCACTTTCATGAGATTCAAAACATAATTAAATAATTAAAGATCTATCAACAAAAACAATGTTTCATTCTGATTAGAAAAAAGAGGATGATGCTTACGTAGGAGAAAAGTAGAAAAGAGAATAATCAGCATTTTCATAAATATAACTTCCATCTAAATTAGTATTTTTCTCTTTGTAGCGTAATATGCTTTTTGTTATTGCTGTTGTCTACATGGGCTGTGGCCTGCTAAAGCTAAAGGATGTCTAATATCCGGATAAAGCCTGAATTTGAAAAAGTTTAGAGACCCCTGAAATGGTATAGTAGGATTTATGAGGAGTTAAATTAGCCACTTACGTAATTAATCCTTTATTACGCTGCATCCATTTGCAATACACCGGTACTTCAGGAAGGATGCCGATAAAGAGTAATGCTCATCCTGTTTTCTTCCTGGATTGTATGTTGAATTATATGTAATTGAAGGCTTAATTTGAGTGCAATTTTAAGAATAAATTTTTTATACATTTGGTAGTTCGGGATGCTGATAATAAACCCTATAAAATTATGTTTAAAATTATATTGGGTTGATTGAAATTGTCTGAGCAGGGTATTTAGAAAATGATAAACAAAAGTTAGAATGAGTGTCTAATTTACAAGATGCTGTCTAAAGATTGTCCCGCTTTTAAGATCAGCAATGAGATATCTTTTTTTTTTCACTCAAATCTTCAGGATATTTAAATAATTAAATTGGAAAAAATTTCAGGATATTTAAATAATTAAAATAAAATAAATTTCTTGAAATAATTCTAGCAATAAAGTAACAATTAAAATAATATGTTATTTTAAAGTGTAAGTGTTCTACTTTCTAATGGTAGTGAAAATATTTGTTAATTATACATTAAGTTAATTAACATAGCAGTCGCGTTGCGTAGTGGCTTCTTCGAATTGATAATAAAAAGATAAATTGTGGTTCAGGTAAATTAAAAATGGAAAAATACATGTAAAACGCATTTTACCAAGTTCCGAAGAGAAGTTTCCTATGAATGTTAAATGAACTCAAACTTTAATGAAAATATAAGTATTAAATACATTTTTATCTATATTAAGTATGTGTTAGTCAAAAGAACTTTAACAATTATTGGTAAATTCGCAATATGCACTAGTGATACTCTTCATACACTACCCAATGCATCAGATGGAGTAACTTCCTCAAGCATATCCAAAAACTGACCATGATTTTTTTTTTCTTAAGCACTTGTTTTTCACTTTAAGGTTGTGATAATTCATCATTGATTATTTTTAAAAGAAACCCCGGTCCAAGTAAATTTGTCGATGCTGCTGTTGACCTCTCGAAGCACCATTTCCCTACAAACTTCCAAAACAATGCAATATTACCTTTTGTACTCCACATAGATTTATATAAATTTACTATCTAATTGTCTACTAGAACAATAACCATACAACTCATTAAACAATAATACCTCACTAAAATCCAACACCATCCAACATAAAAACGAAAAGCGGAAAAACTTATTGCTTCATATCTTATATAAATAACTGTTCCTTTTATGAATGGGCAGCGTGAAAAATGGACTCCCTAACAGGATTTGTCCACCTGCGTTTTTCAATGCCTTTCTGATGTAAAAGCATGGGTTTTGCTTATTTTGTATTCATAACGCCGGCGTGGGTGGAGACCGTCAGGAACCACGGTCCAGATGCCCCGTGGAAGGGTGTTCAGTGGACACTGTATACTCCCACGCTATCCGAGAATGGGTGTCAAGGTCAAGACTTTTACTTGGATTTGGAGGTGCTGAATAAACAAGGATAGGTAAGAAGAGAATTTGAGTAGGGATATCTGAAAGGGGTAAATATCACTGCTCCTAATCGCGTGAGTTGGGAGGTTTTAGGGTTTTCCAAACGAAAGAAAATTTGTTAAATTCTGAAAAAAAATTACTTAGAATGGAAGTCAAGGTCAAGACTTTTATCTGGATTTAAGAGTGTTTATTGCGTAATTCCAAAAAGTTCTTCGAATATTTCTAAATGACCGTATATTTGTCAACAAACAAAAAATTGCGTAAGAAAGATAGATACATCTTCTTAGACAGTTAAACTGCATTCACCAAACCCCTCTCTCTCTCTCTCCATCAACATCTCTCTCTCTCTCTCTCTTCCTGCTTGTTTCGTAAGTAAAGATAGTCGACAGGTTAATTTCAATCTCCTATAAATTTCTTCTTCGGCTTCCTGTTACTACCAAGAAGATATCTGACACATGCAATGTACGCCATTCAATTCAGAACCTCGATCAAGTGATGTGGTTGGCACATATAATAGGCATCCAATGCAACCTGAATCGGCGTGTCGTATATAGTTTTTATCCCCAGCATCATATGATTTGATTGACAAGTAAAAACAATGACGAAACTTTCCTTGAGAAAATTCAAAATTTTAAATGTATTATATGCTAATAATTATAATCTATTATTATATAATGGTGGTGTGACAAGTACAGTGGGAGGATACATTTTAATCTAGTCATGGTCCAAAGTCCAAAAGCGCGATTTGTTGTACTCAAGCGTCATTACATCTTCAACTATAAGATAACCCAACAACAGATAACATTAGTTTTTAATCACTTCTGATCTAAACCTCTTCTCTTTAACATATTAACGCTTTTTTTTCTTTCACTCTTCGTTACATAAATAATGCATTTTCAGTTTATCAGATGACTAGGCAAAACAAAACATATAAGATGAGATGATGGAAGAATTTTCTTGAATATTGATGTATTTAATACAATGAATTTACCGTTGGCAAAGACTCGTAATCCAGGTATATTTTCCTTATTTTAATAGTTATAATCCATCTAATAATGAGCATGTTTCCGGTTTTGAGTGGCAACGAATGGGGTGAATGAAATAAAAAATGTCAAGTAGGAACGGGCACTAATCGGAGCACCAATCGAAAGAAAAACAGGAATGAAAACTGGCAGGAAATGCGTCACCTGAAACAAACCAATTGTATTTCTTTATTCTCGAAGGTCAAATTTAGGCTCAGAGTACCTAAACTTTAAAATTTTCATGTGATGAAATTTTAATTTGTTCTGTTTAACAAACACGTCCTTTCCGGCTTTCTTTCATCATTAACCCTGACCTATAGCTACATTTATTGTAACTCAATGCCATTCCAAACAATGAGCATTTGTTTTGGTTATTAAATGTTTGTATCTCGAAGGATTAATTATATTTACTTTCAATAAACCGACTAACAGTTGTTTTATTGTGCTGTCGATTCATCCTTCGATAAACTCTTTAAACTTAATGCGTAAATATTATTTTCTAATATAAATGTTTGATTTTCTCGTTGTGACTTAAACCCATTTTAGAAGAAAAAATGTAGATTTGAGAAGGATAACCATATAATAGCCATGATGCATTGAAGCGTATTGTTCAATTCGTAATGTCCTTTTAATGTGCATTTAAAGCTATGTTTTATTTGCTAATTTAAAAAAAAAGAACATAAATGTTTTCTCCTTGAATTTTTTTAATTATTTAAAGGAACATGTTACCTTTTGACCTATATTTCGTCGACAATTTTATGACTAACTATTTTTGGTTTCTCAATTCCTTACTATGTTTTTTATGTTTTAAGTTAAATCAATATTTATACTTGTCATTTGACAATAGCTGATAAATGCGAATGAATTGCCAGGGAAGTGTATTATTGTCAATGAAATTCCTTCTTCTACAAATTTGATTATATTAAACTTTTTTTGTAATAGTTTCCAAAACGAATTTCAAATAACATAGAATTTTTTTTCTTTGTTTTATATTCAACGTGTTCTGTAAGTTTGCCATTTTTCAAACATCTCTTGTGTCATTTCTGCCATGTAAATATTGAACTTGTAATTAAATTTTAATTACTACATAAGTATCGGTGATTCGTAATTGTAAACAATGATGGTTGTCAGAATATTAAACTTTTATCTTTCACAGTGAGAATGAATGACTAGTTCTTTAATAATATCAACCCTAAACACCATTAATGTTTAAATGGAAAAAATAATATTGGTTGTTATTAAAAATTAATTGCTATTATTATGTCATAAATAAATGTCAATCATTTAATTACTAACAATAATTATAAGGGAGTAGTTATTTTAATATATCAGAAATTGAAGCGAAATCAATCCTTCCATTAGACCTATCCTAACTGCGATATTTAAATAAATTATTCCAAGATAAATATCTTACACTAGGAGACTGAAAGAACTGGGTTTTTTTTATTGTTATGTCCAGGGTCTGACCGTCCGTAAGGCCCGTTAGGCTCCGGCCTATGGCACCTAATGGCTAAATATTGTGGACCTGAAATTTCAGTATTTTTTTATGTTTTAGCCCCCCCCCCCCCCCCCTCCCTTAACACACACAAAAAAACTTCTTTTTTTAGATTGTCTTTGTCATTGGCTTTACGGGATTGGTCAGCTTAATGTAATAAGGATGATAATGACTTATGACTTATAACTTTCTTGGTGGGGGGGCAGCTTCGCCGAACACTGCGACACTTATGTCTATCAGCATGATAATAAAAAGTATATGGGTATAGTGCATGAGCCAAATGGCACTAGCATTAAATGCAAACATACACAAAAAATTTCGCCCATAAAAGCTATTGGGCTTATTGTATGTGTTTCATAAGATTGTGCCCTGACTCAGTTAATAAATGGGAAAACACAATTTCTTATATGCTTCACTCTTAAAACAAAAGAGTGAAATCCACTCCTATAGGAGATGTGCATTTTCGACATTGGCAAGGAGTTAAAATTAACTCCCAAATCGCCCTTAATTGCCTCAAATTTGCTCGTTTGTTGTTAAGATTGTTGGAGGCTTAACAAAACAAGAGTGAAATCTACTCCTATGGACCCTAAATCCTCTAGAAATCTACTCCTATACACTCTTAAAACAAAAGAGTAAAATCCACTCCAGTAGGAAAGGCGCATTTTCGACACTGGAAAGGAGTGAATATTAACTCAGACTAAGTTAAAATTACTCGTTTGGAGTGATCCTGTCATAGGTTTAACACACAAAGGTTCCACTCCTGTGGGAGAAGTGCATTTTCTAGACTGGAGGAGTGAAAATTAATCAGACTGAGTTAAAATCGATCATTCGTTTTAAGAGTGTATATATTTTCGACACCGGAAGGATTGAAAATTAACTCAGACTAAGTAAAAATCGCTCGTTTGTTTCAAGAGTGTTTACATCAGCTGCACAATATTTCTTCTGCACAATATTTCAGGCCCAGGAAGGCCACACGCCCTATCCGTTACATACGGATTCGCGCCTCTCTGGACATTATGATTGTCCATTTCCCACTTCCTCGCGTGTCTCCAAAAAGAAGGGGGGCTTCGGCTTAAAATTAAAAGAGGACAGACAGACAGAAAAGCACAGACTTGTTGACTCCTCGGCTCGGTGTCGGCCCGATTATTGTATTGTCACAGATTATTGCAAACGTCGAGCATACAAAACAAATTACCACGGGTCCATTCAACTGTTGGAAGATACGAGAATTGTCCGAAAGGGTTGTTTTTGACTTGGGAAAAGTTTATCTGAAGGTGAGAAAGATCTGTTTGTCATTTATTTTCTCTGAACTTGAATAGAAATCGGCGTTGGTTTTTGGGGAGAAGAATTGTCCAGTTTCTTATCAATTTCAGTCTTTATCTTGTAAGTGTGGTCGGTGTTTGCGTTTATCAACAAAATAATAATAGAGTCGGAGTGTACAAATAGAAACAGATCGTGTTAATGTTTGACTGTTTGACAAACGATTTTGGCATTGTGCGTTTGTTGAAGTGAAATCCAATAGTAAGCTTATCTTGTTAACGTCAATTGGCAATTAAATTTGCCATGAGAAATTCGCTGTCTTATTATCTGCTGCTTATCTAAGTAAACAAAATGTAAGACAAATTATGAGTGATAAGAAAAATGAATTTTTAAAAATTGAATTAAATGATTTTCTTCTTTAAAGAAGCGTCATTTGTATTCACAAAGGGATCTATAATGTGTCAATATTGATAAAAAACGTATTTATTGTATTGAGGTAGCGTTTGTATAAATTACAAATACTTTGAGGTAGTGTAGCATTACATTTCATTTATCTTAATTGATAGTATACTCTAAGCTGTTTATTACTGATAGCTTATATTTATTTTTATATAAATTATATTTCTATATAAAAACAAAATAAGATTAATTCGCCAAGTGTCTTTTTTGTTTCTTCATATTTATTCAATATAATTGTAAAGCTTATAACATTTAACTAAATCATGAGTGAGATCAATCAGCAGATAAAACCAGGAGATCAAATTCGCAGATTTCACATGCTTGTAAGGATTTGTAATCACTATTTTCATAAAGAGATAAAACTTGAATTTAAATAAATTCCATAATGTTTTTTTAATTGATAATCTTTAACCAATTATTTATGATTAAATATATTCATTGTTGTATTCTCAGGTAGCTAACACAGATTAATAAAAAAAATAGCCCAAACACATTTTTTTTAAATGCCAACAAAAACACATTAAAACGACTTCAATATTATCTGTTTAAAAAACAAAATTAAAAGGTTTTCAAACGACTCTTATTACCCAGAAATTATGTGTTTTAACTTCAAAAACATCTACCTAATAAACTTAATGAAATTAATTTACTTGAATTTCTCAATAATGACGTCTTTTTTTGTCAATATCTTTTAATAAATGATTCTCAAGAAAGATAAATCATGTCAAATTTAAAATTTACAGCCACCTTTTGCATCGAAATTCACAGAAACTCCACCAAAGGGTTAAACAAAGTCCAGCAATGCAATGCAGCTCACACCCCTTTACTATTTACACTTCTCACTTCACATAATTCGAATCTTTCTGTTAAAAATAAGCTCAAGTCTACAATAAGATTTCCATATTCATTCGTCTTTCACTAAAATGTTAAAAGGAAGAAGCCTAGCGGGAAATTATCCGATTAACTTCAACCTTTTTTACATTAAAAGACTTATTTCTTGCACAAAAAAATACATAAAGGCGAAGCACTATTTTTTATCGCAGCCCACAAGATAAGATAAAGTTTAGCTGAATAACTCTAGACAAAATAACATTTCTAAGAAACCCAGGTACGAGGATCAAATGTATTATCAAGCACTACTTTCTTTTAAGAGTTGTCGAGCATAAATAAGAAGGGCTTTAGGTATTTCGAGTACCAGATAGTCAAGAGGTATGGCCTTGGTTTTTTTTACAGGTGCGATAAGGAAATAGTTTACAGCTATTCATTGGAGCGTGTCTAATTTTTAGGACTCGAAATACATTTTTTGCTGCTTCTGGTTTTTAACAGCGTTGATGTCTTATTGAAAATGTTTGAATAATTCAAGAAGATGAATGGTCTAAATCGTTAATTAATTGACCCTTTAGTAATTTTTTTAACCAACTCTGCGATTTGGAATTAAGGAATTTAATTACAAATATTTTAAAAAGAAAAAATCAAAAAGTGTTTTATGTATACGATATGAAACAAAATAAAATAATCTAAAGCAGTTTTTCGAAATGGAGTATCTATATTCAATTTTAAAAAATCCATTAGACATTAAAAAATTGTCCACGAGATCACTTGCGATTGTCGGTAATTGAGATTGAAAAGAATCTAATTGCTAGCTGAAGTTCTATCCGAAATCCCAATTACTTCGATGCTTTACGCATGATTAATATTAAAATTATAAAAGCTCTATAATAATATTTGAAGCTTGCGGTAAAATAACGCTTTTTTTTAAAGGGGGTGGGGAGGTATCAATTATTTAAGAATTGTTATTATACGAATCAGATAATTACTCAGATTAATTACCCTCGAGTAATTTATCATTAGACCATTGCTTTTATTACGCTCTTCCATAATTAATACAACTTTTGTGTTTCATTGAAATTAAATGCCAACACCTTAAGCGAAACAACATAACAAAATTAAACGGATAAGTTTACTTCAATGGTTTTTTTTTACAATAGATCTGCTTTTTGAGGAAATATGAATACATTTCCTTTGTCATCCCTGCTTTCTTAAACCATAATTTGAAAACTTGGAATACATTTTTAAACTTAATTTGTGAAAATTACAACAACAAAAATGCAATTTTTCTATTCGATCAAAGTTGACATTTTTATGGAATTGCCCTATGTCTTTAAAATAATTTCAAACATAGCTTGAAAACCATAAGATAAGATAAGACCTGTCAATCCCAAAACTGCACCTCTCCCAGAAACACCCCTTACCCCGTTACCCCTTCACCTGCCTTTAGTCACGCAGGTAGGGCAATTCCGTAAAGGGGGCCGACCCTTTTTTAATCAGCATAAAAGGGGTCGGAAAAGGGGTAAATTCACCTGTGGAAAATGTCCTCCTGACCCACAAGATGCGACAATGGTCCGAAGATAAGGGTTACTGGGGAAGAAAGGGTTGCCGCTACAAAGGGGTAAAATTGTGTCGGGGCTATTGATGAGTTTAGTTTGGAGTGAATCCGGGATGGTGACTCTAGGTCCGGTTCGGGGGCTTGGTGGCGAAATTATAATAGGGAACTTGAGTATATTGATAATTACGTTATTGCGCTGTTTTCAATTGTGTCAACTGTTTTGTTTTAGGTGGAACTTTTTGGGGTTTAAGTTTACCTTTGTTATTCTTGTTATTTTGTCATTTAAAAATAAGTGCAAAAATGAATGAAATGAATCTTAATTGGACTTAATTGGAATCTTAATTTATGATTCTATAATAGGGAACTTAAGTAGAATGATAATTAAGTTATTGCGCTGTTTTCAATTTTGTCAGCTGCTTTGTTTTGGTTGGAACTTTTGGGGTTTTAGTTTACCCTTGTAATTCGCATTCTTTTTTTTTGTAATTTAAAAATTAGTACAATAATGAAACAAACCTGAAAATATTACAGTTATTGAGTTATTCAATTATAGGTGTCATTTTATTAAGCTCTGCTGTCCATTTCAAAATGTTTAACAAAGGCTAGGAGGCAGGGCCTGCTCTTCCATAAGGCCAGTTAGGCCTTATGGAAGAGCCTTATTAAAATTTTAGTATATATTTTGAAAAGTCTCAATCTCCGCAAAACATTAGATAAAATAAAACTAACAAATATATGAATCCTTTAAAGCACTCTAATTAGTTCAAATCAAATTTTAATTAAACAAATGGTTTTAAGTTTAACCTAACCATCAATTATAATTATTTGTGTTTCTTTGTCTCTCCAATCTTTCAAAAATTATAAAATTCAACTACTAAACTTACTAAAAAAATTCAATTTACATTACATTATAATACTAAAATTCCCCAGTTGGTACTGTGTTAAAAGCTACATAAAATATAGTTTTCAGTTACATATTTTTATAGAAACACAATCACCGTCCCTCTTCAAATAATATTCCAGCAAAAACTAAACTTCCCTCAAAAGATCATTGGCCAATGTCCATCCCAATCCCCATTCGTCAAGTCTACCAAGCCCCAACCCGAGTGCAATATCCAATGAGAAAAAAAACTCTCACTGTCGATAAGGGCCCTCAAAGGGTGTGGAAAAACCTATTCCCATCTGGGACTGTGGTGACGTCACGGGGTACGTCACGCCAAGTTGGGCTAAACTTGTCGAGCCACTTATCAAACTTGAAGTCGAAAACTTCAGTTGCCCAAAGTTACTTGAAGTTGAAACATGCAGGCGTGTGCTCCTATTCAACTTGAAGCGGTAAGCTATTACTAATTAATAGTATAAATAATTTAATTATTTTTGTTAATTATAAAGTTTATGCTGAAGTGTGTATATATTATTACTATTTTTGGTTTGTTATTGCTTATATTTTAAAAATAATAGAGGAGAGGTGTCTTATTTAAAGATGTGTTTTTTGTTAATGTTAGAAATGTTGTTTGGTAAGTTAGAGGCCTCTCTCTTGGGTTTCTTCATCAAGAAGCGTTGTTTTTACTGCGATGTTCCTCTTTTAATTTAAGCTTTCTTACAAGGCAATAAGTTAAAAATTCCTTACAATGCTGAAATTAAGGAGAAATTTTCATAATATAACTCGTGTTGCTGTTTTGATGCTTTGCGCATGTGTAAATAGTAAACTCTTAAAGTTATTATATCGGTATGAGTATTTGTTTCAAATAAAAATTTGTTAAAGATAGCTAAATGAATTTTCAACTTATTTGTGTGTGAAAGTTATGTTTCTGTAGTTGAATTTTATCGTTTGGTTTGGACTTTGAAACCTTTATTTAAAACGCGTTTAGCCTTCATGATTACATTGATATCACAGCACACGTATTAATATTTTTAAATTATCGGTAACCATGTGCTATTTTCTTTGATCTTAACAGTTAGATTCTGGGGGGAAAATTAAAAACAAATGTTTTAAAATATAGAAATGAAATTGGAAATTTTCTTTAAGTTATCTTTGATAAGTGTGTTGTGTAAACAGACTATGTTTTGATTAACTAAGGTTGAAAAGATCGCTTTCATATATCAAGTTCAAAGCGTTACATTAAAAATTTAAAGCAAAATATTTTCGGTTATTCCATATAATAGTGTTTCTATGTTTACGAAAAGTTTTTGTATAATTGGAATTTTTAATATGTTTCCGTTGATCTCTTTCAATCGTTAAATATCTTTTTCTAGTTGTTCTTTTAAATCTCATTTCATTTGAATTGTTTTTCAAGACCTAAACAAAGTTTCTTTTTTTTTATTAAATAATAATAATTGCTAGCGATTTAAGAAAAAATCTTAAAGAAACAAATAAATAGTTTAATGTAACAATTTATTTTGATATTCTATTTTTCGTCTTATTGTTTGCATACGTGGATATATTGAGTTGGAAAAAAAATTCTTTTAGAACAAATGATCTATTTATAACTGTATTAAATTTGATTAATAACGTTTTACTTTTTTCAACAAGAAAAAATGCTTTTAATTTTTTTTTATAATTTATGTATCATTATAATTAAATGCACTTACTGATTTTATTTTGAGTAATGGCGAACCTCTGACATTTAATATCATTTAATGATTAAAACATTTTTAAAAGTAACCTACCTTTTTTTTCCACAATCCAAAATCAATAATTTAATCCTCCACAAAGGTTTATCCTTAAAGACATAAATCTAAAGTTAAATATTTAACTTTTCACCGAGATTTTACTTTATTTTGTTGATTCCCCAATGACTATACATTATCCGTTTTTTGTGTAATTATTTTTCATAGAATGCGAAAGTTCTTTTATATGAAAGATAATTTAGTTATGTATTGATTACTTAATGTTGTATTTTTACGAAATATAAATCCGTTACGAAACTACATCGACTTATAAGTGAAAAGTTAGTATAGTATATGGGGTGTATTGCTTGGGGCTTGGACCAAATTTATCTTAAACGAATTTTACTGCATCTGTAAAGCAATGTTATATTAGAATTTTTTTTAATTAATAAATTTAAATACATGGTCTAATAATGTATAATTTGATAAACAAATTCCTTTTATTTAGTTATTTAAAAAAAAAACTTGCAGCTTCAAAAGATAAAAAGAGGTATAAAAAATCGCAGTTGGTGCTATTTTGAAACATTATCCATTTTAACAATTATACTTCAAACCTTAGCTATTATATACTTGCCGAATTTTTTCTTCTATATCTCAAACGAATTTACTGTATCTGTAAAGCAATGATATATTAATTTTTAAAAATATACATAATAAATTTAAATACATAGTCAGAGAGTGTATGTATATTTGATAAACAAATTCCTTTTATTTAGTTATTTTTTTTAATTCTTATAACTTCGGAAGATAAAGAGGTTAAAAAAAAATCGCAGTTGTTGCTATTTTGAAACATTATCCATTCAACAATTATACTTCAAACCTTAGCTATTATATATTTGCCGAACTTTTTCTTCTATATATAAAAAAGTTTTTTTAAATATATTAAAACTCTACATTTCAAAATATGCTATTGAATGGAAGAAAAAAATATTATAATATAATTAAGATTAACAATTATACTTCAAATCTTAGCTATTATATATTTGCCGAACTTTTTCTTCTATATAAAAAAAAGTTTTTTTAAATATATTAAAACTCTACATTTCAAAATATGCTATTGAATCGAAGAAAAAATAAATTATTATGCAACGATTCTCCACAATGTTCGATTTAATCTCGCAATACTAGTACTTATTACCTGGAAAGCACTCCAGACAATAACTAAAAAATTCCAGACGTCCCACTCGAAATATTTACAAAATTTATCCAAACAATTTAACATTTTCCCATAATAGTTGAAGAGTTTTTCAGTTATTTAACTTTCAAGTGCCAAGCCATCTAAATAATGTTTAACTAGCTCAAATTATCAATATCTGCTAAATAACTTGCGTATAAAACGAAAAGAGGTAAGTTTATAGGTAATGAACGTTAACTAATATATTGCAAGGAATATTAGATTTTTATCAAGATTAGGCTGGTAAATATTCTTAATTACTTTGAAACTGCTAAACAATTTGGCAACGTATAGAGTGAAATAACAACCGATGTATAAATTTTATATCATCGTTTAATGTTTGCATAGTTTGTAGTGACAAAAATATAAATCTTTTTCATATTATAAAAATATATTTTACTTGCAAGAATTTTTCAAAAACAAATTAAGATTTTTACTTGTCAAGTTTTGTTTTCCTCTCGTGGTTGTTGCAATAACTCCACATTTTGTTAAATGTTCTAAATAAGGGTAAAAGTTAAATTTAATACTCTTCTGTTGTTTTGCTGAGTCTGGTTAAGAACGAAATTAAATCCATTTTCAGCAAAGCCTCATAACATAACAATTACATAAGGCATATTTCATCAGGTTTCCTAGGTTCCCAATTACCTTTTTTTAATTAACTAACTAACTCCCCGACACTACAGTCCATGCTGGACCAGGGCCTCTCTTACAATTCGACTCCAAGCCTGTCTTTGGTCTTCGCTTTCCAGTTAATAATTTTCATGTCTTTTAGATATTTTTCCACATGATCTATCCATTTTTTTCTCGGTCTTCCACTTCTTCTCTCTCCCTGACATTGCCCCTTGAAAATTTTCTTTGTGCCTCTGCTATCGTCCATTCTCTCCATATGTCCCAGCCATTGAATTCTCCTAGTTTTTATGATGTTAAATTATGCCTTTTTTTAATTAATTTATCTAATTTTCGGCTTTTTTTACATTTAAAATAGTGGGTCAGAGGAACAGAAATCAAACTTTTTCATGTTAAACTAAATGACTCTTGCTCTGAAATACTAACAAAGACACAGAGATGGATGTATTTGTTTCTGAATTTTGCAGCTTTCTTAACTTTCTCATTCAAATTTTCAAAATATTATATATTTGTATATTTACACTATCTATGCGTTTTAAAACACTTTCCCGATTTATAAGTAAAAATTTGTATGAGGAATTAGCTTTTTCTTCGACTAGAATTCGAGCAATGCAATTCTTAAGCTTTTCGGCTAGGTTATAAAAAATAAGTTACGTTCTATAAACTTTTCACCGATATTAGCTTAGGATCGGCAGGCAATAGCATTATCTGTTCCGTTTAACTCTTCTGTGGTACAAAAAAAAAATTCGATACATTAAATGTAGATACAGAAATCTAAATTCGTTCTTGCCAGAAAAGTAAGCCCAAACTTGACTGTGAAACGAAAAATGTGCAGCAATCTCTGATTTTCCTTTCTATAACCATTAGCGTGGTATTTTAAGGCGATCTCATGTATCCGCCAAGGCCAGAGCCAAACAAGTTAAAGACGAAGAAAAAAACATCGAAAAACAAAGAATCTGCATGAAGCTGGCAGCTCCTGGGGCGTATTTACCAGGGTGTCAGGCGGCAGGCCTATCCTCAGCTTTCTGGGCCAGGCGCGTTTCTCGAAGCCCGGGCAAGAGCTCTGCCCATTCGAAGGGCAAGAAGGTCAAGGCGTTTGCCGAGCTACTTTATTATGGATAAGCAAATACATTAAAAAAAAAAGTGAAGCCACTTTTGCAGGTAGCTTTGGGTAAGAAGACAGGGCCCCGGAGTTGGCTTGTTGCTCGGGGATGGATTGAAGTTTTTTTGTCGGATTTTAGAAGCTCAATTACTCGCAAATTGAAGGTTTCCCAAGAACTGGATTGGAACTTGTGCAATAGGTTGGTGCCTCCGAAAGGACGCTACATTTGCAGAAATCTTAGACTGCCTTAATGAAGCTTAAACAGCTTTTGCAAAATTGAATGTAGCAATTAACATTCCTTCATTGCAAGATGCGAGATATTCATCATCAATAACTCTTAACTTTACTTACTGTAACCACACTTTTTTGCATCCACATTTCGTTTTAAAACTCTTGTATAAATAACTTCTTCATATGGAAATGATTCTTTTTTTCAATTTGCAATTAATGTCTAGCTTTAATTTCAGAATTCAGCTTATTATATAATTTTTTTTAAATATTTTTAAGCAGTACTCAGATAAGGTGATCAATCTTTATTTTTACTGATTAACCAATAATGAAAATGCCTTCTTGCTTGCAAAAAATGAGCAATTGAACCTAAATATAAAAATTAACGGCGACACTGTTTATGGCTTTAATAATTAAAACACTTATTTCTTTCTTGACATTAATATCATCAATCATATTCATTCGATAAAAATTGCTTATCGAACAAATGAACACATGTTTTGCGTCAACTCTTTATCATTTGATACATTTATCTTTGAAATTCGTTAACATTCATTGACGTAAATTTGCTATTTTGTGTATTGCTCTGTCATAAATGTTTTTCATTTGAATTCAATTGAAGATTTCATTACTTGACTTTTTCTAACTGATTAGTTTGTTGTTCGATATTGCCTTAAAAGGACATGTAACATTGTGATCATGATATTCATTTGATAATTTTCTAGGAATGCCACATAGCGATGTCATTGTTCCACATAACTTGTTAACATATTTAAGGTATTAAAATAGTTTTTAGTGTTCGTTGGGGTGTCTGAATGAATCTGATAATTGGGTTTAAGTGGGAGCGATGTTTTTTGGAACTGTAGAACTTACCGCATGGGTTTTTGCCGTGTGCTGTGCCTCCAGGTACTGACCCTGGAAGGCAACTAAAGAGACGTAGTTGTTCCTGTTTTCACAGAGTTTTCGGAGCAAAATAGATCATGCTTTTTTGTTTAATTAATACATTCGATATGTTTTTCAAATTTTGTAAAGTTTAAACCCACTTTATAAGGGAGTGAGTGGATTTAAATATCACATCATTTATACTAATGCCCTTTTCTGTTCCAGAGACCTCAGTTAGTCCCTAACCCCGGAAGCCCGCTGTCATTGGAAACTTGGTGCATGGCTGACTTCGAGAGCTGGCTCTGCGACAACACAACGTTGTTGCGGAACAACCATCACAACAACAGCATCGTCAACATGGATAAGCTGACGCCTTACAGTTCGGTGAACGTCAACATACCTTCTCCGGGCATGCAGTGCAATGCTGCTGAAAGTCCAACTATGTACGAGCCGTACAGCCCGCCAGGAAAGGGCTATGGCGGACCGCCCCCGTACGTCCACATTAAGCAAGAGATTATTGAAGATTTGGATTACCAATGTCCTCCAGGAATGAGGGCCATGGGGGATGTGAAGAGGGAGGAGGATTGTGAGGGACTCACTGACCAGATGGAGCAGTTGAGGAGCCTAGCAGTGGAGCAGGCCGCGAAGGAGATTCATGTGGCTTGCGAGGTTCTTGGAATCAGTCCTGGTGAGTTTTGATGTTTTGTTTAATATAATATTTGATGTACTTGAGATGAAATCACGAAAACAAACCGTTGTCGATTTACCTATACTAAGAATCATGCCTATACCTTCGAAATTTCTTATCCAATTTAGGTATGCAGAATTAAATCAAACTACCAAATTAAAATTTACTATGCAAAGCAAGCGTAAAGGTAAATGAACAGAGCAATGTCCTGAAACTAATAATTCTGTAAACCTTATAAATTTATCATTTTTCCTAACGTTAGCCATACATCACGCTTTAAAACCCCAAATAAAAATAACTTTTTTTTGTCAGTCACAAAAAAACAAATATGCAAAAGTCATCTAATTCTAGGCAATTGACTTCGTTAAAAATAAACATCCGGCTCAGACTCGCGCGCAGAAAAAAATTATCATCCTTTTAGTTTGCTGAACCTGATTCTGGAGGTTCCACCCCGCGTTTTTGCAACCAGTAGTTGCCAAGAAAGAAAAAGCAGTTTTTCTCGAAGGCATGGAAAAAAGGGCTAGCAAGAATGAAAATAAAAAGAAAGGGCTGCACTTGTTGTAGAAGCACGACCCATTTGTAAGACAGAAGCTGCCTTGTTGGGGGCGACAGGGCAGTGACCCGTGGTTAGATATGAGATCCTCATCAGTGAAACTGCGTGGATTTGTGTTCGAAACCATAAGTGAATTTAGGAGTGTGCCTCTTAAAGAGAAAATGGGATGGAGTGGTTTAATTTGAGTTTCAAATTTGGTTCTCGTTTGTGCTTGATAATAGCGTGGGAGATTTAAGATTTTTCTATCCATATTTCTTTACATTTGTTTAAAGTTTTAATTTTTTTTTCAAATCAAAATACTGTGGGTATTTGATATAATTATTACTCACAAATTTCAATGTTTAGTTGAAACATGATTGATTTTAAAAAAACATATTCTACAATGTTTTTAAATAGTATTTTATTCAAATTTCATATATGTAAAACGAAGCGCGGTACCTACTGTATTAATAAAGAATCGTAATCAGGTTTTAAAAAAAATGGAGTATATAACCTTAAAGTAGACATACCAACTGCAAAAATATATTAGACTAAAGTGAGTTGCTACACATGTGTACTATTTCTTAAGTTTAAGTAGTTACAGATGAGGCAGATTACTCCTTGAGGTACAAGTAAGCACTAAAAAAACCCTCTTATATTTTCGCCTACCATAAAAAAAAATATATGCAACTAGAGTGACAGCGAATCTGGTATGGGAACATCTCTGTCACAATTTTTTTTCCAAAAAAAAAAAAAAAAACATTTAAAACACCCAGAATGGTTCTCGTAAGTTTATCACTATATACAGCTGTGAAAACATAGCATCCCCTCGCTGAGTGACTGTGGTAAAACTCTTTCCGGGGTTTTCCACGATCTACTTTCTTCATTTTTTTTAAAAAAGGGACCCACAAAAAATATCCCCAATTTTTTTATATACTATTCCATCAACCCCTCCTCATCTGACGTAGGTAGTAACCCGATTTCACACTTGTTCGGAAGGGGGGGGGGAGAGAAATGGCGTAATCGTTCTATGCTTCTCACGAACCAATCGTAAAAAAATCTCAGAGGGAATAAATAATAATAAAAATGAGTCAAAAGACACCTTAGTTGAGGTACCTGATGTTAGGGAGAACACCTTCCCTTTTGGGAGAAGTAGAAGTAGGTCAAAGCACCTTAGCGCGTCTCGACTAGATCGAACAAATAAGAATTTTAAACCCACGATTTGCACAAATGGTGGGCTTTTCCCCACCACTCTAACAGCCCACTGCCCAATAAATAAGCAATCGGCTTAACAAAAGGCTTCTCGGCAGGAAGCTGTGTACTTCTTTTCTGGATTATTAATTTAAGTCAGTATCTCAGCACAGGAAAAGGGCCCATGTGTTGTGTTACAGCGTTAAGACATCGGCCCTTGGTGGCAGAAGTAACGCTTGGCATGGCGTCGTCAATAGCAACACGCCGCGCGAAGTTCAATACCATCGGCTCTTTTGTTATTACTATTTGGATACGCTTGAGTTGACTCTTCTTCAGATCTCTTCACGATCGCTATTAGTAGGTCAGGAATGGCATTCTTTCATAAAAGGATTTATTGTGTGTGTTAAATCCATAAACTAAACAAATTGCTTCGGTGGTTTGGGGCTTAAAAAGAAAAATGTCTTGTGCTACAACAATTGAACAACTGTCACACCGATATCCGATAAATGTCATTAGAATAAATTTTATGGGCTAATAAACCATAAAAGATTATATTTAAATGGAACGGTATATGATAAAAGTATTATTTAAAGCACCTGAATTACTTATGGTTTGAGATCAAAAGCATTTTGCTTACGAAATTTAAAAAATATTTTTTAAGTCAATCACTTAATGCCTTCATTAAGTCTTTTAAGCCTTGAATAATAAAAAATAACGTTGGAAAATCAATTGAAAATTCTCTTAGCTTCCAACAGTGGAATATTTTTTTTTTATTTGGAACAGGACATATTTTTTAAAAAAAGGTTTCTTTAATTGTAGCATGTCTACATATCTTTTACGAATCACATAATTATTAAACATAAAAAAGACACCAAAACCACAAGCGACCCCAACGAACATTTTCATTCTAGAAAAACAATAGCGAAACCTGAAAACAATGGTACCAAAATTTATCCTTGTCCCAACTTAATATAGCTTTATTAAAAACAATATCTAAAATAAACTATTGCGCCCGCTAAAAGAAACCAAAGAGACATTTCAGGCGACCCAAATAGCACAAGACAGAACATTCCCAAAATGCCCATTTCTGGTGGTATTCCCCCATTTCCTCTGTGAAGCGAGGAAAAGAGAACATGTAAGGAACGGTTTCTGGCGACTTAACCACGATAGACGAACTTCCAGCGTCAAATTATACAGTAGCAAGCGGGATAATAGGGATTTAGAGTTGCGATTTGTTGCCATGTTTCCTGTGGTATGACAACAAGCCCTGAAGGAAAGACTTCTTATTCAGGCGTTCTTTTTTTTTTAAACCATCTTTGTCAGAAATCTGACCACAAGTCCCGAAGCGGTGGGTGACTTAATGTTCTTACGTCATTCCTAATTTACTTTTTTTACTTTTAAGTTTTGCGGTTTGGGTATATACAACCAAGAAAGAAAAGTTTAAATTACATTTTCGTGTGTTTAACCTGAAATTGGAACAAGATCTTTATTAACATTTTTAACTTTGTTAAAAAAAAAAAAGGAGACGGATTAGCGTATGACTTGCCTCAAAAATAGAATACTCGTTAGATTTTTTTAGGTGCAACAGGAAGGTTTTATTTTCTATAAATAGCGCTTTTGTTACAAGTTTTGCGGCTAATATTATTTTTAATACTTACTAAAATTACAAGAGTTAATGATCGACTGTACTAATTACAGAACTTAATTCCATAATCTGTGTTTTAAATAACTACTACATTTTGATAGGGGAAAATTCATGTAAGAGTCTTATTTGGTCAACTTGCGTAATTACTTTCAAACTTACATAATCTTAAGCATAATGTTTTTTTGAGGTTATGACATGCTTTGAAAAAGCCATAAAAATAATACTTAATATTATGTAACAAAACTCCTAAATAACTAAATATTCAAGACTTTTGCTGTTACCACACTAGGGACTCCTTTCAAACGAAAAAAAAAATCTCAATTAACCTCATACATTTCCATACTTAAATACAAATCTATTTTAAATGGCATACAAATCCCCATATTAACATTCTGCATGTACTTTCCAGCGATTAAACCTCATACCATTGGGAATAACCACAAGACCCCGACAGTGAATACAAATTAAGCAAGGGAGGGGGAAGAGCGTATTTCTAGCTAATGAGGCATCGGCTTTTTCAAGCCTCTCGAACTGTAGCAATCCATGGCAAAACTGCAGTAACTACAAATAGGAATTAGACCATTTTTCCCTTGAAATAATCAGTCATTTAGTATACTTCCTTAGTTATTGAGTTCTTACAAGAATGGTCCAAGTCATCAGTCTAGATACTGCTGTTTACCTGGCCACCGGCAGCATATTAATAGGTCGGAATAAGAAAGTCACCCAAGCAAATGGCAAAAGGGGAAATTAGGCATGACTTGATCACGACATGGGCCGCCATTTTTCTGCAGCTGCAGAAGCAACAAGGGAAATGGTGAAATTTACCACGAAACCCTGCGGAAATGGAGAACCTTATTGTTTGTTCCTTTATCGTCGGATAACACTGGATGCGAGTTTTAATGGATGCAGATCACTCGGGTGTGATTATCGTTTGGTCATGTTCTTTTTCCGAAGAATTTCATTCCACAATTTATTCTGTTTTAATTTTATGAATTAACCGACATCCATTATCTGAAGTCATTAATTATTTTTTGACTATGAAGTTATTGGGAGTTATTTGAAACTAGAAATATTCTATTACAAACTTTTAACTTTGCTCTTAATCGAAAATAAAACTTCAAATATTTGGAAGAAGAAAATACGAAGTTAATTATCAAAACGCTTAATTCAGTTGAAATTTTATTATTTAAAAAATCTTATTAATTTGTTTTAAAATTTTGTACATGCTGTCTTTTAATAGTTGCGATTTTTTTTTTGCTAGCTAGAGTTACTAGGGTAATTCAATCTGAACGATTTTAATATTTGATCCTAAATTATGTGATTTGGGGAAGAACTCCTTTCAAATTTTCAAAGTAAATTCTGAATCACTTTACTTGAAATAAATATCCTTATTGTAACAAAAAAATATATATATACCATTCAAAAGATTACGTTTTAAGAATTTCTCATAAATTATATCACCATAAATTAGGGGCCTCGCTTATCTCTAAGTTGAGGAAGATATGATTAGGGTTAAATTGAATTAAGGATTATAAAACTAACGTCTCCACTGGTATCTCTAACACTAAGAAGAAAAAAGAAAAGAAACCTAGATAAATTTTAAAAAAAGTTTTAAAGAAATAGAACAAGACCAAAAAATATATTTTTTAATTCCTTGTAATGCAGTATGAGAGCTATTTCTGCTAACGTCAATCTCTAATCTCCAGTGTATTATACAAGTCACGACTAAATTTTTGATTAAAAAAAATAATTTAAAAACAATTTAAATAAAATAAAACATAATTTTAACCGTTTGAGATAAATTCTATCCATACGTCCCACTATTTATTCAAGACTTCTACAACACAAGTCATGATAACGTGACATACCAAGGCCGGAAACTGATCAAAAGCTATTGCGTGTCGTTGTGGGTCCAGCTCAAAAAAATGAGGGTGGTAATTTACCTTTGCATCGATACTTTGAGGGGCACTTTTCCGGTGTGTTTTCCTCTCGTGCACACGTAGCAAGTGTTGCTTATCTCCTCTTTGCACAGTCAACACGAAAACAGTAGTTTTTTTTATATATGTATGGGATAGAGCAGCTGCAATTTTCAGTAAACTTCGGTTTAAAAAAAATAGATTTCGTTGATATTTTTTATGATTATTTTTTGGGGGGGAAGTGATTGATGATTTAGCAATACTAAATCAAGTATTTTATTTCCTGAAATAATCAGAATTTCTTTTTATCTTGTACATGTACTTTTGATTAATGAAATACTTAGCCGAGAGTTAACCTAAATGAGATTGGGCGTTTTGAATCTGTACTAAATCATAACATTTCTTTTATTATTATTACTTTGAATTCGCTTCCAAACAGAAATGTATGTAAAATAACACCAACAATCTACATCGAATAGTTTATAAACAAACACAAGGTTTATAATTCCTCTTTTAATGGTAATATAAATGTTTATGAATAAGTAATGGTGAAAATTTCGTAGCGATAAGAAATCGTGCGATAGCGAAAGGTTTTAGTATCTATATGAAAACTATACACTCCTTGCCAACCTAAGTTGGGTAAATAGAAATTAAGTTAAAAAAGTTAGTAAATGTGCTATGGTCAAACTCCTTCCGAGCATGTAAAGATAAATTATTTGCGAATCCATCCAGAAAACATGTTTAAAATATTAATTGTTTAAGGTCTAACATATTTGAATATTAGTATTTGAGAAAATTTAGCAATTTTATCAGAATGAAAAGTGTATTTTTGTTAAATTGTATTCAGATAATTTTGATGTAAATAGTATTACCTTACAAGAGTTTCAAAACTAACGGACCAATCGCGCTTTTCGCTCTGCCTTTTTTTTTTTTTTTACCCAAGTTAGGTTGGCACGAAGTGTAGTGTGTCGCAAATGGTTTTGTAGACATTTTTAAAACTTAAAATATGTAGTATTGATTGTAATTATACTAATTATTTTTCTTTTGTTCCGATAGATCCAGCTTTGTGGAGCTTAGATGAAGCGAAATCATGGATACTGTGGATACTAAACCAGTACAACTTCCCAACAGATGTTCTGCAACACTTCAACGTGAATGGCATGGGACTATGTGCTTTGTCAGAAGCCTATTTCAGGCAAAAAGTCCCGAACGGCGGAGATATTTTATACGCCCAATTGGATATATGGAAAACAGGTAACTAAACTTTTACATTTTTATGACATTTCTAAACATTATATGCAGCCGGTGCTTAAGTTCTGCTACGAGAGCAATGTCTTAGTTGACATTTTGCAGTCGAGGAGTAACATTTTGAAACAAAGTGCAATTCTTATTCTTAAAAACTTAAGTTACAAAGTGGGAGGCATCGATTTAAATATTTTTGTGTGCTTCAAAAATGCATATCTAACTAAAAGTAAACTTTATCTGAAACATTAAAAATTAAACAAAAATGTTCTTAGAAGAAAGCAAATGGCGTCGTGCCGGGAATTTGAATATCGTCTGCTTGCATAATGGAACACGAGACGACACTTAAAATGTTGAAAGGCCATTTATTGTCGAATAAAAAAAATGAGTTTTGCTACTCTCCATCTGATTATGTTACAAGTCCATTTTCAAAAGTGTTCAATTGTTGATGCTCGGTTCTCATGCTTGAAAACAATGACGCTTTTGTGATTTTGGCCAGGGAGAATTTGAGGTCTTTTTTTCCATGGTACCTCTTAAAGAAGTTCAAGGATCATTCTTATGGAATCGTTACTTAATCTCTCAATAAAATATACATCATGGCGCCGTCGTTTCTTTAACTTTAGCTTATATTTTTTTTTATATCCTGGCGACTTTTATTATATTGAAGAGAATAGACTGAATCAAATCACGACAATACCCCCAAATGTTCCTTTTATCTTTGTCTTTTATGGTCCGCAGGACAGACTGAAAGTATTGGGCTATAAATCAGTTTTGCTTCTCGGTCAGACATGACACGAAAAATCTTTTTTCCGCCATCGTTTTGAAAGTGATGATTCAGAAGACTGTAGATCATCCTCCATTTTGTGATACTTAACTTATGTGCTGGAGGATTAAGTGCCTATTTTTATAGTAGAGTGTCAGTTTAATAAATTGACGCAGTTATAATGAACATAAACTTCATCACAGCTTATAGCGGAAAACGAATCGTCGGAAAATTTCATCCATATTAAGTTTTGCCATGATAAAAAAAAATGCTCTTAAAGTTATTTGAAAGAAATCAAACGTGTAACAAATTTAACAGAACGTTTTCGTTTAGAAGTCAAATTAGATGCAGTGTGGGGGAAATTTTCAATTATTCCTAATACTTTTACTTTAGAATATAAAATATGTTTCGTTTTGCTTCAAATATTGACTATTCTTGGCATTCTCTGATGCAGGAATTTTTTTTATTCCATATCGTTTTCATCTCTCCACTCAATTGATAATCTTTGCGATTTCAGATTTGGCGATAAAAACTCGATGCACCCCGATGCATTAGGTGCTCACGCAAAAACCTAAATGAATCTTAAAAAACCATTTCAGGTTCTTAAAAAAACACTTCGTTCCATACCACGAAATCTACACTTTGGTTGGTCACATACCAACGCACCAATAATTACGAGTCGTCATTTTTTCCCGCCAAACGTATGCAATGGAATGGTATTCATTCTTTTAGTTCATTGATTCTTGTGGCCAGGGAAAACCACAAATGATCAGGGAAATGAAATTCATTCAAAAATAGTTTTCCTTGTCTTCAGGCATTGTGGGGAATGAGTCTCCATATTCTTATCATCTTCAATTGATATAGTAAATGATTGTTAATAACTCTAATAATAATTCACTCTTAATAACTATTTATAACTTAATAAGATCTGATAGTCAATTAAATGTAATAAAGTGAATTGCATGTATGTTTACTTTCATTTCTCTATCTTGGCACTTCACCTTAAACCTCCTCTTCAGCAAATAGCTTTCTTTGACTAGTTTTCTTTTGAGTATAAAAAATTTATAATTTTAACAATTTTTATTGAAACTTCAAGTAACACTCCATCCCCCAAACAAAAAGAGAAATTTAATTTTACTCGTGCTTATCTTTAAAAGTTAAAACTATAAAAATATTAAAGAACATTTATATAAAAGTTCAATCCTTTCACTTAAAATTCTTATCTCAGCCAGACAGAACAAGTTAAATAGTTTCACTCTTTCGCTCATTCTTTTTTTCCCACCCGAACTCCTGCGATCTGGGTGAAAAGCTTTTCGTTCCTCCAGAGACCATTGGGGGGAAAACCCAAAAAAAATCGTCACCGCAAGATCTTTTAAGTTTTTTTTTCCCCGCCGGTTTGAAGAAGAAACTCTTCTCAGAAGAGTACTTGGGAGGTGTGCTTATAATCCCAGGGATGAAGTCATCTTGTACGGCTACCCGCTGGCCAATGACCTCTCTCCATATTCCGTGACTGCCACTTGTTGGGGCCACGCCCCCAGCAGCACGAACACAGCCACTGGAATTGTTTCTTGGAAAATGGCAACACTTGGAGAAGAAAAGAAGATTTCAAGAAAGTGAAACTCGATTTGAAAAGACAGTTTTTTCTTTCAAGAATTTTGAGTTTCAATGAAAGACTTGTTGTGAAATCGATTGAGGAACATACTTTAACTAATATGTAACAATTAGGTAATGAATAGAATTTACTTGAAGGATTAAATTGTTGAAATGTTCATGCTTTTGAAATTTTTTGTTCCAAATTACTAATTTCTGAATACAAAGAATGTTTTTGAGCGGGTTTTTTTTTCTGTGGTCAATATTTCAGTTTATAAAAATTACGATTTTGAATGGAAAGAAACTTAGTGCTAACTAATAGCAAAGCAAAAAAATATCTTACAAATAGTCATTTGATGACGGGTGTCAGCTAAAAACAACTGTAACCATGCATTTACCTAATTGTGACTTTCAATTTAAGTTTAAACAAACTGAATACACAAAGAAAAAGTTTAAGTGCTTGTACTTAAATTGTTTTTAGTTATTACCCTTCTACTATTATATTAGTCCAGTACGCCTATTGTATAATGGTCACTCTGTTCGTTAAAAATCTAGAAAATTTAAGGAAAATTAAAGTGGTCTAGAAAATTAAGGTGGTGGCTATACCTGTCGAGTTGCATGAAACATAAAATGGAATGTTTACCACATTTGGACACTTCTGTTGCTTGTCAACGTAACACAAATCGCCAAATCAGTACCGGCCATTATATCATAACTATTCCATCTTCCACCAGTCCACAGAACAACAACCATAACAATCCTTCTCTTCCAGCTGCCTGCCTCCAGAGACAAACCCCCAACGCTCCAACAACAACAAATCTTCAGCAGCAGCCACCACATGCTCAGTCCCCTCCACATCAGCAGCAAGGGCTACTTGCCTTCCGTCCCGAGGACAGCGTACTGGATATGAGTGGGATATTGGACCAGTGGTCGACCCCGTACCACCGCATGTCGCCCCCGGCAGGTTCCAGGGGCGGTAATTCTAGCACCATGGTCGCCACTCCTGACAGTAGCTCTTCAGTGGCGTCACCTGAAGGAAGTCATGATTTCAGCAGTGAAGGAATGCAGAGTGATGGTGAGTTGTTTTACTTGGTTTTGCGATATTAGGCGCGTTTACATGAGCCTTCAAATCCATGGAATGCCGATGGGGAAAAGAGGTCCAGCAGGATTTCTAACCCAAATGATAGTCTTTGGCCGAATCCATGGTAAGAAACATGAAACCCTTCTTTATTGGAGGGTTTGCCCCTCAATGAATCCTGCAATTCTGGTTCTGCTGGGTGAAAGTCCCAAAGTTGGAAAAATTGCGGAGTTTGCTCTACATTCCATGGATTCGATGACTCATGTAAACGCGCCCATTCTGTGGTGGGTTGCTAGTTGGGAGAAGGTTTAGAGGGTTGACCATAAATAATTCTTTGAAAGTTAATTATAAAATTAGTTATTCTTAATCTAAAAAGTGTTCAAAATGGAGTTAAACCACTAATATATCAGAAAAATGCTATCGGAAATGCTTTTCTTCAGAATAAAAAAGAAGTATAAAAACTAATTAAATCTATTCAATCCCCGAAAATATTCCAACAATCGCATTCAATGCCACGCATTCTTCTCTCAACTACTTAATTCCAACCACCTGTTGCCCAACTCAAAAAGAAATCCTTAACTCCGCCTCATCGAAAAGTAGAAGCCAGTTCCCCCCTCGACAGCAATTTCATCGCATACCAACAAAGAAACGTCATTCGAAAAAACTTTCCAAAGACCAAAACCAAGATCCCCCCTCCTCTAAATCGCCTTGATTTGCAGGTATGCCGCAATAATAATAAAAGCCCCCTCAAGAAAAACTTCTTCAGACAGCAATTATTACACAAACAACCATTTCTGCTTCGGAGCGTGAAGCCTATAATCAAATAAAGAAGCAATAATGATGAGATAGTTGGGGATGCTTAGGAAAATAACTTATTATCCTTTAAACTGTTGTTTCAAATGGCTTCTAGATAGAGAAGGTTCTTCGTTATTTTTTACGCATTGACGTTCTCTGTCCTCTACCTATACAGATTGGTTCAAAAATTAATTCTTTAAAAAACGTACGCTAAGTAAGGTTATTTTTTTAAAGGCATAGTTTCTTGTATTTTTAAAAAAATAAAAGAAAAAAATTGGTGTTTTTGTGACAATTTTAGATTGTACTAACATACTTTTCAATAAAATTTTCCAGTACAATTTTGTAATATTTTCTTTTAATACTTGCGTGTAAAAGCATTTCCCTTTAGTGTTTGTTAAGTTTTCATTGTGTCCTATTTAAAAAAATTCAGCTTTGTAAATTTCAAAATTTTAAGTTTAAATTTTTAAGACAGAAATTTAAACCACAGGATCGGGTAACAACCGTTTTCACTCAAAGAACTCACAGGGAACATTCCTCCCCATCCCCAGGTAGAGTGTTATGCAGAGAAAAGTAGAGTAAAAAATATCATAAAAAAGATGACGGGCTCAGAAAAGCGGCCAAACCTGTTACCGAGCTAAAAGAATGCAGTCAGCGCCCGCAGCCATGATTGCCGGGTCATACGCGGTCGCTCTCCAGCCTCCCAGAAAATGGCGACTTTAACTGAAACTGTAACTGAAGATGGGGCTTAAATGGGAGTAATCCGATTGGAATCTTTGTCGAATTCGTTTTGTTTGAATGTTTGAGGGATTTATTGCATAATTAAGGTTTATGTGGATTTTTATGGAGTCGTGTATAGGAATGTAGATTTGCTGTAAGTAACAGGGAATTTTCTGATTTTTATTCTAAGGGAGGGGTGGAAATAAAATGTCTGATAGTCTTTGAATTTTTGGTTTGCAATTTCGACAAATCTGATTGAAAAGCAATTTATAAAAAAATATATAATATTTCTTTAATATTCAACAACTTTAAAACTTGCCGAAGTGTGTTCTTTATAAATTGCTGAGTGCCTAAAAAATTAATGCGCCCAAACACCAATAGCCTTTTTTCCATACCGAATATTTAGCAAACTTTTTCTTAAATAAATATTTTATTAACAAACACTATTTCCTTCTCTTTAAGAGTTAAAAAAAAAAGTCCAGTTCCACCTTCGCTTATCTGATTTCAAACTTCCAATCGAAACCGAATTTCACCGCAAAAACTTCCATAAAAAACCGGGGGTTTATACCTTAACTTTCTTCCGAACTCTTTTAGGTTTACGGCGTCCATTGAAAGAGTTATTCGGAAATACTTTCGGGAGTCTCAAGATGCAATTCCGGGAGATTTCTTGAAAAGCGGACTCTTTAATGCCTCTTTTACTACTCCGACGAACTGTTACTCCACGAAAACTCGATATAATGGAGTCACTTCAAAATAAAGAACTCTGCAATATTATTGAAAGTTTCGGAAGATTTTGAGTAATATAGCCGGTAACTGTGGTTAAGTTCGAGGAGATTGGAAGGGTTTTTCTTTTTCCCCGTTATTGGCGGGAAAAAATGGAGGTTCTGTTTCTTGTTTTGGAGCCATTTTCTTTCATATCAAAACTTCGACATTTTTCTTTAAAATTACTACATTGCAATTTTAGCTGATTTTATGTTTTTGTTTTATATATCTTACTTTTGCTGACATGAAACGAATGAAATTTCTTTTTTCCGACTCAAAAACTTCCGAACATAAATAACAATGATTTTCGTCTTCTAGGAAATTACGTTTCATAAAATATAATAATTTGCTTCTGAGCAACACGTTTGACCGTAAAATATCTTTAAATTGTAATTATTTGGTATTAATGTCAATGATACAAGATCAAAATATAAGTTTTGTACCATTTGAATTACATTAACTTAAACCAAATTTGTTGCAAATCGGTTCAATTAAATAGGAATTTATGGATGCACCAATGCATATATCTATCTATGCATTTCCCAAAAACGCATATTTTCTTTGGAATAAAATAAACCGTAATAAACCAGTATGAGTTTAAAATGTAAAAAGAAAAAATCTTGTTCCAATTTTCTATTTTATACCTTTTATTCCCTGAGTGTAAAATCAAAAACTCAACTCAATTTCCAGGGGGCGGTACAAAATATTTCATCCCATAAAGACCAAGAAGTGATACCAAAAAATATCTTCTAAATTCTGAATCGTTGTCGTATTTCCATCTCCAGTTAACATCCTATTCCAGACACTTTTTTTTACTGCCGAACATCTTTAATCTCGACTCCAACTCTCTTTTTCTCAGGATTCCCGAATTCGCTGACTCGGTGTGACAAAGTTGTTAGATAAACAGTCTCGGTTTATCACCAATACTATCTTTTCGGCTGTGATAAGTTGTTAACAAAATGTAACCTGGACATGAACCAAACACAGTGAAGAAAAGAGTTTAAGTAACAAACATAGGACTCGTTTAATATGGCTAATTTTGATAAAATTAGCTTGTATAAAATGAAAATGACAATGGAGATTGACAATTTAGTCCATATCAGTTTTTCCTTTGATAACTATCAAAGCCTTTATTTTATTTTTTTTTTTTAAATTCATTTAAAACACTTGATAAAAATAGAACTCTCTGTTTACACACAAGAATATTATTTACAACTTTGTCAAACTTGAGCAGGGAATTGTATTTGACGTCACACCAACGTCACAAGAGCTCTTCAGACCCTCTTTACATTTTTAGTGACTTCTCTCCCTTCTGGTCGTTTAAAAAAATGTTACAAAAAAGAGAATTGGGGTATAAAAAATGTACTATTTTTGTTCCCCCCAGTTTTACTTTCATTGAAACCTCAGGGGAACAGTTCACCTTAGGGGAACAGTTTAGCAGGTGGCTTTGGTCTGGAGTTAAGCAATGTAAAACAGCAGTCAAGTGTCCCATTTGCGATATAGTAGGTTTTTTTTATCTAATATATGTTAGTCCCAAATGTTTTAGTTTGATTATATACTTAATTGATGTTTTTATGATGACAATCTATTGTCAAATAGAGCATTACAAAATCAATGTGTATTTGTTCGATTTTAAATTGTTTCGGAACACTAAAATTTAAAATATCGATATTCCATGAATAGAAAAAACGATTTTCTATCTAGAAAGAACTATGAAAGAAGAGCTTTTGTATTTGTTTGACTTATTGTTTTAGAATACTTAAATAAAAAAATATCTATATTCCAAGAATCCAAAAACGACCGTTTCTTTCACAAAACAATAAAATCTTAATACAAATTACACGCTCCTATTTCAAGACCACTGTTAAAACCTCTACCAACGTTTTAAAGCTTTGTTGATATCCAGATGGGGTTTCAAGCGACGCTTTTACCACACACAAAAAAAGCCCATCCTCATCGCCCAAGAGATAAATCCTTGAAAAGTTTTTTTCTTCTTCCATCTTTTGATTGGCGTCCATGACCCTCCGCGACGACCCTAACTTTCCGACGTCAAGTGCAGAGCTTGATGTCAGCTCTAAATTTGCATCCCAAAAAGTCTATAATAAAAATAAAAAAAAACTGGGATATTATTATGTCTGTGATTCTTCTTAAAATCTTCAAACCCTCCCCGTCTTCGTAGAAGTTAGTTCGACTGAAACGGTGTTTTTTCTGTGCTTTGTAAATATAGACTCGGTTTTTTTTTATAATCTTTTTTCATTCTCGTTTCTCAAAAGTTATTCTTTTTTTTGTGGAGTGGTTGTTCTTTTGCACGGTTGGCCGGGCCCGCGATGGATGGGGGACAAATGCCCCACTTTGCATCCCCCCCTCGATTTGAGTTGCTCCCGTTTCTAATAAGAGTTTTGAGTTGTGTTTCTTGGAAACAAATCAATTCCCGATGTTTACTAAGTTTCATGCATTCTTTTCTATACTCCGTGCCAGTCTAACTTGGGTAAAAACAAAGAGTAAAATGACAGGGGGAAAAGCGCGATTGGTCCGTTAATTGGAAACTCTTGTAAGGCAATTATTTGCATTCAAAATGATCTGAATACAATTTAACCCAAAATACACTTTTCATTCTGACAAAATTGCCAAAATTTTCTCAAATAATATTCAAATATGTTAGACATTAAATGCAATTAATGTTTTAGACATGTTTTCTGGATGGATCCACAAATAATTTATGGAACTCTTTACATCCGCGGAAGGATCTTCTCCATAGCCTATTTCTATTTACCCAACTTAGGTTGGCAAGTAGTGTACGCATGTTGTGATTTCAAGGAGCATGAACATTTTTAAAAAATTTAAAAAAGAACTGTGCCTCAGTTTTAACACTAAAAATGGGAGTCTATTTTTGTAAAACTTTAAACTACAAACCGGGGTAAATATTAACTCCTAATATTTTTTTTCTTGTAAAGTCGTTCTAAAAGGAGCATTTTGACTTATTAAGTGCATGTTTTTTGTACGTCTTTCATGTGCATATGTGAAAGAGAATTTTGAGAAACAAATTAAATTATATTAGAATTAAATTCGTGAATAATCATTAAAATCGTTCGTGAATAATCCTTTAATACCACTGATCCTTGCAATGAGAATTAACACCTCAACTAAATTATTGAACCACATACACTCTTAAAACAAAAGAGTGAAATCCACTCCAGTAGGAGAAGTGCATTTTCGACACTGGAAAGGAGTGAATATTAACTCAGACTGTGTTAAAATCACTCGTTTTGAGTGATCCTGTCGGAGGTTTAACACACAAAGAATCCACTCCTTTCGGGGAAGTGCATTTTCTAGACTGGAGCAGTGAAAATTAACTCAGACTTAGTTAAAATCGCTCGTTCGTTTTAAGAGTGTACATTTGTGAAAAATCGTTTAAATAGTAATCAGTAATACCACGGCACTGACCCTTTCAATGATAATTAACACCTCAATTAAATTATTGAACCACATAGGGGACTCAAATTTTTCAAGGTAGTAATTCGTAACGGTTGGAAATCTCTGCTTAGAAACTACGTTCAGCAATCCAACTATACAAATGATCTAAATGGCATTTTCTCTCTCCTTCCAGACGAGATCAGCGACGAATCGTGCGACACGGACCGCTGCCCGACCACAGGCCGCGGTTCCACGGGCCGCCCCGGGTCCCACTCCCACATCCACCTGTGGCAGTTCCTGAAGGAGCTCCTCTGCCAGCCGCACCTGTACGGATCCTGCATCAGGTGGCTGGACAGACCGAAAGGGATCTTCAAGATAGAGGACTCCGTCCGCGTCGCCAGGCTCTGGGGAAAGAGGAAGAACAGGCCGGCCATGAATTACGACAAGCTCAGCCGATCCATCAGGCAGTACTACAAGAAGGGCATCATGAAGAAGACGGAGAGGTCGCAGAGGCTGGTCTACCAGTTCTGTCACCCGTACGGGCTGTAGGTCGTCGCTGCAATGTACCCCCATCCTCGGTAAGCTGGTCTGCCGAGGTCGCCATTTTCATGTATCATAGGACTCTTTTCTTCTTCTGTAAATGCTTCATATTGTTGTTATTATTATTATTATTTTAAAGTGTATTGATTTTTTTTAATGTGTATGCATGCCTGGTGCGGACGCCGTTTAAGCTGGTTCTTGCGGTGTCCAAGTTAAGCACCAGGCATCCAACGACGAGTGAGGTCAGAAACCGGGGCAGGGAAGGTATGATTCCCTTGTCACCCCATAGCCACAGCCTCACACATCGAAGCCGGATATATTTATTTGGCTTCGTAACATCGTCGAAATGTCCACTTTGTGGCTGCTTTATCGGGCTTTGCAATACAAGGGTCCGGATCGGTCGAGTCTAGGTATCCTGGACTCCTGGTCAGGACTCGCACTGTCCCGATGAATTTTGGTCCTATATATCAGTGATATATCACACGTATGTTCTAAGAACAAACACCACCACACCTGGAGGCGGTATTTAGCCTCCACAAGTTATTTTTCTCTTTTTAAATATTGTTTATTTGTATTTTATGTGTAAGGTTCTTGTTGGATTGTAAGGCTCTGAACCTTAGCCGCCTGGTGCGGTTCGGGTAAGATACTTACGTCCACAGGCCTCTTTTCAACCCTGTTTGGCTCATATATGTTTCATCATATATGATGCCATAGCATTAAGTAATCGCTTTGGGTGTCGGGAGTACCTATATTACACGCAATTAGTTGACCTTTCAATTAAAGTTAACCAATTCAAACTTGACTAACAAATGTAAAATCTCTTCTGTCTCTGTTAATAAAGCAGAGACTAGAAATTTGAGATTAAATAATTTAACTATATATTTTGTATTTGACATTTTTTATGTAATATCTATATTGTAATTTGTAAGGAATTCTCACCCAATTGTAATGTGAACTCGTCCATAAAGCAAGAGTTAGTGACTGAAAAATGTGATTGCACTATAGATTAGTGTTTTATACTGTCAACTGTTCTGTTGGTAATATAGTTACTTAGTTGTCCTATTTTTCGCTTTTTAGTGATAAACTTTTCTTGGCTTTAACTGTATTTTAATATGCTTTGTAATGTTGGATAATGGTCTGAACAGATGTTTCTTGTGATGAAAGTCATTGGGTTTAGAATTCTATTTCAATAATTTGTCTACATATTAATGGTTGATTGTATTTCTTAGTGCACAATGGTTCAATAAAAGTATAATATGAAAATGAAAATCTGCTTATTTCTTTCAGTTGTATTTTATTGGAAACTCTTTATTATTTATTAAGAAATATACCCCTTAAAAATGTATTGTATTTTGGACATAATTAGCTAATATTAATTGCCAATCAAAAGAATTTGAAGAGACATTTAAACACTTAATTTAATTCTTCATTACTTCAAATCAGGGATTGGAATAATGAAAAATAACTTGGAAATGTATAAAAATAACTGTGATTCGTTACTTTTCGTTTTTAGTAACTTGTAACAAGTAACATTTTCATATTAGGTAACTGTAACAGGGTTACTTTTTAAAAGTAATTTTCCAATCCCTGCTTAAAATTATTTCTTTACCGTTTGTTAAGTAAGAACAAGATAGTGAGGTTACCTCTCAGCTTGGCAGAGTTAATTTTTAAGTTAAAATGTGCAACTGATGCATACTTATTCTTTATCACTTTTCTATTTGCACATGATAGCCAAAGAAGTTTCTCGACGGCTCAAAACAAACTAAAACACCCTCCCTTTTGAAAGGTGCAGTAAAAAAATAAACTCCATAAGAAAAGCGATAAGAACAACAGCAAAGAAAACTCGTACGGATAATGTGGATATAATGAAAAAAAATAATCATTTATTTGGCACAACCCAGGGCAGGTTGGCCAACCAATCGAAAGGCTCGACCGGCCCAGGTAAAGGTAGAGAATGACCTTCGAAAAAGTTTTTTTTTCTTTCTGGGGTTTTTTGTTATGTTTAAACTTCTTACACGGTGGCTTCTTGCCAGTGGAGAATGCAGCTAGGCAAGAAAGGCGTTGGTTTGACAGAGTTCCAGCTTGAGTCCCTTAATACAGACTTATACTGAGATACAAAGAGTCGTGACATCACTGTTGACGAACGTTTATTTTCAGGGATACAAGTAATTAAGGTGTAGTGCTGCTATAAGCAGATTGTATATAAGTACAACCTTCAATGTCAAGTACTTCCCTAGAACCATTTTAAAATTTAGGAGTCTAGAAGCCAATGGAATGGAATGTAAATGCGCCCTCTAGAAGGGAGAGTGTAGGCTTTATAGCCCATTACTCAGCTCGCCAGAAGGGACAGTCACAGGAGACACACAAAGAAAGGACGACACAAACACATAGACAAATAACAACATTTATTGACAAATACAAATATCCATGCCTGACCGGGATTCGAACCCGACCTCAGCAGCTCCAAAGGCCAGCACGCTAACCGTTCAGCCACCGAGGCGGCAGTCTAGAAGCCAAGGGGTATACTGTTAAATATTTTTGCGCAATATTACACTGGAATGCTGAAATTTTTTAGCTGCCACCAGTATTTGAAGCGTTAAATTTACCAATTTGGAGGTAAAACCATAAATTTGACACTCTGCAAAAGTGGTGGAACAACGCTACAAATTATGGTGATTCCGTCTTTCAAACGGAACATGTAGGATGAAGATCATTTTCGCCGATAAATGCACGGGCACTTTAAATCAGTCGAAGTCCCGATGTCGAGTACGACATCTCTTTTTAGATACTCGCTCAGAGTAAACCTGTCACATGACTGAGATTCAAAATTACTAGGACCATTGCCAATGGAATTCGCCCAATGTTAATTCAATCAAACTAAACCTCGTAGAAAAGATAAATTTTTTACATTATTCCCGGTTGATTAGACAATCTTCACACTGGAGCTACTCATGAGTCATGGCTAATGGGATAATGGTGACGAAATTCTTTATTTTGAACCGAGGTCAAGTAACGAGGTTTACAACAAAGTCATCGTAATGCCGACAGATAGTGCGGTGCTCTAGTTCATTGGATATGGATTTTCGCTGAGTTAAAGTGTACTAGCCACCTCTACAAGCAGGGAGTAATTCTTGGATGAATTCTTCACTGCAAAATCCATTTGTATGATAGCTTATACAGAGATCAGATTTGATACGAGGAATCCAGCTCTTGCCTCTGAGAAGCTTGAAATTTAGTAAAGGTGCTTATTTAGATTAAATTTAAGAGATTAAAATTTATCCCTTTATTATGACTCCTGGAAAATATTAAGCTAGAATTTGAACAAAAGGATATTGATATTCCCCACTCTTCAAGTAACTTATGTAATAATAAAAATAATAACAAACAATATTTACTGATAAATAACTTATTATTATGTTCTATTGGATGTGCTCTGTATTAGTTTATATATACTAAAATCGTTGAATTCTGCCTACAAAATTTCAAAATATTTTAGACATTTTAGGCAGAAAAATACTGTTTTGTTGTTTTAACTTTTCCCACCTAGTTGAAAATGCTTAGGTTTCCAATATGTTTATTTCCTTTTCAAATATCTGAAGGAATTCTATGCAACTGATACATACTACTTAACATATTTTGATTAATTTAAAAATAGCATTTATAAAATGGAGGCACATTATGTAAGAAAAAAAAGTATTTTGTTCTAGCTCACGCTTTGACCTACAAATAACTCAAAGGTTAATTTATTTAAAAGAACGTGTTTATAATCTTTTGCAGAAATGTCTAACTCAAATTTAACTAAAAAGTCAGATACATTACTGTCGTACGAGTTAGTGGTAAACAACACAACTTTGCCATTCCCTACTTTTCCCTCCCTTAAAACTTTTCTTGGAATAAAGATTTGATTGATCAGAGTAATAATCTGTCTTTGAGGTACGCGGAGGAATGGTAGTTTGGTATAATGATGGTTCTGATATGAAGTTATTGCAAAATTTCGTCCTTACTTTTATTTTAATGCGGATTAAAAGTCAGTTTAATCACAGCGACTGTTTATTGAAGCTCTATAAAGGAGACATTTTCTAGGAAAATAAAGGGAGGTTTTTCTTCATGGAGCTCAGAAGTATGAGGCTGATCTCTAAAAATAATTTGAAATCATCCTCAAAAATTTTATTTAAACTTTTGAATTAACGCAAAGTCCATAGTAGTCTACATTGTAAACATAAATACCATCTTTCTAAATTAGTCCATATTGTAAATTGGTCCGTGATTAGTAATTAGTTCACATTGTAAGTATCAAAGTCAATCTCTTTGAGACATAAAAGCCGCGTCGTACAGTGATATTAAGAAGAATTAAAATGCGTCAAATATGTTAACAAAACAAATAATATCCCATTAGCTTAAATTGTTACAAACTAGAAAACTCCTTGAGTGTTTTTAAGCACGGAGATTGATTTGTATGAAACTTTAAAAAAATTGAAAATAAATATTGAAAGTGGTAAAATAGCAAAATGTGCTAACACTTATTCTACTTCAAACTATGAAAACTCTTACAATTTTTTTTTGTTACGTTAGAGTAGATAGTTTTTAGTTACGTTTTGTCAATGTTTTAAGTATTAAAAGTCGATTAAATATAAAAGTAGAGTAGTGCTGTTTAAGAACTGGAATACACATTAATGGAGTAAAATAAATTTAAAATTAGTTTTCCCTTTGTTTGTTACTCCCTTCACATGTTTAGTTTAACCAACATGTTGTTTAAGCAAATTTCCAAAATTTATGTTAATTATATAATTTCGATTTTTTTATGCATTTTTTTAATTCCTTTAAAGCAAGTAACAATGATAAAAAGATGTATTCATAAACCAGAAAATATTTTATTAAAATCAAAGACATAGTTTTTAGAGTTCTTCAGGAAAATAAGTTTATATGAGTTCATCATAAAATTCAATTCGAATCAGTAATCAAATCTATAAAAAATAATTTGAGGCGTTTGACGCTCTTAAGATAAATCACTTAATATTTTGCTAGCTGAATTATTTTCTTCATAAGGAAGGCATTACTTTCCTGACATTCTAAACAACAATAAACAAAAAAATAAACTTTAACAAATAAAAATTGACAACCACTCCTGTAATTTAATTTGCTTTCAAAATCTATGCAGGTTAGGTTTAGTTCTTTAAAAAACTCGAAAAACTACAGACGTATTCTTATATAATTAGTATTTTTTTATTTTAAATTTACTTTTTTAAAAAATTGACACACCCTTGTCTAGACTGATAAAATTTCACCTTCAATTGTTGTAATTGAATCTGCTCTTTGAGCCTTTTGTTTATTCTTGAAACTTTTTACGTAAACTTCAATTATAGATGTTTTTAATACCATATGGACTTCACAAAAATTACAAGAAAAGTAATAACTTTCGATGCGTTAAACACAATCTCAATGAAAAAATATTATTTAAAAAAAAAAGCATTTAAAGTAAGTTTTTCTTTCAATCAACTAATTAAATTTCTTTAAAAATAGTGCAATTTTTTTTTAATTTTTATTTTAAAACTATTGAAACTCCCAGTATATTATACCTAGCAATTAAATAGAATTCAATTACATTAGTTACGGAGTTGGAGAGCCTACACAAGGAAAAAAAATCCCGCAAATCCCCCCTGTGAAACTATTTCACTGCCTAACGCGAAGACAGCTGCAGTGAAACACCAGTAAGCGAAAGAAGTAACAAGTAAAAGATACATAGTTTTTTGACATTTAAAAACAGCAAGTGAACTAAGTCGGTTTTGTAAATGTTAATTAAGTAATTGATAAGTTGAATTAACTCAGACTATCATATTCAGTATAATAATATTATGCCATAAACTGTGTTACTTAACAGTAGCGTAACACAATCTAAAATGAAATCTTCATATTTAAATATTATAAGTAAAGGTACTAAGTCGACAGTTTTTAATGCTTCGATCCTTACCGTGTAATTTATTATTTAAATATTAAATATCATCAAATTCTTTGATGACATTGATTTTTGCGTTAATTGAAATCTATATCATCAAAAGTGCTCACCCGTTATCGAAAATTCTGAAGCAATATTTTAACTAAAAACTCAATGACCAAAAACACTTACAATTAACAATTCGAATAACTAAACCGAATACAAAAATAATTAAATTCAAATCAATCTTACGTACTTAAAACTTAATAATGCGTGCAGTTTCGAATATTTAAAACGAATAAAAAATAATTACATTCAAATCCATCATGTTTGCTTAAAACTTAATAGGTTTTCCTTTCTTTAATACCAAATCGAAAGTCAAGTAAAATTCGAAAAAAAATTAAAATAGAACGTCGCCCATCCAAACAAAACTACCGCCAAGCCGAACAAACAAGGATCGCAAAGTGGCCACTCAATTACTGTCATAATTTCTTTTTCTGTTTCGAGACAATAAAGAGGATTCCACATTTTAATTTCTGCAAGTTAAGTTTGCCAAAGCGATTTGGCAACGCCAAAGTCCGCAAAGCGACGTCAATCACCGCAGGTTCTTATCGTGGAGTTAAAAAGAAGATGGAGTTGCAGTCGGGTAACAAAATAATGCAAAAACTGAGTTGCCAAGTGAGGCTTTCGATCGCATTGTAGTAAGCCCAGACAAACGCTTTTGGCGAGGTATTTGGCGCTGTATTACATTGGAGTTTGTATACGCTTACTGAAACGACGTACTGATTTCTGATTTCCTATTTAACCCTTTCAGTACCAATGACAATTTAGAATAATCATTTAAGAATTTTTTTTATCATCTATAGCCATCTATGACGTCTTAAAAGCACATCATTCGATTTTTCACACTTTTTTCAATTAGAAAACATTTTTTATTTATCCCAATAAATGTCAGCCCTATTGTTTAAAAAAAAATTATGATCAAAAGCATGATGATGCTAAATAGCATCACTGGGACGGAAAGGGATAAACTACAATTACAACACATTTTTCTTACCTGTATAGGGATTAGGGAATTTCTGAAATCTTGCGTAAATTCAGATCTCGTGTTACTGCAACCGCTGCTCAAACAGTCATTTTTAATTAATTGTCAAACTTCATCGACTTGCCGATTTTTGACTCTCTATATGAACCATAAGTACATTGCATTTTCTTATCTGTATGAGGAATTACAACTGCAATCTTGTGTAAATTCAGATCTCCTACTACAGCCTACAGCTGCGCAGTCCTTTTTTTTTTTGTATTTTTTTTAAACCCTCTTAGGGATAAGTAAAGTGGCTAAAGTGTAAACTATTTTTTTTCTCTGGATGAGATTAATTGAAATATTTTAACTGAAAATAACAAACGAGCGATTTTCCCTCCGTCTGAGATGATTTTCACTCATTCCAGTGTCGAAAATGCACTTCCCCAATCGGAACGGATTTCACTCCTTTATTTAGTTTTAAACCTACGACGGGATCACTCGAAACGAGTGATTTTAACTCCGTCTGAGTTAATTTTAACTCGGTCTGAGTTTTCACTCCTTTCCAGTGTCGAAAATGCACTTCCATAGGAGTGCATTTTACTCTTTTGTTTTAAGAGTGTAGGTACACTCTTAAAACAAAAGAGTGAAATCCACTCCAGTTGGAGAAGTGCATTTTCGACACCGTAAAGGCATGCATATTTACTCAGACTGAGTTAAAATCACTTGTTTGGAGTGATCCTGTCGGAGGTTTAACACACAAAGGATCCACTCCAAAAGGAGAAGTGAATTTTCGAGTCTGGAGGAGTGAAATCCACTCAGACTGAGTTAAATTAGGAGTGTTTGTTTTAAGAGTGCACTAAAAAATGGATCCTCCTTTAAATCTTAACTGATTAAATTTTAAAATATCTAAAAAATTATGTGTGTTGCTGGAAAACCTGACAGCCAGGTGACCTGGTTGTATCCCTCAAAGGATTAATGCTTTTCAAGTAATAAAATTTTGCGTTGCAGCATGAACTGACATAGAGTGGGCGGTTTGTTCGGGCTTACTATAGGGTTGCTTGGCTTCCCTTGTTTTCCCGCCAAGAATCTCTATCCATCTTCTTAACTCTATGGCCTCTTATCGTTATGGCGCAGGGTGTCGGGTTACCATGGGAGCAGTGTTTGTTGAAATTGCAGGGGTGAGTGGTTGTGTAACTTTTACGAGAAGTTAACAGCTTTTCACGGTATTTTTAGATTGCTCTTTTTCATTCCGATGAAGTTTTGAAAAGACAAACGAAAGCTTTTGGTTAAGTCCCGGTGGGCCGCAATGAAACACGGGCGGTAAATTAATGTCGCTGTCTCACTCTGGAATCTTGTTAAGCTGAAATATCCCCCGACGTGTAATTAAAGCGAGTGGTATTATAAGTCTTAAGAGAGTTTCAATTTGAAACGAGTCAAGCTGCGTTACTTAAATTACCAACTCTTAATGTAAGCAGAGACATAGTTATTTAATACATTTCCATATCATTATTTTTTTTTAATCGAATACGGTATTTATGTATTTTTATTGAAAGATATTCAACTACCAGAAATTGTAATAAATAGAAAAAACGATACTAAAAACCGTAAGAACTATTTTGAATCAAAAGAGACTGATATTTCAGCACAATTGCAAAAGCTATAGTTACTTGAACCGCATGAAAATAAATCCATTATATTTAAGAAAAAGTATTCCAATTGTTCAACATAATCACAACACTTAAAGTTAGGGTGAGCCGATGGTTCAAAATAACTTTCACACTCGTATGCACATAAAAAAATACACAATTACAGCTAACAAAATATTCTAACGGCTATTATTACATTTGAAATTTACATTAACATTAACATACACAAAAGGCCGGGATAGCCTGGTCGGTAAGGTCTAGGACTAGCATCCCTAAGATTGCGTGTTCGCTGCCTTCCGAAGACCCCCATGTACGCTAATGGTGACTGGTGCACGTTAAATCCGTCGTGGTCACAAAGTCCTCCAAGTTCCCATACCAAATCGATTCCTCTGGGGGTGACAAGTCAATTCTGGAGATCCTCTAGCTGGCCTCTGTCTCTAAAAATTAGATCGATCCACTTGTATGTGTGTTTGTCTTACTTGACGTAGGTTTAAAAGCGGGTCTCTGACCAAGCACGCAAGCCTGGATATATGTATATACATTTACCAACCAACATACACAAAGAATTTTTTTAAAAAAATAAATACTATTTTAAATGGAAATACTAGATAAAAATGACTATGATATTTTTGGAATTCAAAAGAGGAGCTCTAATATGCCTAGAACTTCTGAAAGTACCTTCTTTAGTCTGGTTTATTACAAACTTCCAAGACTTACTTTGGACCAAACGAGCTTTTTCTTTTAAGCAGTGACTCTTAAACGGAAAATTTCCGAAGAATTCGTTTTTAAGTCCAAGTTTCCAGCACGTATTACAGCACTCTTTGAGTGTTTTTCTTGAGGTCATTACACCGTTATGAGAGTTTTATGCTTATTTTATAGGCCCCCTGCAAACAAACTTGAAATTGATTTCGGAAAATACTTTAAGAGGGTTTTTTTTATTTATTATTTTTTTAAGGAGGTTGGGATTAAAACGGCGCCGTTTTGTTTTTATTTTGTAATTTAAATTGTTTTGTTTGAGGAAGAGTTGAATTAAGTCTAAAGCAGTGCAAAAGAGCGACTATAGACTGTATTTTGAATTAGTATCTTGAAATTAAAAAATGTTTTATAAAATTTATTAAAGTTTTTATAGTAATGTCTGCTACTTTTTACTTGGTCCCTGATAGGTTTGTATAAAGACAACATCAATAATTAAACAACTTATAATTAAGTTTTTACTTGTGATTCTAAACATAAGTATCTATTTGAGTAAATTCATTGTATAATAGCGAAAATCAATACAAACGTTTTTCCATGGTGCCTATTTGTGTTTATTTTATATTCTCCAGAATGTTATAATAAGCAGTCAGTTTAACATAGACCGACACTATAACTCGTCAATTTACTATGTGAATCTCGAAAAGACCTTCTTCCCCGATCCCTTCGCTTGGTTTTCTAGGAAACGGGGGGAGCATCGCTTTTCTAAACCTAGCACGCTTGAGGTTCTGTTGTGAGGTTAACAATCCGAACAGTTCCAACCCAAGTAGGGTGGGGGAAAAACACACTCAAGTCGTTCAAACCTAGCGCATTTGAGGTTCTGTTGTGGATGTTAACAACCCGAACAGTTCAAACCTAAGTAGGGTGGGGAAAAACACGCTCAAGCCGTACTTCATTTTCTATGACATATTTTGTGTGTCGTCAGAGTCATCCTGAACACAGTCATATTTTTTCATCTGCTAATAGGAATAATTTTTTTTTTCGTCAAAAAGCAAATAATGCTTCAGCAAGTAAAGATTATGATGCTGAACTGTCTTGCGGCACCCTTAAATTATCAAAGTTAGGATACGCTAAAACCATAAAATAAATTGTTACATTTAAAAAAAAAACAATGTAAAAATTTATTCATTTCGTCAATCTTTATCCTGCAAGAGATTTTCCTTCAAAGAAAACCTTTTAATAAAAAAAATATATATATTTCATTGATTTCCACATCCTGCAATTGTGATTAAATTCAGTTCACACAGTTGAAGACAAAAAAAAAAAAACTATCAAACCCTATCCTTGAGTTCAAACAATCATCGACGCAAAACAAAGAATTATCTCTCTTCCCCACTTTTCGATCATCATTAAAGCTCGTGACCGAACCAAACTTGTCTTCCTTTTTTTCTTTCTCTCGATACTAAAAAAAAAGTTATATAGGAAGAAAATAAGTGTTGATTTCGTGAAGGTGTCAAGTAAACAATCTTCCTCAACCTTTTTTCATTTCGTTTTGCTGCTTGTATCATGAAGGTAAGAATAAGCTGGGGATGCTGCCGCTCAAAAACCAATACAAAAACAGACTCGCCAACTGAAGCCATCGATCGAGTAGTAGTAGGCCCATAGAAACGCTAGGGGACCGGAAGGCCGAGTGGTTTGGACCATAACGCTAACAGTCTGCGCGCTGTAACGGGGGCGGGTTCGATTCCTGCCTTCGCCCTGGGTGTACTTTCCTTTCTCCGTGACAGTTAAAAATTCTTTCTGTGTCTGTCGTACTTGAAGCGGGTCTGTGATCAAGCACACAAATCGGAATATATATGTATCTGCCCTGTTTGTTGTACCCCTGTACAAACGCTCTCGGCGAACTATTTGACGAAATTCTACAGTGGAGTCTGTGACGGATTACTTCATTGACTTGGGGGATTTTCGACTCTATGATAAAAACTATATTTACAGCGCTTTTTTTATTACATGTGAAAGTAATTACTATCATCTGGTACAAATACAGATCTCGTACCAAGCTTACAACTGTGCAAATAGTCATTTTTCATTTTTAATTACCGCTTTTTAAAGAACAGGGAGACATGCAGGGTTAAATAGCCGGACGAGAGGACATGGTCAGAAATTGAATAAATCATGCTTTAGAAGAGAGTTAATAAAACATTATTTCCACAATAGAGTCGTCAATGAGTGGAATGCTTTACCAGAATAAGTTGTGTATTCGAAGAGAGTGGAAGATTTTAAGAAGTATCTTGATAACTATTGGAAACTGTGGTAAAGAATTAGATATATTTTGGACCAACCTTGCTGGGCCTGGGCCTCTGGCCTGTGTCGACAATTTTTGTATTCGTTAAAAAAAATTTGAGTTTGAACATGAACTAATATTGAGTGGGCGGTTTGTTCGGGTTTACTGGTTGTAGGCTCACTTGACTGTGGCTCTAAAATACGACGCCAATATCCTTGTGTAGCTCTAGTGTGATGATTATTCAAACTAAACTAAACTGGTTGCTTGGCGACTTTCTGGCGGCTTCAATTTGTTTCTCGCCAAGCGTCTCCATCCTCTCTATGGTTCGTATCCAGTTTCGTCTTGATGTCTGGCACATTTCCACTGCTGACCCAGACTCGCGTTCTGAACTTATTTCGCTGCGGATTTTTTCGACGACCCACTGAAGACAAGATGACCCAGAGTTATTCGTCCTCCAAGGTCATATCGCATCCTTGACCATGATATCGTTTTAATAAAAATAAAAAGAATAATGATAACTCTCGGTTAGGTATGCAAACGTCCTTGCTTTTGGGGACGTCCTTTCGATCCCCTCCAGCATGGGATTGTTTGGTAGTTTACAAACAACTGATTATCCCGTTACGAGCCGTGCAAATGAGGTCACACATATTCATTCATAGTTCTGCATGGTACATCATATCCAGAATGATGCACCAGGGCAATTCTGAGATGCCGGACGAAAATAACCGAATAAAATTTTCACTTACAAAGTAAAATTTTCCCGAGTAAAAATATTATTAATTATGCTTTCAATACTTTTAGAGTAATTTATTGGTAATGTATTCATTTCAACATCTTTTTTTGAGAAATTAAAATTTAAAATTAAAGTTTCTACTCTTCTTTTAAACGCTAGTGTGTTTATGTTTACCGTGTTTGATGGAATAGAATTTCGAATATAAAAATATCATCTGGTTTTTGCATGTTGATCTTATAACAAAGCTTTCATGTGCTATTGCAAAAATATAACTTGCAAATTGCGTACAGCCAATCAAAATAATAATGCGTTATAAAAGCATATATATCAAAACCCTGCCAATTGTGAACAACCAATCAAAAAAAAAATTGTATCTTATAGCTTTACACAGATTGATAAATATGAAAATATGAAAAAATATTTCTTCAATAATCATATATATTTTGAAAATATAGATGACTTTTGCCGAAATATTTTAGTTATAAAATACAAAAAAAAATTGATTGGTTGTTTGCAATTGACATGTTTTTTTTTTTTATAATAGCACATGAAAGCCTTGTTATAAGATCAACATGCAAAAAAAAGTGATATTTTTGTATTTGAAATTCTATTCCATTAAATACGGTAAACATACTAGCTTTTAAAAGAAGAGTAGAAACTTTTATTTTAAAATTTATTATTGAAATATTTTCATTTCTAAAAAAAAAAACTGGAATTGAATACATTACCAATAAATTACTCTAAAAGTATTGAAAGCATAATTCTAAAACCTTAGTTGAAAAAAACCACTAACATGCTACTGCTCAGGTCATTAACTCTTTTTTAACCACGAAAAATAAAATTAAATACTAAATTTTTTGCATTTATCTATTTTTAGTCCAAAGTTTTATACTAAAATGGAAATTGCCTTTTGCTACAAAAAAAATGGAATTTAAATGTAAAATCAGCTCAAATAAGTAACCCAATGACCCATGTTTGTTTTGACATTGATGGAATAGTTCATATTGAAATTTTATTTTTTCTTTATAATTATAAAATTCCAAAATAAACTTATAGAAAACGCATTACGTTTCATTTGGTTTGTAAAATATGTCTCAACAAATCATAGAAAATTCAAACCGAGTGTATTTATGTTTAAAAAATAAAGTAATTGGTATAAAAGGTTCAATGACACGCTCCTTCATCAAAAACAAACAATTTTAAAAGTAAATATTTAGTAATTCCAATTGCTTTTAACTACTTAAAAATATGATAAAATTTTCTAAAATAAAATATTCCTAAAGAATGTTTTTCAAAAGTTATCATAACTGAAAATAAATTTGAATTGAAAACTAATCTGTACCTTAAAAATGATTCCACATTTTTTTAGCATTCAAATAAAATGTTTTTCAAGCTTGATTGGCTTCCGGATACAATAAATAATCAAAAGTCAACGTCTTTTAAATGGTCTTTTCGATTTCAGGAAAACTGTTTGTATTTTTATCTTTCTCCTCCACTGGTAGACCATATTTGTGATTTAAACCAACATGAAGTTAGAAATAAATAGTTTTGTCATTAGCATGTTTTACAGTCCCGTCATTTCATTTGCATAGATCAATAAACTAACTTTTAATGAGTAATTTTGAAAGTATTAAATAATCATAGAATCTTTTCATAGTTGTTTAAGCAACTGGTGCCGAAAATGATACTTTATTAAGCGAGTGGCTTTTATTTCACGAGAATCTTCTTCCAGAAAAGTATTGTTTGGAGTGAAGTTTGTGTTCTTACTTAATTTTGCTTATCTTATTTAATTTCCTTTAATAATTTTTGTAATACTTGTAGTATTGTTAAATAATTTATTGTTGTTAAATATTATATTGTTGTTAAATAATTTATTCTTAGAAAGTTTATTAAATAAAACATTCGTAGAAAATTTATCAAGTAAAATATTCATAGAAAATTTATTAAGTAAAATATTCGTAGAAAATTTATTGAGTAAAATGTTCTTAGAAAACCCATCTTCAATTACCAAAAGAAAAGTTATTCCAGGCTTCAAATGAAAAAAAAAAAACGTTAGACTGTTACCATCCACGAGGTGAAACAACATTGGACTGTGAGCTTTTTCACTTTTTATAGCAGTCCTATTTTTCAATAAACTTAGTTTAAAGTTCTGTCAATTTTGTGTAATTTTCTTTTAATTTGAAAGCAAGTTTTTGTATTCATGGATTTGTATAATTAAAAACATAAATTTCGTTTTAGTATGCTGATGGATAAAAAAAATGATATTTTATGGAGTTTCCTCATCAGACATAACTAATTTAATGTATTAAAATAATGGTTATGAAATATTATTATTTTGTAAAAAAAATTAGTTGAAAAGGTAAGAACCGAAAATTTTCAAAGTAGTATTTCTTTCATAAAATTTTTTTATCTAAATTATTTCGCACAGTTCAATACTTTTTCAATGATTTTCGTTATTTTTATACATCTACTATACAGTCAACTTAAGATCCATTTTTAAGCCTGAAGGAACGTCAAGGCACGCGAGTTTTTGCTTAGATTTAACATTGTTTATTTATGGAGACTTAGAGATAAGTATTTTATTAAAAAAAAAATCCCAGAAAAATGACGATAAGCTTCGTGCAACACTTTAGGCATATTTTGAAGAATTTAAAAGCATGAATATTCTTGCGATAAAGTTCTTTTCTATGCTCAAAAAAAGCATGCGAAAGAACTTTTTTTGAGATATCTCTGAAGTGTCTATTTGGCTCAAGATTGAGATGTAAAGAAAAAGAACTTTGCTATTTTTTTAAGCTCTTTAAAATGAACAAAATCCGACTTGTTTACCATTCATGAAACTCTGGTATCAAAATGAAATCGTCCTTTTAGCATCCACACTACGGTTATGTAAGAAGTAGAAGGTAATATAATCGTTCAGTACACATCGCACTGTACGGGGGAAAGTGACGTATGTTACAAATATGACTTTTCGAGTTGTAAATTAACATTCAAAATTTTAATATCTAGCGATTAAACCAAAATTTAAACCAATTGGTAGATTAGTTGGAATGCAATATTAAAATCATTATTTATTCTATAATGCAATGCAATGGAAAAAATAAACTTCAAATGATTTTCCTGAAAAACTAGTATTTTTGCGATAGCTCTTTTTCGCGTATACGGTGCTATATGTTCACCCGCCACCCACTTCACATATATCGAATTATAAACAGTTTTAAATCGTGTTTGGAAGTGTTCTAGGTGACAGTTACTGTTACAAACCTACCTGTTTCTATTGATTCTTTTATGCTACGTCGTCCTACAGCTCACAATATACCAAATAAGTTATTTTCTGAACCTGTAGAAAATTATTTCTTATACTCATCACCCCTAAAAATCTTGATTCAAGTCATTCGACATTTCTAGGATGGGCATTCTAATAACATCAGCATTTAATGGTTTAAAACGAAGTGTTAAATGGTTTAACCTTTTAAGGACCCGAGCAAATTCCTACACGTATATTCTTGATCTAAACATACTTTTCATACAAATATGTGCTAAAATGTATGTTTTTAAAAGAATAAAAAAAATATGTTCAATAGTTACTAAAGACACGCCTTAAACTCTAAAAAGACACATTTTTTGTGCTATAAATGCCACAAAAAAGGCTGTATCACTTATTTGCAGTTAACAGATTATTTTAACATAGTTTTTAGTGCGAAAAGCCTTAAAAATTAACTACTAAAAGAACTTTTTGAAAAGTTTGAAAAAAAAATTAAATAATTTTTTTAAGAAATCTTATATCGTATTGGATCTTCTTCTGTATTACCAGATCAATTTAGGAACTAATCAACGCGTTAATTGTTTGTGGGGAGGTTTTAAAAAGTGTCTCCAAAGGGTGGCGCCCCCTTTGGAGACACTTTTTGGTCGCAATAGGTTAAAAAATGCTTTAAAGAATTAAAAGACGGAGCGTCAAAGAGGTTAAAAAAGCGTTAAAGGGTTAAAAACAAACATAAACCAATAGTACCCATCCTCTCGGACAGAACCCTTTCTTATGGTTTTCCATATCATCCGATGCTTAGCCTGGTAAGATAATGAATATTTTGCAGCACTGAATGACGTCAAAGTCTTGTTGCATCATGCCTTTAAGATTGTGAGTAATATTTATCTTGTTTTGGTAGGAATCGCGTGTAACAACACAATACTGTGCACTCGAGCTGTCAAATGTGACACATTTTTTGAAAAGTCAAAATGCCTGACCGAGTTGATCTATGGAGATGTATTTGCATCAAGCTGAAAAGTGCAGGCTGCATTTCTGAATACTTTGGACTTATATTCTTAACACGTCGGATGCTGAGGACGCGCGAGCGCGTCCGGTGGTTCCGATTCATCGATAACAGCACATTCTGATAAAATTCGTAGCACTATTTCGCCAACCGTTCTTAAGAGTTCAAGTTCGTTTGATTACTTGATAAACATGATGGTCTAGTGGTTACACGAACTAGTAATCCCAGATGTTACTGATGAATTTCCATACATAAATTTTAAAGCTTTATGCAGTTTTTGTGTTATTTCGAAGTTTATATTTTTCCTATTGATAACAAATATAATAATACAGCCATAATTCTGTAGGGATGTTAACACGTTGACTGCCAGTCACTTTGAGTTAGATTTATAGTTAATGTCCTCACGTGGAATTAGATTATACCCAGATGCCAACATAATTATTATAAGAAATATGATTCAAAAATAGTTATAAAAGATAAATATGTGATTAAGTATAATTTAAGCTTTTCATTGAAGAATTTTATAATAACGTGCCAGCGCGTGATTGGCCCTGAAAGGTCAAATTTTTCGCCACTGTCACTGTTATAACTAAAATCACTTGGGTTCTCGTCTGATAATTCAGCCAACAAATTTACAATTTCGTTACTTGTAATAGCCTTGTTATTGTGATTTTTTCTACTTTTGGGAAGCGAAGGCCCAGCACCACCATCTGAACAACTCATCACAAAATTCCTTTTCAATTTTTTTTTATTAATTTTGTAACCAATATCGTCTCAAGTGTAGGGCGACCAGACACCAAACATACTGCATTTCGCAGTGCAGTTTAGTTTGTTATTGTTCGATTCCCACCTTTGTCCTGGGTTTAATTCCTTTCTGTGTCAGTAAAAATCCTTTTTGTGTCGGTCTCACTTGACAAAGGCTTATAAGCTGGTCTATGACCAAGCACACAAGCCGGAATTGTATATGTACCTACCCTACCCTAGTTTGTAATTGGCTAATTCCACGTAACTGTAGTGTAAGTCACGATTTAAGAGGAGATCAAAAGATTTTTTAATTAAAAAAAAACAAACTAAATCAAGTGCATTACATTATTTAGTTATAATGGGAGTAAATCAACTATTCCACAATTTTTTTTCATTTAATGTTAAAAGTTGTAGTGATAATCACTTTTTACAAACGTCGAATCACATTACAGACAGGATAATTTTGCAATTCCCCTCTTCAACTATCTAGCTATAAAAAAAGGCAACTAGTCTATTACATTTTTTTATTAAAAAAAAACCCCAAAAAATAAGAATTAGGAAAATTTATTGATATTTCATAGTAAAAAAAAAAATCATTGAAACGAGTTTGGTTATTAGCTTTCAATTCAATAATTAGAAACAGATAATTATCTGGTTGGAGAAGTCCAGGAACATTTTCTCGTATTTTTTTTTTTTTTTTTTTTTTTTTTTTTGACTAGCTGCCGGGTAGCTTCAGTTAGCGACGTTAATTCAACCTAACCTTGTAATTTTACGATGATCTCAAACTAAGATTTTTACTTTTTCGAAAATGAAGAAGAGTTAGTTTATTTCCATCGTAACGAACTGGTTTTAGAAACAGTATGTTCTTCTACTTCACATCAGCCTCTATCGATGAACATTTTCCATCGTTATCGCCGCAGCCAAAGTGTTAAACTGTATACTTTTGCAATATGGTCTGAAAGATCGAGAAACATTTGAAAAGTTTTTTTTTTTTTTTTTTTTTTTTTTTGTAAGAATGAAAGCTTCTATACCTCTGAATAAGCAATAATTCCCTGTACATCATCTGATATTTATTTAGATCCAATTAATTTTGATTAATTTATCTTCAAGTAATTTAATTAACATTGTAAATACGGCTTTACACACGCACTATTCTACAATAAAAACCTTTTAAAACAAATCAATTATATTTAAATTAAAAAAAAATTGCCCAAAAAGCATTGTTCATTATATCTGAAATCACTTTGCCAAATTTGGAAAAGATTAAAGTAATAGTAAAAATTTAAGAATTTTGGGTAATCGCCTATCTTAAGGGCAATTTAAGTAATAATTTTTGCATCAGGGTTTTTACTTTATTTCCTAACTGGATTATGTCCCAGACCCACATTGGAAGCCTTTGATTCATATTTTCTCCTCCACAAGTAATTAAATTTTGTAGCTTTTCATTTCATATTTAAAAAACAATTAGGTCAATTGTGGAAAAATAAGCGCGGGAAAAATATTTTATATTTCAAGTCATAATAAAAAGATGCAACAAATTGATTAAGTATTTCAAAGTCTTTTTTTTAACCCTTTAGACGGCAAGTCACGATTTTCTCAAAAACCTTAATTATGTAGTCTAGGTATTGTGCGAACTTGTGCACCAAATTCGAATCCTTAGCTCTTTTAGTTCAAGCTGTGTAATAGTTTCAGATATACAAAAAGACAGATCCAATGTTCAAAAACCAATTTATTAGATACGGCACCCTCCAAAACGTATAGAAAATGCAGAGTCGATATATATAATATATTCCAGCTTGTGTGTTTGATCAGAGACCCGCTTTCACTCTTAAAACAAAAGAGTGAAATCCACTCCAGTAGGAGAAGTGCATTTTGAGACAGAGTGAATATTAACTCAGACTGAGTTAAAATCACTCGTTTGGAGTGATCCTGTCAGAGTTTTAACGCACAAAGGATCCACTCCTGTAGGAGAAGTGCATTTTCTAGACTGGAGGAGTGAAATTAACTTAGACTGAGTTAAAATCGCTCGTTCGTTTTAAGAGTGTATAAACGGCCCGTGCAGCCAAAAATGTCCGACGAATAATATAAGGGAGTGCACGTTAAATAACCTTCAAAGTCCTAGCGCTGCGTACGATGTCGCCCTTAACGGTTGCGTTGGGTGCCTATTCAGGTGTTGGCTCGTCACCTGACTGTGGTTCTAAAATACGACGTTCGTCGCCAATAGCCCTCTTGTAGCTCTAGTGCGATGATATTTCAAAACCAAAAAATCTGAATTCTAACTACTAAATCTTTTTATTACTTCATTACAAATCTTTGCTGATCAATTTCCTAGAATCTTTTTTTTTTAATTATAAACTGTTCTTTTAAATGCTTTTATCACTGTGAGTGCAATACATTAAAGAAATATATTGCTCAAGTATAAAAACAAGGTTAAACACAAGAAGTTCTAAAAGAACTAAAATAGCCCATTTTCCAGTTTAATACTTACTGAAATTTTTATCAGAAAACAAGTAGGTTTGTATCAGGAAATGTCATCAACAACCGTTTTCATCAGACAGTTGTTATTATATTAACTAAATTTATATTATTGTTATAAAACTAAATTTATTGTTGCTAACCTTTCTCCAGGGAATCGCTATAGTTGTAACAAATATTTAGTTTATTTGCATAAATTATACCATTGCTTAGAACATATCATTAGCCTTCCCGATTTAGAGACAAAAACATGAACCAAATTGTCCATTTTCCTTTCTTTTTTTGTATCAAAAATGTACCCAAGTAATTAAAAAATATCTTTGTTCCACATGACATCAAGGAATGCGAGGAAGGAAGATGGAAAAAAAAAACATTCAGATCTATTTTAAATGGGAGGAAGAAGTAATTGAAGAGTATAAAGATTGCACAGCTCCGACGAAACCGCTTACGAGAGGAGTGGCCGAGTGAGATAATCAAGAAAGCAACGCGATGTTCATCATCCCCTGTTCTCATACATAAACATTTTGACATGGGCGTAGGTGTTAGGTTTAGTTTAAATTATCGTCGCACTAGAGCTGCACACTGGCTATTGGAGACGAGCGTCGTAATTTAGAGCCAAAGTCAAGTGACAAGCCGACACCTGAGTAAGCACCCAACGTAACCGTTAAGGGCGACATCGTACGCAGCGATAGGAGTTTGAAGGATATTTGAAGAGCTCAAGTGGAAGTTAAATCTCTTTTTGGAAAAAATTGTGTTGGTAAGCTTTTCATACAATATAATAAGGCCTTTCTAAATTTTTTGCTTCTCTCATTAGCGATTTAGTTTTCTCTTTCAAATATATACTGTGCTTTAGTTTAAAACTTTGTTTTGAGAATAAATGAATCATTGTCTGTATGAAAAGCTAACCAACTCAATTTTTTCCAAAAAGTGATTCAACTTGTTTTGCACTTGAGCTCTTCATTTAACGTGCACTCCCTCCCTCCACACGGGGTACTATTCGTCGGACATTTTTGGCTGCACTGGCCGGTTATTGCAACCTAGGTGCATGCTAGATGAATGCCTCACCGACTGGGCTCCCCAGCCTCCGGAACAATGTTCAAATACCACTTTTTTGCAAAACGTGTAGAAAACACAAGATATCCATCTCGGATTTTCGACCCCATCGCCATTGTTCCATTTCTTTATATTTCATATTAGGTAATTAAGAATAGAAAGTTGATTTAAAAATTATATTTAACCCTTTCAGTCCCATTGATGCCATTTGGCCTCATCGTGTTTCCAATCATAATTTTAAAAAAATAATAGGGCTGACATCTATTGGGATTATTAAAAAATATTTTCGAAAAGAAGAAGTTTCAAGATTCGAATGATGTGCTTTTTGATATCATAAATGGCTATGGACGATCATAAAAAAATGTCTAAATGATGATGCCAAATTATCATTCTCGTGTAGCTCCAGTGCGACGATAATCCAAAAAAACCTAACCAAATTGTCATTGGGACTGAAAGGGTTAACAAATTAAAAACAAGTTTCCTTGCACAAAAACAACGAAAACAAGGAAAATCAGTTTTCCCAAAAGAGCTCTCCAGTGCGAAGAATCGAGGCCAGTGGATCTGGTCGTACGACCGATATGCAATGATGCGTGGTTTTCTCCTCTATCTCTGGGTCAATGCGAAGGAGCCGCTTGCGTCATGCACTAAAAATACGATTCCTGAGGTTGACAAACTACAACAGAAATTGGCTTGTCATTCTTGCTACTCCAGGGATTTCTAGCTTATTTGTCTGATTAATTGCGGAAATTTTGATTCCTTCAAATAAAAAAAATCGAGCGATTGACTGTCTATTAGCTATCCAAATGTCCAAAGTGTTAAACATACAGTAAACTTTTTAACCCTTTCAGTCTAAGTGATGCCATTTGGCATCAGGCATCATGTTTCTGATCATAATTTTTAAAAAAATAATATGGCTGACATTTTGGGATTAATCATTGGGATTAATGAAAAATATTTTCTAATGGAAAAAGTTTGAAGAATCGAATGATGTGCTTTTTGATATCATAAATGGCTTAAAGGATTTGAAAAAATTCTAAAGCGATGATGCCAATATGTCATTTGGACTGAAACTACTGAAAATATTAAATGCATATCTAGGAGGGGGGGAAAGAGGCGCCTTTGGAGTAGTTTTAATTCTTTATGGACTTTCAACTCCGTCAACATTTCAACAAGAATTTGTAGGAGTTTTTTTATTGTTTTTTTAAAAACAAGGAATTTTTTTCTCAATTAATGAGTCCTTTGGACCCCCTTTTCCCCTTTTTCTTCTCTCTTTTCTATGTGATTCGTTTTCTGTATTAACTCATTTGCATTTTGATTTCCAATTTTCCATCATCCAAAAAATTGAAAATCTCAAATGGTTTTCATATCCGAACGAATTCTTAATGATTAAGCCATTACCCATAGGGGTACCTCTGCACATAGGCTACCACCTTATGACTTTCTTGGTGGGGGAAGGGGGAAAAGTTCGCCGAACACTGCGACCTTAGGTAAGCTACCACCTTAGAAGGACTAAATGCTACATTCTATTTGAAGTCTTTTTTATGCTGGGTACATATGAGTCCCCTCAACAAGAACTAATTGGCTTGATTCATGTATGTATTTCCTTTCAACTTTCATTTCTACACTTCCTGCCTGAGGTCATCCAATTGGTTCTCTGTTCCCACTTGACATTGATTCACCATTCACCAATTGATTTTCGAGAAATAAAAAAATTTCATTCAGTATTTCTGTTGCCATTCAAGATCAGAACATGCTCATTATATTTACTCCAACAATCCGTAATTAACTACAGACTATACATAATAATTTTTTTGTATTAATTTACTTGTAGATTATGCATTAACAACAGTTAATTTATACCAAAATAAAAGTATTAAAATGAATTTTTTAGTAATTTTTAAATTTTCTCATAAAATCTTTGGTAGAATGAGAAATTACTGAAAACTTACTAAAAACCGCATGCTTTTAAATAAATAATAGTTTTTATGTGAAATTTATGGTGGAAGACAGGTAGGTCCATGGTCGATACGTCGATATCCACAATGCTTCTTTTTTAAAAACAAAATAACATAAAAACATAATTGAAAATTTTAAGAAATTATCGATTATTCAACAACAGATGGCAGCACCATTCTATTTAGTAATATTTTTCTGTCACTTTCTTATTCTTTTGTTATGTCCCTGCAAATTCTTCGTGAAAGTAACATTCATTTGATATTTATAATCTGAAATAATATAATATTTTTAGGACAATTTAAAATTCTTATTCATAAGTTAGCTTGATTAGTTTATTAAAATATGTTTTAAACTTATTATTAAGCGCAATCAGAAATACAACTTTCACATTACTATGTACACGAGTTGTATTATATATTAATAGTTTTTAACATGCTTTTGGAAATTAATAAAAGAACAAACAAGGAACAAAACATATTTCTACAAGAGTCCTTTTGAAATATATTGTTTAATTAAGTGTATAAATGATGGATATACAAGGACGAGGTGGCCGAGTGGTTAAGGCGATGGACTGCTAATCCATTGGGCTCTGCCCGCGTGGGTTCGAATCCCATCCTCGTCGAGTTTATATTTTTAAAATAAATTCTTTCAAATAATAGTACAGCTACGTTTTACTCAAAAATCGGACAGGAAACAAACAGAAACGACTTCTTTTCCTTTATTATTTTTAAAAATGCACACACATTTTAAAATTTTTAAGCGTTATTAAATATTGCAAAATTTCACATTTAAGTCAATACCTTTTTATAAAAAAGGTTGTACAAAATCTCAGCAACAAAGTCAATCCAGAAAGGTTTTTCTAACCTCAGAAGTTTTATGATGATATGCACATGCAGCAGCGCCGCCCCGGTCGCGCAATCGTTAGGACTCTAGCCAGCCTTTGGAGGTGCTGGTCGGGCTCGAATCCCGGTCAGGCATGGATGTTTGTGATCGTCAATAAATGTTGTTATTTGTCTGTTATTCATTTCTTTGTGACTGTAAAAATTCTTTCTGCGTCTGTCCCACTTGACGAAAGCTTATAAGCGGTTCTCTGAACAAGCACACAAGCTGGAATATATATGTACAGCTGCGGAAATAAAAAAAGTACCACTAGTGATTATTTCAACCATTAGTCACCCTATAGAATCGGACCTTTTTGAGATTGTGAACAATTAACGTTCTGAGTTAATTGCATGACACAAAATTTGCATAAGGGGCCGTCTTCATGTTAAAAATGTTACGAACTTTGAAATTTCCAATAGCAACACCCAATTTTAATAACTTAGAAATGTTAAGCATTCTCGAAAACCCTTATATCTAAGTTTTTGTTACATTTGAATGAATATTAGATGAGTTATTCAATCGAATCACTTGTGGTTCTTTTGGGGACCATCTCTAAATGACAAGCAAGCATGCATGCAAGGCCGTCTTTATTTATCAATTACACATGTAATCTTATACACAGTCCCGTAAAGGGTAATTAAAGAATATTTTGGGATTTACTCAGCAAATTATGAATAAATTTTTTTAAAAATTGGGATTTCTCTTAAACTTCATGTCTTGAATTTATTTCTGTAAAAATATTAAGGGGTTTCTATTCATATTTTTTAAAAAAATTAATATAATAATTATTAAAAAACATAAAAATTGTTTTAAATTCCCCTATATTGAATGCATTTTGTTTGGGTTATTATAATTTCTTTTCAGTAAAAAATTCGTTTCATTATCTTAATTATTTATAGATTGGGATAGTTTTTTATGTGCAACTCATTTAACATTATGGGACCTAAAATTTGCATGTCTCTAACTCCCCTAATAAGGCTTAAAAACTAACAAAATTTGGCATTTCGTATTAACATAGGTCATAGATTTGAAATATGGACTCAAAAATGGGTGTTACCATTGGAAATTTTAAAGTTCGTAACATTTTTAATATGAAGATGACCCCTTATGCAAAATTTGTGTCGTGCAATTAACTAAGAATGTTAATTGTTTACAATTTCAAAAGGGTCCGATTCTATAGGGTGACTAACGGCAGAAATAATCACTAGTGGTACTTTTTTTATTTCCGCAGCTGTACCATACCATACCATACATGCAGCAGATTTAGCGTGCACCGTCCGATGGATGTAGCGATCATATACACAGCGGCGCGATTTTTTTTCCGGATACAGTGTGAGTGTGATAATATAATTATCTATTAATGTCATTTTATTATAATACAACCTTTATATATATTTTTAAAAAGTTAAATTTTTATCGCAGGGGAGTGTGGAACTGTTGCTTAGTCTTTAATTATGAAATAAAATGTTGGTTTAGAGCTTTAGACATTAAATAGAATGGACTGCTCATTCAATGTAAAGCAATTTCCAAAAACTTACTCAACATGATAGCTTTTTGCTGCTGCGTTCTCAATAAGAAATATTTCGCCACTTAAGTTCCCACATGTGTTATCTAATTGTTGTGAAATTATCAGATTTACTGTACGGTTACCCTCGGAGTGATTTTTTCGGATTCGGTGATAAATAATTTTTTATGGCAACCGTCTGACTTCGATTGATGATTTCGAATTCTTTGACTTCGCAACGATGACGTTTTCCGAACAGCCGGTGTTGAATGAACAAACACGTTTTTCGGCTCTCCCTCATGTAGCTCTAATGCGACGATAATTCAAACCTATCCTATCATTTGGGTTGGGTTTTCGGCCGACTTTTGTAAAGTTCGCCAAGGGTTAACGTTCAGTAAATTTCTTCCGTTTTGCAAAGTTAGAAACACATGTGGGAACTTAAGTGACGATTTGCTTCTATTCGTTTTATCTCTGTTATAGATTCAGAAATTCTGTATATCTTTTCTCTAAATTCTTACCTATATACCTTATTTTTCTTTTGCGTTTCCCCAAATACAAGGTTTTTCAACGGTTAGGAACATTTTTCTCAAGAACTAATGAAGATATCAACTTGTTTTATTATTTCTTCCCCGTTAATAGCTGTTTGATTTAAAATGAGGTAAGTAGACAGTTGGCAGATTTGCATTATCTTCGCGTTAGAGATTTAAATAGAGGAATTTTACCTCTGCTAAAAAAGTTATTTTTCCTTTAAATCGGACTATTTGGTTTTTTAAAACACATACTTCTAAAAAAATCACCGTGAAAGTATTTTTTTATACTATGAAATAACCTCAGTTTAAATCAAAGAACTATATGTAAGGAACAAACTGAAACGTTAATAATGATATGTCATATAGTTCCCGAGGAAAAATTTCTTAAAGTTAGTTAAAATTAGCATGAGCAAGATAGACTCCCTTTTAAGGAGTCCCAGAGACATAACATAGAGTGGAGTGGACTGTGCATTGGCAAACCTAAAGCGTCCTCATCATGTTCGGGTCGCAGTCTGCGCCCTGACCATGGCGAGTTTACCAATTGGCGAGATTTTCCACAACGACTTGAACACACGAGGCCGACAATCTAGTGGTATGAAAAAGAATTTGGGAAGAAACAAAGATGGATTGCTAGTTTTTTTTTTTTTTAAAAGATCTTAATATATATCAGATTATTTCTTTGCTTTTGTACGCCAAATTAAGATAAGTTGAAAATTTGAATTACGTGGACTTTTTATTATTATTTTTTTAATAATGTCGAAATAAATTTACCCTGTAAAGTGCGGCAAATCCTTTTTTATACATACCTCTTTTTAAATTATGAACAACACAAGAATTTGGCATCTGGAAGCTGCTTTACTATTGAATGTGCAGTCCATTCTATTTAATGTCTCTAGAAATCCCTAGACAAGTTTTTACAACTTCATTTTTCCAACAAAAACTACTGCTAGTTTTCTCAACAACTTTAAATTGAGTGTTGTGGAAAGGAATTTTCACACATTTTTTCCTCTTAAAGAGCACTAAAAAAAGTTATACAGACAAGTATTGTTTCTTTATTTCTATATTTCATATAAAAGAACAATCATATAGAACAATCAATAATTTACAAAACTATAAACACTTAACACAAAAATTGGCAGTATTTGTAGCAGTTATTAAAGTTACTTTGGAGGTTTTTGCATTGCACATAGCTTGTATAGGCTTTGAAGTATCAAAACTGTTTAACCAACTCTTTAACACATTACTGAGAATAAATTAAATGTCAATAACAATCTTTAAAATAAATATTACAAAATAAATTAAAACACGCAACACAAACACTTAAGTATTGATATGTAGCAATAAATAAACATTAAATGAAAAGACTATGACATACTTCAGAACAAAGAACCCTAAAGAGAAAAATAACCATTTTAAGTTGATGCATGTATTATTAAATTTTGTTGAAAGACTGTTTTATGAACTGTTATTTAATTTATAATCTTTTATATTACATGTGATGTATATATAAAAAATAATTTTATGAACCAAAAAAATAGCTGCACAGACCAAATAAAAATAAAAACTATAGGTTATGAATTTATGGGCTATTTATGGAACCTAATGCTCAAATAAAAGCACAAGAATATAAAAACACATAAACAACACAAGAAATCACAGATGGTAATACTCAGAAATGTTACCAAATTACAGTACTTGTTAACATTTTTTTTTTACACTTTATGCTTAAAATCTTGAATTTTTCATAACCCGTTATAAAATATGGCAAATGAACATGTAGCATTTTACACATGAAGAGATGACCAGGATTTGTTTTGAATGGACTAACAGGTGGAATGCATTAAAGCAATCTTCCCCGGCAGTAGCGAGAATCACAGTAGCAGTACATCGTTTTGTTTGCAACGCTGCCAACTTCATAGTTATAGTCCCAAGTAAGCTCTGTTCCAGCAACAATAAACCTGCAAATACACAAATAAAAATTATAAAATTAAATCGAGCACCAAAATGTTAAAAAAAATTAAGCTGGGAAAAAAACTCCATAAACTTTCTTTAGTCAGCCTTTTAGTTGTTTGTTTCTTTAAATAGTCTTTTTTTTATTTGCATTTGTCTTTGTATATGTAATATTTGTAATGATAATTTAACAAAAATTATCATTAACATATGCTTTTTTACAACTTTTTTATATACGCTGCTCAATTACATAAATTAACCATTACAATTTTGAACTTATTTTCTTTTATATTTCAAACAAGATGAATTTTATTGGAAGTATCATAATTAAAAATTTTCTTTTTAATATAATTTTTTTAAACTATGATTGGATATGGAGTGTAAATGAAAAAAAAAAAACATAAAGAACATAACTTACTTCTGAGCAAAAAATGCCACTTCATGAAATCTCAGATCATGTGTATTTACAAAAACACACTGAACAAAAAGGTTCGGATCACAGCTATGCTAAAAAGAAAAATGCCATTCCATGTTATTTTTTTTGTCAAACTATATAATTATAAATCACATTTTCCTAAGAAATTTTTTTAAAAATAATTACTTACATTTAAGAATTTTCCAATGTTGCCCTTTGTTTTAGCGTCCATAACAAAGATTGATTTGTCTTTACTGTAATATGACCGGACAGACTTGTACGTATTATTCAATGTTTCCATAGTGAAGCTAAGGGAATTTTTAGATGAATCTAAAAAATACAAATTTAACGTGTTAACTCATTTAATATAGTTTTTATAACATTGTAATAATATAACACATTATATATAAATTTAATTTATAATTTAAATATCTAACCATTAAGAATGTTATTTTGTAATGCAGAGAGTTAAAGTAAGTAAAAGTGTAAGAGAGTAAAGTAAGCAAAGAGTAAATTACTAGTTTGTAAATGGAGTATTAAAGCTTGAACCCGAATTTTTTTTTTCACAGTTGATAAAAAAAACTAGTTCTAGCTTAATTTTAATGTTGAAATAGAGTAACACATTATTTGTTGAGCCTCAAACCTTAAGAGGCCAACATACATGCCAATTTGTAAAAAACAATTTGCATAGGATAATTTGTGAAAATTGCAAAATCAAAATTTCACCAAAACAATATATCTTTGTGCTAAAATCAAGATGGATTTACAAACCTCTAACACCCATCTATTAAACAAGATTCAATGACAAAGAGGATTGCATACAAACAATATACATTAACCTTTTTTGTTGTTGTCATTTTCTTAATTAGTTCATTTCTGTTCTGTACATGAATTCCCAATAGGATAAAATAATGATATCTTATGAATTCAGCAGCAGACACAGAACAGTTCCAATTCAATTATTTTCCAACTTAACTTGATTTGGTAGGTTCGTAACAAAAAAGGGCTATTTTCTAGTACAGTCTAACTTTTTTTGTGGTTGATCATAATAACAATGATTTCTTTGTTGCAAATTATTTTTTTTAAATATCCATTTTCTTCAAACTAATCAAGGCAGTAAACAATTTTTCAGTTTCTTGATTTCATTCACGACTTCTTTTAAAAAAAATTGTATTTTTTCATTTTAGCAAGAGACTACTATTTCATAATATAGCTGGCTAACAAGTTTCCTGATAAGAAAAGTTACTGATATCATTTTTAAAAAATATTAGTTCAACCACCAGAATTTTATAAATAAAATTAGTACCCAAAAAAAGAGTTAGAGATTATGAAAAAGCCAAAAATAATTTTTTAAAATGGCATTTACAATACAAATGACTAAGTTTTGATATTAAATCCAAGAAACATAAGTTATGTGATAAGTATATTAGTTTTAAGTTAAAAGTTTACAAGACGATTTTTTATACTGTAACGAATGGTCCACATCAATTACCCTCTTCGGATATTTGGGGTGTCCTTTTTAACTTGATTTTTTTCACAAATGCGGCGGATTCCGGGCTTAAAGGGCGTGTGCGTATTATGAAAGGATCTAAAGGAGTAAATAGGAAAGAAAAAAAACTCTTGTATTTTTTCAATCAAACAATATAAAAAACAAAGACATTTGCTTTTTATATTGTTTGATTTGAATTAAATTGTTGTAGGATTAAATTATATTTTTGTTCCTTTAATAGTTTTACAAACAGACAAAAAAACTATTTTGTTCAAACAAAAAAAAACCGTTAAAAATATTACTTCAGGCAAATATCTGTAAAATGCATGCTCACACATGCATAGCATTAGTAAGTTTAATATTTAAAAAAAATTCTAACAAACGATTTCTGTGGGCTAATTTTTATTCAAATAAAAAAAAGCAAAAACACTAAAGAAACACAACTGAAGTCAAGGCAAGCACAGTTTTCAATCACAGAAATACTAAGACCTTGAAAAATGATTTCGGTCAACAACTTTACATAGTGTACCACAACTGAAGATCTTAGTGGAAGAATGTGCTCAGTGACATTTTTTGCAAAAATTGAGATTTTTCTGTTAATCAAGATATTACTAACTTCTTTATATATGACAAGTACCTTTGTTTTCATAAGCTTAAAGATTGGAAAATTTTTTACTGTTTCCTACACATCCGAGTGCAAACGATAAACTTTAAAGCCCATTTTCTCGTTTTCACCTTTTTGTCACTAAGCACATTTTATTTCCACTAAGCTCTTCAACTGACAATTATGCTGCACAAAAATTGTTTTGAAACAAGATGAAGGGAGAACAAACTATTTTGCAGATAAGATAGAATTGTCAAATGCAAATTCTTGTGTAATAGTTAACTCCCACAAATAGAGACCTTTAGTTTAATTTACAAAAATTGCTCAAAGGCTTTAGAAAGTAATAGTGTAGAAAATGTTTTGTTCAAGTAAGTACAAGTAAGTTCAATAAAGTATAAATTGGCACAAAAATTATTCCAAACATATTCTGCTAGACAATGCCTTGTCCACTATTAAACTTAATAGTATGAACACTTAAAATGATGAAAAATCATTAAAAAATATGATTAAGCAATATTTACCTAAAGCAGATGAAATATCTGGTAAAACTCCACTAGGTACAACTTTTTGACCAGAATTTACATTAAGAGGTCTTTTTACAGTTGTTTTTCTACCACTCCTAGGAATATTCAACACAAATAAACATGAGTTATCAAAATTTAAATACTTGAAACAACCATAAGTATTTCAATACATTTAACTTGGTCATTCGTATCATTTTTTGCTTTGCATTTAAAATAGTAATTCATTATGCTACATTGACTAAAAATAATTGAATTTTTTTAAATTAGATAATAACTAAGCAAAATACTCAAAATGTACCTTGTGCTGTATGTTGTATTGGCAGTAGTTCTGAGAGAAGATTCATATTCTGAATCCGAATCACCACTATCTGCTCCAGAATCACTAAAAAAAAAAGACATAAAAAATTATTTTAAAAAAAACTTTTTTAAAACAATGAACTATACCTTATTTTTCTTACAATATAAACATAGTAATTTTTTTTTATCGTTTTATATTTTGTAAGCAATATCAAATTTAACAAGATACAAGTGTGAACTATATTTTTTATGATAAGATTTATCTAGAAAACGTACCTGGAATTATCACTTTTATTGCTTCCATCTTTCTTGGAATCAGTTTCGTCCATATCCACATCAGACTCATAACCCTCTTTAATTCTTTCATTTACTTCAATGTGATCTAGCTCAGCTAAATATTCATCTCCTAACTTTCTGCCTTCCTGATAAAATAAATAGTCACGTTTTAAATACTATAACTTTTGTAGGTTTTTTTACTAAATGAAATCCTTTCTTTAATTTTCAACAATACTGTTGAAACTTGAAATCAGTTTTTAAAAAATTATACAACACTTTTGACGACAAGTAATCGCCTCACTAAAACAATTATTGAATATTTAATGTCTAAACAATATTTCACTTAATTATTCACACAATTTAACAATGTCGAATGTGCATGGCTTTCATTAAAATATTTTTTCAAGAATGCCTGTCTTCACTTCCACACTAGGTCATTCACCATAAATTACACAATGCGAGTTTGGTGGGGTTTTTTTTTTTGGATGTCTGTAATATTTGGTTCAACCCCTTCAAAGTAATCTCGTGCGACGTTATACAAAATTGATACTTTTATTCAAAAGTTTTGATTTGGATAGTTAATTCCCAGAAAATTTCGAAACACAAACTAATTGACGTCCAACCCTATACTCAGGGTAGTCCAAATAGCAGCTGCATCATGTGATACTGAAAAAGTACTTAAAAATCACATCAGATGCACATGTTGCCTACTTTTCACTTATAAAATATGAAATTACTTTGAACAATGTCCTCTGGTCTGAATTGAAACTAATTAAGAAAACAATCAAAATAACCCAATCGATTCGATATAAAAGAACAGATCTTTCCCCCCTGACACTCAAGTATACTTCTAAAAGCTGTTATCATATAAAATTTTGCCAAATTTAAGTCCAGAAACAAATGTTACTGCAATCTTAGTCCCTTTTTTAAAATTTTACATTGATTTTTCGCAGAAAAAATTTGTGATATAAAACCCCTTCACCGACTGGGAATCTGTCAGCATCTCAGGTCTGCTTGGCAATGATAGCGAGTCATTGCCTTAACTAGAGTGTAGAAACCAGTTTTGCCTTGGTTCTAATGGTTTTATCACATGGCGAACAAGTTTACTATCTCCATGATGGAGATTTACACCAGACCCTAGTCTGACACTTGAACAAGAAAGAAGAACCAGTTTCCGATCGCCACTACTCGCCAAGCAGACCTCAAAAAGGACACATTCCCAGTCAATGAAGGTTTTTTCCCCTCTTTATAAATTTATTCTTATGTTTCAAAGTAACTCACTTCATCAGCTAGCTGATCATTGAGTATCTGACCAGCATAGATGCAAATGAACATCCCCGCTTCTATGTCATCAAGACATCTGATCCCCCAACCTTTGCGTTGTGTCTTGAACATCTGAAGCCGGACCTATGTACCACACCAAAAAATTACATATATTTAGTATTCTTAAATTAAAAAAAATAATAAAAATTGTAGATGTGCTATTTGTAACATATAAAAAATAATATGACCTTGATAAGTTGTAAATCTGCAAAACATATTACACCATTTTTTTAAACTTTTTTCTTAACAAATTTTATATTACTTGCAGCGGATTAATATGGTTAATTTATATAGTAATAAAGCAGTTTTTTTTTAATTAAGCTGAAAATTGGACCCATTGAAAACGTGTTATATGATATGTTAGCTGAACAAATGTTTGAAAAAAATACTAAATTTATACCTGTAGGCCATTTTGAACAACTCTATTCCCACAATGAGGACCACATTTACATCTATCATTGCATTCATAAATTCTGAAAAGAAAAGGATATTTATACTTTTGGAAAATTGTAATAGTATTTCTTCATGTTGAAATGACAGAAATGTTTGTTAATTAGAATAATAATAATAAACAGATGTGGATAACTCACCCACTTAAGACAACTTCTTTCAACCTTCGGAATTTGTAGCCTGTATTTCCTGTTAATTTACCGGTGTGAGCATAATTTGTGATTTGTTGACATTCACAGGTATCCGAGTTCTGTAACAATAGTTTTTGAATCAGACTAAACACTGCATAAAGTAAGGGCACTAAATCTATGATGTAATAAAAATTTCCTAATAAATTATGTATCTGCATTTTTTTAAACAAATAGACAACTGATAATGCTCTCTCAGATCTATTACTCTTGCTGTCTCAAAGCAAGACATGACGCAGTTGAAAAGTAAGAAAAATTGAATGCAGATTCTGAGATCCTATTGTTTATTTAAGAGACAGTAAAATTATAATATGTGGGTACATTTCACATTAAGAGTTATTCCTACTTCCTTTTTCTATTTAATCATTTTTTTCCCATAATATATATAATGTATCACACAAATCTCTACATAATATTAAGTTCTTTCTAAATAACTCTCAGTTGATGTCTTGCCGATCCTCAATCAGTTCCCATAGCCTCTCCTTTTTTTTCGGTTGCCGAATGGTGTGGCAGAGAAGATCCTTCGTGTTGTATGGCTTTCGTCCATCCTGCACAGGTGACCTACCCATTTTATTCTCAGAATCATGATGTATTTAGCTATATGGGATTTCATTCTTTAGAAAAATTTGTGAGTTTCAGAGTTGAAATAAAAAGTAAACTTACCTGGCAATAATCTGTACAGCTACAACCAACTAAAAACTCCTTGTCTTCATTTAAATGCACTCCTTTGTGAGGAAATCTTTTGGCTGCATACTCTATACGCGGTGGTGCCTCGTTTTTCCATGTATTGATGCATGGTATTTTGACATTCTCCTTGCCTTGAGTGACATCATCGACTTTAAAGCGGATCTAAAAGTATGGACAGTCCGTTCAAATCTTGATTACGTTTTTCACCCCATTGTTATGTGATTTATGTTGATTCACACATTCACACAGAACAAGGACTAGAGTCATTTTTTTTCAAAGAGGGACAACTTGTGATAGTTGATACCTTTGATTTTATTGAAACTTTCAGGATATGTTAGTAGTACTAAAATATGAACAGTGACTAAAAGTTTTTCTTAAATTTGTTTTGTTTGACCTTCCATGGAACCCAACTTACTTTTTTTTATTATAGTCATTTTTATATCTAAAATTCATAACTGTGTGCATTCTAACTATACTTCAGTTCAAAACTTCACATTTTAGATCATAGATGGCAGCATGATAAAAATATCTTCACAATTTTTAGAAATGATCAAAATAGATTGTACGAAATTGATTGTAATAAAAAAGTAAGAGTGATGCAGTGGATTTGTAACCTGGGTCTAAAACTACAACATTTGAAGTATTTAAAACTGTGTCTCCAAGTTATTGACCCCTTGCTTCTAGAGTAATTGGCTTTTGAATTAAAATATTTTTGGAAATGTTCAAAATAGACTGCATAAAATGGACTGTAATTTTTTTTAAAAAAGTGAGTTGCCATAGGTTTGTAACCGGGGTCTAAAACTGCAATATTTGAAGCGTATTTACAACTGTGTCTCCCAGTTATTGACTCTTGCCTTCTCGAGCAATTGACCTTTGAATACGACCTTTTTTTGCAAATGGTCATCTTTGAGCCCCTGTAACTACCAAAGTAAAGGGTCATGGTGTTATATATTTTACTACATACCCCTAGTGTGTGCAACTAATCCAATAATTATTTTTTTAGGTTACTTAAGGCTTAAGCAGATAATTAGGCAGAAACATGTCAAAAATTGACAAAAATGACCTATTTTCTCTTGCATACTGTTTTAGAGAACCTAATAGTTTGAGCAACTAAATAGTCAAATTCTACCGCACAATATATTTCGTTTTGTGTTAGAAAATATACATTAACTAGAAGATGAGTAATTTAAAGATCATGGTTTGTTTTAAAACAGAAAAAAATTATAATAACTAGTCTTACATAATTTTGCTCTTTCATTTTTAAGTCTCTCTCTTTAGCAAGGCAAAAATTGATTGAAAATAAAAAGATAAATTTAGATATTAATACAAGTTGATCTTATTTACAATTGCTGCAATGCAGTTTAAATAAAAAAATGCTTTACTTACATATCTAGGAGTGAAATACCTAAACGGCATAACATTGGGGTCCAGAGAAAAGTAGTCAATTGTTACTTTAGATGACACATTCCACAAATGGGTTTGTATTTCTTCTAAAGAACGTAAATGTCTGCCACAAGGAGCCCGATACAATACAAATACTTCTGGCCCCTCTTTTTCGCACTTACGAATTTGTCTAAAATAAATATATTAAATTTAAGGATAATGGTTTTAATGGCAAGTTAATGTTATGTTAAAAACATTGCAAAAGAGAAAAACCTGTCAACATCTAAAAACACAATCGAAACAGAAGAAAATGGTTTGAAGATCAGACTTGATAAAAACAACAAGCTTAAAAGAGAAACATAAGTGCCAGCAAAATATATACATTGCTCAAAACAATTAGGGAAGCACTTTGCATACTTTTGTTAACCCTTTCAGTCCCAACTTTTTATTTTTAATTCTAGAAATCTAAAATAGATTCATTAAATGCATCCAGAATGAAATTGTAAAAAAACAGTGGAAAAAAATTGGAATCATAACTTTTGAATAAATTACAGTTGAACCCCGTTTACACGAACTCAAAGGGAGCACCGAAACATTTAATGTTTCGTAAAGTCAGCTTAACATTGTGTATATTTTTCCGAAAATGATTTATTGGAAATAAGTTATATGATGTAAAACCATATTTAATGTAATTTAGGCAAATTAAAATAGGGTTTCGTGAAATCTCTTAGTTTGGGCGGAGAAATCGAAGTTGTTCAATCGTTTACAGTTTTATCTAGGGTTATATAATAACATTATTTTTAATTCAAGTTTTAAAAAAAAAATTAATTTGAAACTTGCCTTTCCCATCCTAAATGAAGTGGAATAGCAAAGATACTTTTTTCTCCTAAGTATGACTTTGGATCGTGAATTTCTCGACAAAGAAGACTGCAGACATGGTGTCTAAACCTATTTCTTTGGTATCCTTCTAGACGTCTAAATTCTTTATTGCCCAGATGAGATTTTAAGTCTCGTTGTCTTCTCATATTATTGTTATTATCTGAGGGAATAAAATTGGGTAACTATAACAGATAGAAAAATAGTTTTAAAATAAATAAGGTTTATAAGGTCAATGGCTAATTTTTGATTTCAAAGATTTGTACAAAGACATTTTCGCCAGATTTTATAAAAACAAAACTTGTCATTGTAGCTTTAGTACACTAGGTTATAATTTTGGCTGATGCAAATAAAAAAAGTTATTTGATCGGTTATATTAAAAACTAAACATATAAAATTAAAATATTATTTTAATATCATATATCTAGGTTTACAAATTTTGTAATTGTAGTTTGTTAAGCATTAATATTGCTTAAGTTTTAGTCACTGAAGTGTGACAATAGACTCTCCTCTATGTTACAGTGGCTTCACTCAAAACCATTTCTGTACTCTTTTAAAACTGCTTGGTGAGCAATAGGTACATTTGTAAAAATGCTAATGATTGAGAATAATTATAATTAATAATACTTAGTGTAACAACATTTATGCAAGAGGCTGCTGTTTTCTTATGTCTCTACCATTTCTAGCCAGAATGTAAGCTTTGAAAAGACTCTCTTCCCCCCCATCCCTTCACTGTGTTTTCTACGAAAAGGGGGGAACAATGCTTATCTAATCCTAGCGCGCTTGAGGTTTACAATCAAAACAGTTAGTATTTCCCCATGTAAAGTGGGGGGAAAACGAAATAGCAATGAATCACCCCGTTTCCAAGAAAACCGCACTCGTGGAAGGGGGAGGAAATGCTTCCCAAGCTTACATTCTAAATAGACCTACTATAGACTTGGCTTTTCAACCAAAACTTTAAATGTTCTAATATTTCTTCACCAGTTCTCACACTGTTTTATATGTCATCGTCTTTTTATATAGAGATAATAACTTAAAAATATTATCATAAACATAGCTAAAAACTGATATATCTTACTAGTTGGGGGCTCTGGTATTCTTGGTTTCAGAGCAGTTGACTTCCGAGCAGTGTTTCTTGGTTTGGTTCCATTTACTAAAGGTGCTTTTGACTGATGGGGACTTGCGTTTTCACCATCATTATCTATCAAAAGATTATTAATCTTTAACTTATTTTTTTGAAAAAAAATTATGCAATAAAAAGGTTAAGATTCATAAAAATGTGTAAATAAAAAATATCCATAAATACCAGAATCAATGGTGACAACGTCCTCCCTGGTATACTCAACATAAGGTTTATGTGGCTTTCTTGGAACAATATTGTGCCTTCGATGTTTCCCAGTGAGACGATTAGCTTCGGCATTATTCTTTAAAAGAGTAAATGATTGTTTTTAATTATCTTATAAATGACAAAAAATTAAATTGTCATAAAAAAATATCCATTTTATATTAGTAAATACAACAGCAATCGGGCCAGTAATTGAACTGTTGGGACATTAACTGTAACCCATAACTACATATTCAGTTTTGGAGAATTGCATAACAAAGATTGTCTATCCAACTAAACAATAAATATAAAAGTATATTGTAAGACTCACAAGTTCATCATAGAGCAGTTTCAATCTTGTAGATCCTCTATATAGCCACTCCTTTCTACCAGATTGATAAAAATATAATTCCACCATACTGCAATCTACTCGTACAACTCTGGTGTCTTCCCTATAAAAAATCACAAAAAATACATTTTAGTTTTACAGACAACAAAAGTGTTCCCAAATGTCTTCATGTAAGGTTTTATGAACGAGATATTATAGACTAGATAAAAATACTGCAGGGTGGGGGTCTCGTCAAATGTACTGCATTTTCCCCCAAAAAAATTAACTATATTTTCTCAAAGTTTTACGTCAAGTTCCAGTAAAATATGCTTCTCAACTTAAATTTCTTACATGATAGTATCATTGTGGCTTTTCGAACCACATTTAAAAATAATGGAGCTTTAAAAAACTATTTAAAATTCACCAAAAAAATATATCAATTTTTTTTTTAAAAAAAATAAGAATTTTTGAATTTTTGCAGGGAGCCAAAGGAGCATGAGGGCGCCAAATCTCACCAAGCGGGTTGGGTCATAAAATCGTTAAAATCGCATCCATCATGTGATTAATGGATGAACTTTGAAAGTGAAAATTGATGTATGGATGAGTGAATAGGTATAGAAAAGTTTCAATTACTTAAATTGTGCATCTTTAACTTTAACAGCAACTTTAGTCCAAGCATAAGACCCTACTTCAAATTTCCTACCCGAAAAAAATTCATACTAGTCAAGTCCAGTTACCATCAAGTCAAATGTCATAATTAAAAAATGGAATGTATTTAATAAAAAGTTATTGAGAAAAGCTTGGACTAGAGTTACCCTTAGGGAACAAAGTTTACTGCAATTTACCGTACTCAGCTTAACTTGTATGGAACCTTATTTGTAATTTTAACACGCCTATTCTTTTTAGATTAGAAAAGAAATCTGAGTGACAGCAACAGTTTTTTTTAAACATGGCAATTATTTTTCTCATTGATACCTCTCAACTATTTGATGTAACAACAATAGTCACAATATGTAATAAAAATAAAATTACCAAACACAACTATATTCTGCTCTTATTTTTTGATTTACTTGAAGCTTTAGCATAGGTCTCTGGAAAACAAGAGTTTCAGATATAAGACTTTGAAAAAGTTTTACATAATTTTTTAATTCATTTTAGCATGTAATTTGCACTACATTCATACTATTTCATACCTCGGGATATTTGGATAAATATTCATGAACAAACTGCCTCACTTCCACATTCATATCTTGAGTTACATCAGGACCTAAAATTTTTTGAAACAAATCTGTTTAGCAAAATGATGAAATATAAAATTACCTAACATAAATAAAGTCATTTTTCCCTTTATAAGTAGAAATCCCAACCAAGCAGTAAACTTTTTTTTTAATTGCAAGCTATCCCTATATACAGGGTGGCAAATAAAAGTGGCCCCAACGAGGAGATAAAAATACAACAGAAATGCTGCCAAGTCAAAAACCAATACAAAAACAGGTTTGCTAACTGAAGCTATTGATCGCTTCAATATTAAGCCCAAACAAACGCGGCGACTTATTTGCAGCAACTACTTTGTAGAGCTGATCAAGAAAAGTTCCCACTAGTGATTATTTCGATCATTATTTATCCTAGAGAATCGGACCTTTTTGTTTTTGTTAATACAAAACATCCTAAATTGATTGCAAGACACAAAATTTGCATTATGGGATGTCTTCAAACAATACGAACTAAGATCTTAACTCGCCACTAGTCTATGAGTAGCTCTAATGTGAAGCTAATCCGATCCAACCCAATGCAAAAACAGGTTTCAGGCGGCTTCAAGAGTTTTTCTCGCCAAGCATTTCAACGCATTCCTATTTCTCGACCGGGGCCACTCTAATTTGCCTCACCTTGTATATACCAAATGTCATCATTCTCTAACAAGCAGAAACCTATAATGCTTTTGTTGATACATGAATGAATCAGCGAGTCAGTAACATGCATCGTTTATCTGTTTATTTTTTCCCTGGCTAAAAAAAAACATAGAATGCTGGGATTTTTTATAAATTTTTTTGTCCAGTCCAAAATTTAACTATGTTTACGGCACTGCATTTCATAGAACAGTACTGCTTTTTAGGCTTTGTCGTGCCCATTTCGAAAAGAGATAAAACATATAAAACGTCCTGTTTTTGGATGAGTACAGCACAATTTCCTACATTTACATTTCTTACATATTATCCTTTGAATTAATCAATAACCTCTTTCTTATAAATGGCCAGCAAGGGCTTTATTGCATTGTAACCTAAAAATGTATTTAATAATTAGTTAAAATTTTTATTGCGAACTGTCCCGTATTACAAGACTTAGGTGGATTACTATACAAAAACGATAATACTATAAAATGAACATTATGCAGTGGAATAAACTTTTTTTTACATGTTTAATACTGTACTGCATTAATGTTGGAAATATCTGGTACCTTAACTGTGGTGAATTTAACAAAAAACCTGAAACTCTGAAATGATTGTGAAAAAATCTGGCTATTGCCTTTGCTATCATCCAAGTTGGTGGTCAATGCCTTGCACATATACACAAGTTAAGAATTATTATTTAACTTTTGGTCATGTATGGTAACATCTCTATGTAATTCAAATAGGGAACTTTGGCCCCGGTTTTTAAGTAAAGTTTATGACATAAACTCACGAAAACTTACCAAAAAATGCAGAAGAAAGTTATTTTGCCATTAAAATAATTAATAAGTATAACTTAAGGACATTAATTAGTTTCAAATAATTTTTGTAGATATTTAATCCTGTTAGTGCTGCCGTCTGTAGTTTGTGAATAATTACAAATATTTTACTTTAATTATAACTAATTCATATCTTTAAAATTATACTTATTTTTTGGATAAGTTTTCATGAGTACATGTTGCATACTTTGAAAACAGGAGACAAAGTTTCCCCATTAGATTGACATAGATCTGTTACCATACAAGACAATTAAAGTAGAATTCATGCTTACTTTGTTGGCACATTACACGAATATCTTCATGAGTTATGTATTTTGCATAACCATCATCAAAAAATATTAAGTACCTAAAAAGTAAATTATAAATTTTATACTAGATCACCAATCAAGTTATGTCAAGAAAGTGGGATCAGCTGATAAGTTTAAGTATTTTTTAATAATTATTATTGGTTTGTTTTTAATTCCTTTTTAGTAATTTGGGACTGCAATATACTTCAACATAATGCATACCTTTCCCTGTTAGTAGTTATAGGAGCCTCCGCTATGACACCAGCATACAAGTCTTCAGAATAACGAGCTAAAAATTTCAACCAAAAATACTTACAATTATTTAACAAACAAGAAAAAAAAATCATGCTAAAAACACAACTTGGTGAAGATTGTATAATAATAGTAAGAAGACTCGTGCATAATTAAAATGATATTAAGATACAAAATTGTTTTTGCTACGTCAAAGGTTAAGTCAAATACATTAGGTTAAGTCAAAAACAGTCAAACTAGAGCTACACAAGGGCAATTGGCGATGGGTTGTGGTTCGAAATTTAGACCTACAGCCAAGTGATACCCAAATAGGCACACAACTAATTTTTTTAATGTGACATCGTACGCGATGTTGAAACTTTGAAGCATTTTAACATGCACTTCCTCTACACTGAGTATTACTGACATTTTTTGGCTGTTAGGGGCAGTTATTTTGGCAAAAACGGACACGAATCTGGGACCTACTGCAGATAAAGAGAGCGCCTTAACACTTTAAAGACGGACGTCGACTGACCCATAGACTAAGACCACTCTAAGTTTGAAACTCTCGTTGGATAATTTCTACATTGAAATTGACTAGAAACTAGCGCACCCGTTGCGTCTAAGGCAGGGGTTCCCAACCGGTGGTACGCGTACCACTGATGGTACGCGGGAACATTTCAGGTGGTACTCGTGAGTGATGTGAGCAACATGCTATAAATAGCTTCTGTACGCATATTGAGCACGCATATATATAACTTATTATTTTAAACATTAACATTATATTAAAGAGGAAATCTTTAATTAATTTCTGGATCGGATTTTGCCGAGTAGGTACTATTTTGTATTTGCATGATTTCATCCCTATAGGTAATAAACAAAACTGTAAATTAATACAATTTTAATCTTTCTATTTATCCCTTATCATAAGCAAGTCATAAATAAATAAATGTCTAATCATTAAATACGAAGTTTTTTCAGGAATTTTTCTCAAAATCCCTTTGAACACATTTAGAAGAGTAAATATTATACGTTTATTAAAATATTGAGGTCTGGTGGTACGCCAAAAATTCTCAAAAAGTCAAGTGGTACGCAGGTGCAAAAAGGTTGGGAACCCCTGGTCTAAGGGAACTAATGTAATGGTTTCTGGCTGCCTATTTGCAGCCACCTTTAGGAGCTTTAACAGAGCCAATTACACCTCGTAATTTAGAACCCTTATCAAGTGACGATAGGGATCTATTTTTGACGACAACTTTTTCGACTTTATTTTTGAATATGTACAGCTACTCATGTGTACAGTCTTTTATATCCCTCGTAGGGCCCCATCTTTAAGATATCTTTTTCCTCCATTAATAAACCTAGAGACTGACTCTACACTCTACGATTGTCATTTTAGACATGGTCCCCCAAAGGTCCACAAGTCATTCGATTGAATAACTCGTCAAATATTCATCCAAATGGAACAAAAACTTAGATTTAAGGGTTTTCGAGGGTTTTTCACATTTATAAGTAATTAAAATTGGGTGTTGCTATTGAAAATTTCAAACTTCGTAACATTTTTAATACTAAGACGGCCCCTTATGCAAATTTTGTGTCATGCAATTAACTCAGAATGTTATTTGTTCACATAGTCAAAAAGGTCCGATGTAAAAGGATGACTAACGGCCGAAATAATCACTAGTGGGTAACTTTTTTTTACTACAACTGTACATCCGAGTACTATTATACCAATCAACAAATCAATCTTTAATAGTGTTTTAGTTTCTTTTGACACGTTAGAAGAGCTAGGCATTAGATTAAAATGCTGGTCTAGAAGATTCTTAGTCTATGGGTCAGTCGACGCCCGTCTTTAAAAGCGTTAACAGTCTGGGCTCCTCAGCCCCCAAAAATTGTTTTGAATCATGAAAAAAAAAATTATTAAAAAAAATTGGAATAACTTATTTTCATAATTTTTTTTTAAATAAATTACTTTTATAAAAAAAATCTTTTATTTTATCCTTAAAATGTGGCTTTTTCTACATTTACAAAGCTTACTTCTACGAATGATCAACCTATCCTTACACACACAAACAAAATATAACTCACCAATAATTCGTGTTCCCACTGGAATAATAACGTTACAAAGTTCTCGGTAGGCTAACATCTCAGGTTTGTAAAGCTTAGGAGGTAGGCCTCTTCCGTCATCAATTCTAGTCTTATAATAACCTAATCTGTCTCTGATACTTGTCACTGTGGCTGGCACAAATTTGTCAAGAGTATTGGTTTTCATTGCCCAGACTAAGGTCCCGGGTTTTAAATCTCTACAAAAAAATAACAAATATTATCAAGTGTTAAATAATAATCAGGAGAGAAAATTACAATATACTATGTACTACAATACATTATATATTATATTACAATATAATAACCTATATATATATATTTATACAAAAAATTAATATGTTGTGGTAACTTAAAAAATCAATTTAATATAACTTACTTCCTTTTTAATTCACCTCGAGGTGGGAGATTTGCCTTTACTCCAGAAACTTCTGTTAAAACTTCAAGACCCTCGACGACAGTTTTACCTAGAAAATAATATAGAAAATTTTAATACACAATTTAAAATGGTACTTAAAGTAGATCAGTCTTTTGAGATACATATCAAAAGCTAGAAAATATTTTTAAAAAAGTTGTGCATATATTTATTAGTTAGGACATGTTATAGATGGAATTAACCTGTCTGAAGTTCATGATTAAACTATTACATAATAAAAATAATAATTTATTTCAAAATCAAACGTTTTACAAAAAACAATTTGAAAATAACTCTAGCAAAATTTTTAACATGTACAAGAAATAAAACATAAAAAATCATTCAATTTATCTGTCAGCAAGAGAAGAAATGCACAGTATTATTCCATTTTCAATTTAAAAGTATAATAACTTATGTATTCAGCTCATTTCCTCATCTGCAATCATAGACATTGCATTCTTAGCTCTTTTAACAATTTTTCCTAAACTTATATCTTTAAAATTGCTCATTAAGCTATTCAAAAAAAAAAAAAAAATGAAGGCTAGAAAAGTAAAATTTTGAAAAAACTTACAACAAGGTCCGAAATCTCTTAGAAATGATGGATGGGATGGGAGGTCTTCCAGAGGAGTTCTAAAATAAGAATTGTGGAATATGCAAGGTTAAACAATAATATAATAACAAACTTAAATAAAACGTACAAATTAATTATGCAATTGAAGAGTTTGGTGGAAGAACATACTAAGTGATATGTTTGGGGGGGGAAATGATATTTTTGTGTCATTAAACATAAATTCTATTCTTTAAAAATAACAAGTTCCCCCTTTTTTCATAAACTAAAAGTTAAGTATATTTTTTAATGCACTTGCAAGCAGGGCTGGGCCGTTACTTGTTTAAATGTAACTCGTTACAATTTCAATTACCTTTTATAAAAAGTAACTAATTACCTGTAAAGTTATTAATTTCCAAAAAGTAACAAATTACAATTACTTTTCACGACAAATTTCTTATTTACATATGTTTTGAAAAAATATAGTATAAATGACTAACAGAATACAGTCATTACTTTGGAAAAAATGTAGACAACTCTAAATCTGCTTCGGTGGAAGAATGTTTTATTTCTGTGGGAACAATATTTATCCTCTAAGCAAAGAGTATCTGAAGGTTTTTTATTTTGGTTTTCTTTAAAGAAATTTTTTGGGGAACATTTAATAGAGTAGGGGAGAGTGTTGTACCTTGGGACACTGACAATTTTTAAGAATCTACTGGCAATATGCATGCATTGTTTATTTCTAATATTACATTAGCCTTCACCAACAGACATCATCAAAATAAAATTTAACACTAGCATCATTGAATTGATGAATTGGTGATAAAAAATAATATTTCATTACCCCAAAGTAAATATTTTTCTCATTTTAATATAATTTTTTACCTTTGTACTTTTACAAAAAGTCAACTGCATTTTATTTACTTCATAAAAGAGAAGATTTTAAAATATTTTGGTTATGAGAAAATAATGATAATGCATTTAGATTGGCCACTATCTTGCTTTTATTTAAACCATGTAGTGTGTTGTACCTTGGGACAGTAAAGCATATTGTATCATAATATAATGTTAAATAATTTGGACTTGCAATTTTGCTGCATAATTTAAATTGTTCTTGAATTATGAAGTTTTATTTGTGTATTTCCTTGAAAAAACAATAAAGTTTGTTTCCTGACACAAATTAGTTCAAGTGTATGGCTATTGACTGAATTATTAAGTATGTCCCAAGGTACATCATATTGTACCTAGGGACAGTTTATCCCCTGTACTTTAAATGAGTGGCATTTTTTTAATTTCAAGCTGCCAGAATTTAAAAAAAATATATTATAGAGGAATATATTGGTGTGTTGAAATGCTGCTTTTAAATTTTTATTTTGACTATAATTATCGAAGAAAAAAATTAAAATGTAAAAATTGTCCCAAGGTACAACACTCTCCCCTATTAATGTTAAAATTAATAACCCTTGAAGACCTAAACTTCAGGTATATAACTTAGGAACTCTAAAACTATACAATCGTAAAAAACAGAAAATACTATAATCCCAAAACTTTGGCAATGCTATATAACAATTAAAAAAGTTTGAAAAAAAATCGCTTAATAATTTTTTATATTATTAATAAATACTTTACACTTCAAATACCAGAATCGTAAAACCTTTGAGTTGAACCTAAAATTACACACGAACTTCGGTCATCCTATTGATTACAAAACTGCACCCATAATGAAAATTCGACAAACCTACAAAATTTATAATCCCGAACAATAACAATAGCCTAAACCCTATATAATCACGCAAACTGACGATCCCTCCAATCACGCAAACTAACGATTCTTTGAATCACTCGTACTGGCGATCCTTTAAATCACTCGTACTGGCGATCCTTTGAATCAATCCAACTGACGATCCTTTCAATCACTCAAACCGACGATCCGTCAATCATTCAAACCGACGATCCGTTCAATCACTGAAACCGACGATCCTTTCAATCACTTAAACCAACAATCCCTTTAATCACTCAAACTGACGATCCTCCAATCACTCAAACTGACGATCCTTCAATCACTCAAACTGAACTGGGGATCTTTTGAATCCCTCGTACTAGCGATCCTTTAACTCACTACAACTGGCGATCCTTTGAATCACTCAAACAGGCGATCATTTCAATCACTCAAAGTGACAATCCTTTTAATCACCCGAACTGAAAATCCTTTCAATCACTCAAACAGACAATCCTTTCAATCACTCAAACTGGCAATCCTTTAATAACTCACTCCGACTGGCGATCCTTTAAATCACTCGTACTGGCGATCCTTTAAATCACTCCAACTGGTGATCCTTTGAATCAATCCAACTGACGATCCTTTGAATCACTCAAACCGACTATCCTTCAATCAGTCAAACCGACGATCCGTTCAATCACTGAAACCGACGATCCGTTCTATCATTGAAACCGACGATCCTTTCAATCACTTAAATCAACGATCCCTTCAATCACACAAACTGATGATCCTCCAATCACTCAAACTGACGATCCTCCAATCACTCAAACTAACGATCCTTCAATCACTCAAACTGGTGATCATTTGAATCCCTCGTACTAGCGATCCTTTAACTCACTACAACTGGCGATTCTTCTAATCACCCAAACTGACGATCCTCTCAATCACTCAAACTGACGATAATTTAAATTTTAATCGCTCAAACTGGCGATCCTATGATTCACTCGTACTGGCGATCCTTTAACTCACTCCGACTGGCGATCCTTTAAGTCTGAATCACTCAAACTGATGATCCCTTGAGATTCGCTCAAACTGACGATCCCTTGAATGAAATTACCTATTATTTTTAGAGATTTATCAACTTCAAACTGGGTAATCCTTTTACAATATGTAAAACATGCCTAAATATGCTAGTTAGGGATAACACCGCCGTTTCATACGTCTAGCGGCCGCTGAACGCGCTTTGACCTCTAGCGATTCGACCTTTGGTTGGCGAGAATTTGGCGAGAGAGATTGTAGCACGGCGATTTTATTCATTGTTTAAAATCAACTAGATTATGGATGACGAAATTTTGATTGCTGCTTGTGTTTTACATTTAGAGAGCTTAGATAATTATCTAGAGGTAATTAGAAAAAAATATAAAAAACGTCGTCGAAGATGGTGGATGATGGTGATTTAACTGTTTATACCATCTTTAAGGGACATGACTGTTTGAAAAAACAAAAACAAAAAAAAAAAACAAAAACAGGACATGACTGTTTTTTAACGGGGCATGACTGGTATCTTTGCTGCCGGTCCCTGCCCATTACTAATATTTTACGGGGAATTTTTTTTTGTTTAAAAGTGTATAGGAAAGTGCATTTTTTTCTGGATTGTTTTTTTGATGACTGTCCTTTTCCGTACTTATATTTAAAACTTTTAATGCCGGAGTACTACTGATTAAAATCAGGTCAAATAAAAAAGTGTTTTCAGTATTGTCAGCCAAAAATTTAGAAATTATATGTATTAAAATAACTGATCAAGCTATTAACTCCAACCAGGTTTCAGTATTTTAATACAAAATCTTGTTTAAAAATTAATTGTATTGATTACGGGTAAGATATAAATAAGAGTTTCAATACTTTTATTAACATAGAAAGCATTTTATCATCAACATATTTTACAGTGTCAAATTTTGAATTTCATTCATTTATGTGATTGAATATTATTTTATCAAAATATTGAATGCGTCCTGCTTTAAATAAAAAAAATTAAGAAAAACTCAATACAATTCAATTCGATGTTTTACATACTTTTTCGAAGGATCACTTAAGAAAGAGATAACACGCCAATATGTTTGCTATTTTCCTTATGGCAACCTTTCCTTTGATCTTGGCCAAAAAACCGACAAAAGTTGGGTTGGTGGCCTTGAGATCCAACTTCAGTGAGCTTTCGAATAAATACGAATAAAGCGGTTACCTTGAGATTCTCAAGGTAACCGCTAGAGCAAATTGCTAGACGTATGTAACGCCGGTATAACAGTTTCGTAAAATGAAAATAAGGACTCGATTGATGCCTTCTGTGGCCATTAAATCAATCTAGTGGGTGGGAGCTTACCATAGTCATACTACCAAAGAAATCCAGAAATGAAATCAGGATAAGGATCTTCATCAATTGAAACAGACGGATTAGGATCACAATACACCCTTTAAATAATTACCATACGTAGCCCTTCGCTATATCGCGCATTCGAATTCACCACACAACAATTCTTCATATATCCCAATTTTTTTCCGTTTCTTTTTCTGAATATTTTATTTTTCCTAAAATCAACTTTAAAAAAAATTAATATTTGATAGAAAACAGGTTTTTGTAAAAAAAAATCAAAACAGCTTGCTTTAGATGGATATTTTAATAGAAATGTGTAAAAAGTGTAAAAAACGTATACATAAAACGTGCAATCATGTAATGTTCCCCGTAACAGCAAAAAAAAAACACCTAAATATTTTGAATTTTTTTTATTTTCTTTTACTATTATTTTATTATTAAATATCCTTCTTTGCCATTCTATATAAATATTATGCAGAAAAAAATGCCAGCAAATATAAAAATATAAATAAGTTCAATACTTACTTGAAAAGATATGATTTTCTTTCCAAAAACGTTCTTATCTTCTTTCTGTCTGCATGAGCTTCATCTGAAATACCTAAAAACATCCTATAGTATTAGAGAAAATTACCCAACCTATAAGAAACTTTTTTTTTAATAATTAGGTTTTTCTCAGAAAAATCATTAAAATAATAAAGTTATAAGTTTTGTACTTTTTTTTAATTTTCTACGTACCTTTGACAGCTTTTGAAATTTCATCAAATTCACTGAATTTTTTTCCCGTATTTTTTTCTGATAATCTGTTTGCTGACATGGTTCTAATCTGAAAATAACCCTTCAGCATGTCTGGTTCTGGTTCAGAGTAATCCCAAAGGACTCTTGATGATACTTGCAAACCATTTTCTGGATAAGCTAAATTTTTAAAAGAAAAAGAATCTTAGGATTCAATCCTTAATTCTTACTAGAAAACGTGTGAAATATTATAGTGTGCAATAATGTGTAATGTAATTAATAATAGTAATTAATAATAAGTCTTTCTTAAATGTTTGTACCTTTTTTAGAGTATTTAAATTATTTAATAGGAATTATTTTTCTATCTTTCAAATAAATTTGAGTCAATCTTTTAAATAATTTTTGTTAAGAGCATATAAACATCAAAAGTATAACATTTATCAAGTCGCTCGTTATATGGCGGGTTTTTGCTTGTCTCCCGTGAAGCGTGATTTTACGAGGGGTTACTGCAGTAAAATACATTAACTCTGGCAATCGCTAATTTTGGAACTCCAGCTTTCATAAAATTGATTAACTCCGACGATTCTACAGGTAAGCAACTATGGCCTACTTAAAAATAATACAGTGTCAATGTAGACTTCCAAAGTTTGTTGACAAATTACATAAAATAGCATTTTTGCAAAAAAAATATTTCTCAAAAATGCTCCCAGATACTGCTCATTTGCTCCTACTTTTATTAAGTTAGTAAGTAGATTAATAAATTTCCAAACTATTTTCACCCAATTTCTAACACTGCTAGTAACACACCACGACATAGTGGACGTAGTCGTGGTCTTAAAAACTATTTAAAATTCTTTCAGCGTACAGGTTTTGCACTGATAAGAAATGTCTACCCCATTACTTTTGATTTTTGAACAAAGTTTTTAAGCGGCAGTACGCAGATTACGGTAAAATGGGAACAACTTTTTTTCTTCTCCATATAGTGATCACCGTAACCGTAATTACGCAATATATAGCCTATGTGGCGAAGTCCACCTATTTTGGATTGCCAAGTTTCTAGATTTCAGGTTTAATTTCATTCGATTGAATTTACGTGGCGGTAGAGCTAAACGATTAACTATAGGCGATAGGCCTCGTTATTTTGAACCACGATCTGTGACAGGAATATCGTATTATCGAGTTTCCCATTTCCCGATAGTCCGAGCTTTTCTTTTTCAGGATCAAGCGCGATTTTTACACTTTTTCAGAAATTTTCAGTTTGCACATCAGCACATATGACACGTGTGCAAAGAAAAGGCCCCAATTTTTTGTTGTACGTTCTCGATATTTGCAAGATCAAAATCACCAATCAAGACAGGAATTAGAAAGCACTACGATGGTGATTGCCTCTGTAATCCAAATAAATAAATTGCTCAGGGATACCGGACCGGCAATAGATGAACAGAATCCTATCGGTACGGTACATGTCCAGTAAAGTAATATGGTTTCCTAAGATTCTGGTGCCGTCACTCGCCAGATTCGTAACGGTTACGTATGACGTCACAAAAACTTTTTACGTACAAATGAATGGCGATGTTTTCCTAATGCTATGTCCACACTGCGACAATAAAAATGACAAGACATTGCGCGCGCATGGAAATGCCTATACGAATTGGTCAGACATGCGCGCGCACCTACCTCGAATGGACCAAATTGCATATACATTTCCATGCGCGCAATTTCTTGTCATTTTTATTGTCGCAGTGTGGACATACAATAACAACAATCTTAGCGCACATGATTTGAAACAAAATCAAGGAGTTCTAATTTTTTCTTCATTCGTTATTAGATGCAGACGTAAGAGGATCTGGAAAGCTCTTTCAGTTGCCCTATTTTTGAAAAATTCACTTTCACTCAGCCGGCTAATTTCTAGAGCTCAATATTCATAATTCAAACCCATTTTTATTTATTCAAGAGGTCTGTTATTCTCTTTTTTTTTTTGTCGTCGGCTGTACCAACCATAATTTATATAGTTAGGATTTGTATCGGAAATCGTACAAAAATTAAACCACGCTATCAATTTTTTAATAATATTCGTTGGATAACTATAGACCGAGTGGACAGCTTTCGATAGAATGGGAAGCTTCCAGTAGAAATCCAGCATTCAAAATCTTATCGCTTCATCCACAAAAAAATTATATATATTAATAATGTGAAAAACCTTCCTTTGTTTATGCAAACCAATAGTAGAAAAATAAGGCTTTATATACATTAAAATTTTCTTTGATTAATAATTCGATGGTCGTATCATATCATAGACCACTTTAAGCCAAAAAGGGAGCATAACAATGCATTAATCAAACACGGACAAATGATACAGGAATTTGAGACACAGTTATTTTCAATGATTTCATACTCTCTGCCGACAGGTCCTGAAACTTGAGTGCGGCCCTTTCACTTGGATTTTTGATTTCATGACGTTTTCGGCTATTTTTAGTGATTTAAAAAAATAATAAAACGAAATACATTTTTAATCCGATCCCAATGACAATTATACAGCGTTTTTCACAAACTTCGATTCATCGTAAAGTTTCCACGTTCTAATAGGAGGTCAATACATTCTTTCCCAGAGAAATTGCAGACGCAGCAGAATTTGTTTTGACTTCTGTTCCACTGTGAAGTAGATGTGTCCTCCTGTGAAGTAGATGTTATTCGACTTCATTAATCGACAGGATGTTTACCTGCACGAGCGGATCATCTTCAAAATTTAAATTTTCGAAATTGCCAAAGCACACTATATTCAAATACTTATCGGCTGCTGTATGGACTAATTGCCAACTATAAACTTTTTTTCTGCTGTAACCTAAATATGACCTAGGCTTCTCTCATATGCATATCTGCAATATCATAAATCGTCTTAGAAAAAAATCCAGTCATAACTCATCGATGCCTGAATTTTTCGTCTGGGTGCGTGTGGCTTCTCGCCTCTGCCGTTGCTGTCCCTGGATTACACTGTCGGATTGTTGGATACTGATACTTCTCTTTCATTACAACTTCGTGCCATTTCTGTATTGAAACTGTACCTCCTATTTTCATCGTGAAAATCGTCATTGTGATTCTTCAACTATGTGGCAATATTGTAGTTTAGAATTAACTAGGGAAATAATATGCTCTCCTGTGAAGTAGATGTTATTCTACTTCATACATATTCTGAATTTCGTGTTTCATGCAACACGTGCATTCCCAGTTGCTTTTTCTATACAAAAAATCGGTTTAAATAAAAATTTTAAATGCGATATAATTCCGTATAGTATAAAAATGAAAACATTAATATAGATATTTTAAATCACTTGACTTATTCAGTATCGAAAGCTTCTAGCTGAACGTTCACATAACTCGTTTGGATGAATCGATTTGCTGTCCTAAATTAGGTGGAATTAAAATCTAACTGACATAACATAAAATATAATAAAATTTACTAAGGATAACGGGAATTTGGTACTTACATTTATCTATCTCCATCGGCACAACACCGTTGACGTACGACTCCTCTGCAGCCATCCTATAAATGAAAAAGTTCTCATTATTTTTCATTAAGAGAGTATGGGGTTGTTTCACGACGAATCTGGCAACACTTGTCATCCTCAATTAGAATTTAATGTTTCTGCTTTAGAATTACCGTGTTGACCCGGCAGCACAGCGGTTAGGAAACTAGCGCGCGATAGATGGCAGCATCTGTCACGTATGTGTATATGTGGGTGAGTGTGTTGTGTCTGTCTTACTTGACGAAGGTTTTAAGCGGATCCCTGAGCAAGCACACAAACCTGAAAATGTATGTCTACCAACTAACCAACTTTAGAATCCGACCCGTTCATTTCGGACCGACCCCATTAGAATTACTGTTTATGTTTTGTTTTTGTTATTCGGCAGTGAGTTTTCGTAGAGAATATTGGAGTTAATTTTTTTAAATGCCAAGTTTTTGCTGTGTTGTTGGCTGTACGAATAATTCATTAACGCAAAATTGTGCAGAAAAAAAAGTTTCATTACACGTATTTCCCCACGCTGATCCTGAATTGATGAATGAGTGGCTATCTCGAATTAAACGAGCATGGAGGCCGCCATCTTTGAAATTCTAATTGAGGAAGAGAGGTGTTGCCAGATTCGCCGTGAAACAACCCCATTAAAGAAAGTAAAGAAATATGGGTATAATTTAATTCTTTGAACTACCGTCAAAGCGGGTATCTTTGGCCACGGAGGGTAACTTTGGCCACACGTCGGAAAAAGATTTGTTTCTTAATTTCTCTTCATAAAATGATCTCATCTTAAATTGTTTTACATTTTTGGAAAGGTGGAAATATCGCCTTTCATTTCATGTAAAAAAAAATCTGATTCTAAATCTGGCAATACTACAAATGCTGTTTTCATTCTTACGAGCATAAAATGACAAAAATCTATCTCTTCCAACTTTTGTCTGGAACACTTAAAAAAATATTGAAAATATTTAAATAAAACACTCTATTCGATTCTTTTATTAATGAGGAAGAATATTACACCATTTGTTTTATTCTAAGTTGACTACTTTTTATGCTGTACTTAAATATTTGTAATTGGGAAGCTTTTGCCGATGAATGCGGGTAACTTTGGCCATAGTTGTAAATATTTCTTTATGGAACTTTGCACTTTAAAAAATGTATGTAAAAGTGTATTAAGTTTAACTATTTTTGAAAAAATTCTTACTTTTATGATTACTCATTTTTTAAGAATTTTTTTTTTAAATATCATGATTTTAAACATTAAAAAGATAGATAGAATGCAAGATACGTATTCCACTCAAAATCGCAAATGTCGAAAGGTAAACATTTTCAAGTTCCTAATTATAAATATATTATTTTTTACCTTTTATAATAAAATCGTTTGCTTTTTACAAATATATTTGTTATTAAATCTTGCTTCAAAAAAGTTCTTTTTTCTTTATTAAAATAGAAGTTTATTTTTCTTTCTTTTAAGCGACAAACAATACTAGTATTCAACGTGTAATGCCATTCCACGATGCACTGCAATGTAAATGTTAAGTTATATACCATTTTAAATAACTATATGTCTTATAACTTCGTTATTTTTGGGTTTAAAGTTTTAATATTGCTATTTAAATCGTTAACACAGCTTTCAAGGATGTTAAAAAGTATGTTTCTTATGTATTTCTTGGGTGGCCAAAGTTACCCGCCCGGCTCCTAACAGTGTCTTATTTTTTTAAATTAATACCAATTTTTTATTAATTTATAAAATGCAACAAAAAAGCCTGAAAATTATTCCTAAATGTACAATACTTAGAATGCATAAGGATTTTTAAGTGTTTAAATCGTTTTTGAAGTTAAATTTTTCTTCTTCTGTGAAAAAAACTCTGATTTTGGCCAAAGTTACCCGCACTGACGGTAGCGTAAAACTAATGGCATAAGACACAAGTTTGAAACACTCTAATAGAAATGCACTGATTTTAACATCTTGTTTTTCGTTTGCGATGACCATGCAATCAGAAAGAATACTTTCAGATAAAAAAAAATTATAAAGCCATTAAAGCAATTTTTTATAATCTAATTATTCAGTTATAACAGCAGCGTCAAAAAAGCAACTGTCATTGATTTTTAGCCTACATTTCTTTTTTTTAATTCGAAGAATTAAAAAAAAATGAAAAAGTAGGTATTGACATGCTGTCGATGTCCGTCCGTCTGTTTGCTGTCCGTACCCCCCCTTCCAAAATTGGTTCTATAAATCCGATCTAAAAAATTCTTTTTTTATTAGAAAGGTATAACCTCAGACACCCAACTTTCATACTTTTTGTCCGTCTGTCTGTGCGATTGACGGACATAAATCTACTATTTGTCAACGAATTTACGATTAAATTAGCATTGAAATTCAATTTCGAGTTATTTACATTGCTGTTGCAAACCACAAATGCTACGGACAAGTGAGATACGTCAAAAAATTCAGCGCATCAAAAAGAGAATACATTGAAAATTTCAGAAAAGAATTCAAATTCTAAATACTTCAATTATTAAAAAAAAACTTCAAAATTTAATGCTCATTTAAAAAGCATAGGAAGCCATTTTTATTAGAATTAAATCACCATTGCCATCGCATCAATCGCTCGAGAAACTTTAATTCTTTTAGACAATAAATTAAAAAAAACTATTTTTGCGGCATCGATCAGTTTAAAATGACGACAAATATATTTCACTACGAGGATTCACTACGAGTTTGTATGAAATGTTTTCATTCTATTTAAAAACGAGAAATATTATATATTTATTCTTTGAAATATAAATTTTTGCAAACGATTTAAGTTATAATTATTTAATTTTCGAGATAATAAATGAAACTAGCCGAATGTTTAACATAGAATTAATGCTGTGTTTGGCGCCTTTTTACCTGTTAAACACAACTGTTGTTTGGAAGCGGGTTAAGTGACAGATTCTGTTACAAACGTGCTTGTTGATTTACATTTCCTATTTTAAGTGTATTTTTTGGAGTAGTTTTATGGTTTTTGTTCTACGAATAATTAAATATTTATAACTCCAAATAAATGATGCGGACGATAAGTAATATTTATGTTATTAGCGAAAGAAAATTAATGAAAATAATTGATTTTCCTAAGAAGTTGAAATTATAGCTGGATGCTGTGTTTAGTGCAATTTATTTTAATGTAAAATTAAATGTAGAAACGGTTGTTGATATCACTTACTGTAACAAACCTAGTTTTTTCAAGATAAGAATTTTAGAAAGTATTTAAGTAACAGGGAAAGTAGTCTATTTTAGTTCTTTTAGAACTTCTTGTTCATTTTGGGGCATTGCTATTCTAAAACACAACCTTTCTTTGCATATCGTTTTACAACTGGTGGAAGGGGGAAAAAATTGAACAAATTAGTTTCAGTCGTGTAGCCAGTGGGGTTTTGATGAAAAGAGAGCCTAAAGAAAAGAACGAACTAAACCTCGAATAAGTATCTAAGAGTGGCGCCAAGCGAGGAGGGCAGCTGCAACCTCATTGGCCGATCGCCCCCACCGCCACACCAACTATCTTTCGATTCTCCAACTTTTCTTCTTCACTTTTTTTTATCCTCCATAGCGCGATGGTTGAAAATATGAATGTTTTGTAATAAACTGCTTAACCTGAATTAAGAATAATAACAATAACCGCTGAACAATAACGATATTACTGTTTGGCACAAACCGACAAGAAGCTTGGTGAACCGGGTGCTAGTCTCTGAAGTTGGCGGCACTCTTATATACTTTTACGAAGTACTATAGTTCGCTCTTTTCTTTAGGCTCTCTATTGATGAGGTATTCGCATGTTTATGATTGTTGGAGTAAATATATATTTAATTTGTTTTCAAAAAGAATTCTTCGAACAACAAACAGGGTTTATACCCTAGAAATGATCCAAAAATTCAGAAGTTTCCAATGAGTTTTTAGGAGTGCAGCAATATTAATGCAGGAGGTAACGGGGAATAAAATTGAATACGCTTGCTTATTGTTGAATTTGTCTGGTGACTTCACTGCACCTCAATGATAAAACAAAAGAGGGGGAAATGTTATTTTAAAGAGAAACGCGGTGCATTATGGGACATTAACTACTATCACGAAATCCAAACTTATTTTTCTACTGCACATGCGCAGTACTTGTTCCGAATAAAGGGAGAAAATAGCAAGAGAAAGGAGAAAAACGATTCGTGACGTAAGTTGGTTGGACGTGGGTTGGCGAGCGATAGCGAGCAGAGTGCGGAGCGTTGGCGGAGCTCCCCCTTGTATATATATATATGAAATGGAACTCGCAATGCAGGATTATCAAATATTCAAATATTGAAATAATTTAAAAACACGTAAAGTCAACTTGCCATGTACGTAATAACGGTCGGAATACTGTCGGCTTTGTATTTCAAGTGAATGACAAATTAATCAAATTGTACTCTACTTAAGACAAAATCAAATACGAATAATAATACGTGTTGAATTGACGAATTTAGTAGATTTATAGGCTTGCAGTGTCTTATTTTCCTCAGTTGTTGAACTCTGCAATAGGAACTATTTACTTGTTTTTCTCTTAGAACATTTCCTCAACTGCAAAGAAACTGCTTTTATTTTAAGTATAGTACCAATTTTTTGCATTTTGGACGTACAGTTCTTAGCACAACCAATATAGACATTTCAGAAAAATCTTATAATGCCTTTTCTCACAACACAGAACAGCAATACTGGCAGGTGGGAGTGGAAATGAAAGACCGGTTTTCGACTACCGATTTCGGTCACTGACTACTGATGAAATCTTTTGCTGAAACCTTTTTTACCGGTCTACAGCCACGGATAAATGGTTTCAAAGAATGTTTTAGCTTTCAGATTTTCGAATTTTACAATTGGCCGATACAAGGTTCTACAATTTGTGGATATCGAAGGTTTCACGATGTGCCGATTTTAAAATAAGAAATAAAATCATTCATCATTTCGAATTCGTAAAAATGACATACTATACTCCGTGAATTTGCTCAATGAAGTAGAGCAACACAATAACCATAAATACAGCTGCAGTGGGGGGGGGGGAATGGGAGTCCCTGTCTCTGATGGTATATCATCCGCTAGCGAGCCTAATTAAACGAATAAACAAACAATTCGCACACATATGAGAGTGCCTCCCACTTTCCACTTTCGCCAAGCTTCTCCCCGGTTAGGGCGGAAGCGTTAAACCGGAAGTGAAGCTAATTTAAGGCTATTCGCCGGAGAAGAAATTTTTGTAAATATTCTTGTATATACAAAAGCCAAAACCGTAATTTCTTAGACCATAACTGTGTAGAGTGATACTCGGAGATCGATATGAGCATTTGTGGCATCGACGCGAAGCGTCCTTTCCACACATCGAAGTAGTCCTTAACACATTCGCTGCAACTATATCATCGATAGAGGCTTCATTGATAGAGACTGATAAAGTAGAAGAACATCCTGTTTTTTAAATCTGTTCGTTACAATCGAAATGAACTAAATATTCTTCATTTTCGAACAAGTACAAATCTTAGTTGGAAGTCGTAAAATTGCAAGGTTAGGTTGAATTAACGTTGCTAATTAAGGGGTCATAGGAGTCTTAAAAATGTGCAAAGAAGGTACTACAAAGTATAGTTTGATCTTTCATGTAATTTTTTAACTACTCAATATTTAAGTATAATTTTTTTATATATTTAATTCTATAAGATTTATTTAATATAAAACAAATTTAAAAATTTATGAAACTTTAGCCAAAACTAAAATAAATGATATTAAACATAAAGCTATTTTAATACATTGGGATTAGGCTTGCGCGGCAAATTTTGAGGTCAAAATTGAAAAAATGACCAAACAATTACCTCTCAAGCCTCCTCTCCTCAAGCCTCCTCCTTACCTCTCTTTTTCTTACCCTCTCAAGAAAATGACTTTATATTGTACAAATATGTACAAACAAAGACTTATACCTAAATTCTCAGCTCAATTTTAATTCGAATTTATTTTAAGAACTTTTTTCTAAAAAAATTTATAAAATTTTTTAAATTTTGATTTAAAAAAAAATTAAAAAATTATTTCTAATTAAAATTGAGCTGATAATTTAGGTATAAGTTCTAGTTTGTACATATTTGTACAATATAAAGTCATTTTCTTGGTCATGTCTTCAATTTTGACCTCACAATTTGCCGCGCAAGCCTAATCACAATGTGTTCAAATAGCTTTATGTTTAATACCACTTATTTTAGTTTTGGTTAAAGTTTCATAAATTTTAAAATTTGTTTCATACTAAACAAATCTTGTAGAACTACATATAAAAAAAACTATACTTGTATATTGAGTAGTTAAAAAATTACATGAAAGATCAAACTATGCTTTGTAGTTCCTTCTTTGCACATTTTTAAGACTCCTTAGACCCCTTAAGGGGACATGAATTTCCGAAAACGAAACTAACTTCCCCCATGTTAACCTATGGAGAAATTAGATGCAGTTTTTCATAACTAGCACCTACAATTTTTTACTTATTGTTTCCGGACTTGTTGGTATGTCTAGGTATTGATAAGATTTACATTTGGGCCTTGCAAAATTCTTGCTATTGTTTTTGAAAATTGTTTTAATCCTTTGTAAAGCATCGTTTTTTCTTCAGCTTATAAAAAACATTCTAATTAACTTAAAGACAATTTGAAAAGGCATTAATAATTTGCAGAGTTTCTATTTTAGCTGCAATTAATTATAAGCAGTTTGGATTTAAACTTTTTGAGTAATTTATGAAAAGAGTAATACTTATCTTTTCTGCTTTCACAACTTTTCACAACACTTCGTATCTTTGCCGCCTCTAAGCTCGTGACATTGATGGATTGCAAGGGAGTATCCCCCCCTACTGAAGTGGACAAAGGACTTGTCTCGGGGCAGGTGTGGAAGAGCCAGTTCTCGGAATTCTCCCCACGAGCTCAAACAACACCTCAATACGTTCAGTGTTGATAGTTTGAGGCAGCATGTTGAGACCACTAAATGTTATGTTCGGAAATTTTTAATTGTTTTGTATACAGTATTTCATCATGAGCTACCGCTATGGTAAACAGGGTTTGCATTTATCAAAAAAAAGGAAACGTCATACAGGAGCGAATTTAGCAGAATGGAGGAAAAGGTAAATATATATTCTTATTATCTAAATTTTTTTATTGTTATTTATGTGTTAGAAACATTTCCTGTGTCATCACGCTCTTTTATGTTCTTTTTTTGGCTCATCCACTCCATATTTTACCAAAAACTTACTATTTATTTCACTGAAGTATTTTTCGGCTATGGAGTATTATTGGGATCCAATAACTCTATGGATCTATTCGTTAGTTACTCAATAGAAATGTTTAATTACTATTCAGAAGAAACAGAAATTTGAATATTTTTATTGAAATAAATCGCTTTTTGACAAATCTTACTTTTTACTTTTTTATAAACTATTGATAGTAATTAATTTTCAAATCTCAATTTTTATACAGGCAGAAAGCATCTGGAGACGAAAGAGTGGTAAATGATGCAATGAACACAGATAATGAAGCATTTGAAGATAGAAATGAAACAGTAGAAATAAATTATGGAGATAATACAGAAAGGTAAATTTGCACTATATCAACTAATGACTTGGTTTTTGCATAACTACAACCATAAGGAAAGCATAATAAAACATGAGCTTTTTCATGGCAAAGAGGCCCATTCCATTGGTGGTGAAACTGCAGTTTACCTGAACACGGTAGACTATTTAAATGAATATTAATGTTTGTTTTATGTTGACAAAGTAAGTCCGTGATAGTTTGATATTTAACAAATAGTCGGCGACTTAAAAAAAAAACGTGAATTCCAAGAGAACAATTTTAAGTTTTTTTTTTATTATTATTATTTTTTTTTAATTTGGGGCAAGGTTACTTATGAATTATATAACCATCGATTAGGCGGCGACTTAAAAAAAAAACACGAAAAAAGGCGTGGATTCCAAGAATAAAATTTTAACGTGTTTTTTTTTTTTTTTTAATTTGAGGCAAGGTCACTTTGAATTACAGTGGTGGCCAAAAGTGTGGACACATTTTGAAAGTTGCATGTGTTTCAACTGTTAATTGTGTTCTTGCATTAATTAAATTTCGCTTAAATACAAACATTTAAATATTAAATTGAAGGTAATTTAATGTAGAATTTCACTATAAAAACAGAATTAAAGTATCTTTATTACAAATAAAGTTATGCTCATTTTAGTTGAACAAGCAAGCACAATCAATGGATTCTCTTATGCTGAAATTGCAATACAAGTTGGTAGTTTAATGACTTGCAAAACTGAGACAGATCATACTATTAGTTGCATAACTTATTCGTAAAACATATATTGTAACACTGTATTTATTTTTAATTCAACATACGAAATTGAAGAATTCATTTTACTGATATTATTTTTTAAATCTTAATTTTTATACAGGCAGAAAACATCTGGAGTCGAAAGAGTTGTAAATGAAGCAATTAACAAAGATAACGAAGCATTTGAAGATAGAAATGAAACAGTAGAAATAAATAATGAAGATAATACAGAAAACAGATTACCAAGGGAAGAAAATGACATTGAACCACGGACAAAAAGAAAATGCGTTAAAAATGAAGATGAAATTGTAATTGACGGTAGGCGTATTGTAGATATCCAACACTTTGTGAAATGCCTACAATCATTAGATAACCACAGTCCATTTGGATGCACACTTTCGGACATGAAAATTATCGCAGAAAAAAGAAAAGGACTCAATAGTTGCCTAAAATTTAAATGTGCTATGTGTAACATTCACAAAGAAGTATGGACTACAAAAATTAGCGAGCTTCCTCGAGTAAAAGAAACTGAAAAAACAAAGGAAAAAGACATAAACACGGATGCAACTTCGGGCATAATAGCTATTGGTTGCGGATTTACGAATATGAACGAGTTCTTGTCAAACTTGGAAATTCCCCCTATGCCAATTAGTACATATAAAAAAGAAAGCGATTTTGCGTCAGAAAAATGGGAGAAAGCCGCGTTTGCCGAAATGGAACTAGCAGTTCTAGAAGAGAAAAAATTGGCAATGGAAAGAGGAGATGTTGACAAGTCTGGCACGCCACTTTTGACTGTCATAGTAGATGGAAGCTGGGCCAAAAGATCGTATAAGAACAACTATGCATCACCATCTGGAGCAGTATGTATATATTTTAATACTTACGATTTTGGTTTAGAATTACAAAATCCTTTTCAAAATTCTTAGGTAATTATATAAAATTAAAGAAAAGGGTTATGTAAAGGCCAATTTCTTATTGGCCTTTTATTTAAGTAATTACAATGCTAAGTTGGAACTACTATTTTTTAAACCCGGGTGTGGTACTAGAAGTGAGGGTATTCAAGAAAGTCTTATTGGGTTTCTGCAACCTTTTGACTTTAAAAACTTTTTTGTTTCAACCAGGTTTTTTGGTTAGCATGTTTTTCCTATCATTATTGAACAACATTTAAATGTACATGTACAATTGATTTTTTTAAAATCAATTCATATTGCACCTAAATCATATTCTGAGACTAATAATATATAGAAGTAGTTGTGATAAACTTGTTTTAAAAAAAAGAATTAAGAAAAATACATAGCAATTAATACTAAAATCGAAATAAAAATTAAGTCTCGAAAATAATCTAATCAAATATCTCGCTAAAAAACTTGTATGTTCAATATGTTACACCAATTGTTTTTCATCATTTGGGTTCAACCTTTTAAAAAAACGTAGACGTTTTGCAGCTTTATAAAACCCTAGCTTGTTCCTCAATTTTGATTGCATAATACCAATAATCAAATTATGTGTGCACCAGCACCAATTTGTTCACGTTAAAAGGTGTTTAGTTCTAAATTTTTCGAAAAATAAACTAATAACAAAAAAATTATAAAAATAAATTAAAATTTATCAAAATACCCCCCCCCCCCCTTTCTATAACTGAAGCCAAGGGCTCCACCCAGAAGTTTTAGAATACCCCTTCCTTTAAAATTTTCGGTATTTATGACCATAACTTATTAAGCATTATTTTACTTTATTTTTTATTGGTACTTTTTTTTTTTTCTTTTTCTAGGCGGTGATTGTTGGATATCATACTAAAAAGGTATTATTTTTAGGCGTCAGAAATAAATATTGTACCATATGTGCCAAAGGAGTATCTAAGAGTTCAACTCCTGCAAAACATGTTTGTTCTAAAAACTGGGATGGAAATTCTTCTGCTATGGAGTCGGATATAATAGTGGAAGGTTTTAGAAGTAGTATGCCATTATATGGAGTGAAATATAGCAAAGTTATAGGGGATGGAGACAGCAATGTTTATAAATGCATCTTAGATGATAATCCCTACGATGACATAACAGTACAAAAAATTGAATGTAAAAATCACCTATTGAGGAACATGTGTAACAAATTAAGAGAACTGGCAAAAGAAAGTAAGTATAAGGATGTTTATTTACGGAAAAAAATAGGAGATAGAATTTTACGCTTACGTTTTGGCATAAATTGTGCAATTCGCTTTAGAAAAAAAGAGGAGCAGCCATTGAATGAAAACATTAAAAGTCTCCGAAAAGATATACTAAATGCCCCATATCATATTTTTGGGCAACACGATAAGTGTGATCCCTACTATTGCAAAGAAAGAAAACAAGAGGAAAAAAATGAAGTACCCCTTCTTTTAAAAAGTGGTCTGTTCTACCGTCTGCAAGAAATTGTGCAGATTTTAGCAGACCAATCTAGAAGCCTCATCTACGACATATCCAATAATTCTGCTGAAGCATTCAATTCAGTTATTGCGAAATTTATTGGTGGCAAAAGAATTAATTTCTGCAAAAGAAAATCTTATGAAACCAGATGCATTGCTGCAGTGCTTTCCTACAATACGCCACTAGCACGTTCGAAATTGCACAAGTTCATGTACCGCTCCAGCCCAGGGAAGTATAGCAAGTTATTCGATAAAAAACGAAGCGCTGCGAGAGCCGCTACAGAAAAACATCGAATGAAATTCCGCCGAACAAAGCTCTTCTCATCAACTCAGGAATCTCGGAAAGACAAAAATTACGGAATAAACGCCGAAAAACCGGATATGGACGCGAAGTTGTTTGAAGAAAAGAAAGAAATTTTCTTCAAAAACTTGCAATTGTCAGATGAAGAATGCAAGGAAATAGAGGCCAATACCAAAGAACAAAGAGACTCCGCATTATGGATGCACGAAAGACGTAAAAGGCTGACGGCATCCCATTTTGGGCAAATATGCAATAAGCTGAAGCATACAAGCTGTGGAAATATCATCAAAGACATTTTATATCGGCATTTTGATAATGCAAACATGATGTACGGCCGAATGCACGAAAAAGATGCAATTGATCACGTTCAACAGTCATTGAACATACAAATAAATCCGTCCGGTTTATTTATCAACCCTAATTTGCCGTATTTAGGAGCAACTCCGGACGGCCTTATTGATAACGACGGCACTGGGCGGTAATTAAGGGTTGCTCACTCCTCCCGCAGTCGTGACGTACTTCATGCTCCGCCTTCAATCTCCCAGCTCTTTGCCTCTGGCGCTTGCTATTTGGAAAAATTTAGTGTTGCTTTGCCAAGTAGCAGATCAAGTGGTTTTTTAGGTTTCGCGACATTTGGTTGACAGGCAACCTCCAAATGCAGTATCGTTTGCTTTTGAGGATTTGAGGTTTATTCTTATTTTTACTTGTTAAGTTGTCGTTTGATTTGATGGTTTGACCACGGGATTTTATTTGAACTTGCACGTTTAATTGTAAGAAATTCCTATAAGATATGGAATATACGTGTACTGAAGTTGAGTCGAGGAAAATATATAAAACAGACCAAAATAGAAACATAGATTTCTTCTCAAAATTAACAGTTTATTTTTAACATGATTAAGTAGTGATTTTAGTCAATTCTTGGTTTTGTAATGTTATTCATAATCAGCATATCTTTTAATTATGATATTACAAAATAAGTAAAGAGTGTTCAGTATTATTTAGAGTGGTTTTATGATCAATTGAATAATAGAGTCATATGGTAGAAGGGATTAGAATGAAAGAATTAATAATAAATAATTTTTTAACAATATTCTTAGACACTTTAATATTTAACCTTTTTTTTCAATTGGAAACATTTGTAAAGGTAAATTTAAATTGTGAGTACTGAGTAGTGATTTATTTTTCGAAATTTTGTGCCTCCTCTTCCTGTTATCCGGAGAACAGGGGAAAATCCCCCTCTTCTTTCATGTGGCTTACACTCTCTTATCAAAAGGAGCAGCTTGCGGCAATGTCAAGTAAGGTTGTCGCTACTCGCTGTCTGGCTGTCTCCAGTTATGGAGCGGAAACCTAGTGCCTTAGGTCTTTCAGGTGTTTAACCTTAAAGCAATATTGAAGTGATTAGTATTTGTCTAGGTCCTTAAGATCTTATGTCCTTCGGAGCTAATGCAGTTTTTGCTAAAGGTATCAAAGTAAAATACTGCATGTATATGTGAATGTATAATGCAAAGAAGAAATACTTACACTCTTAAAACAAAAGAGTGAAATCCACTCCAGTAGGAGAAGTGCATTTACGACACTGGAAAGGAGTGAATATTAACTCGGACTGAGTTAAAATCACTCATTTGGAGTGATCCTGTCGGAGGTTTAACACACAAAGTATCCACTCCTTTCGGAGAGTGCATTTTCAAGACTGGAGGAGTGAAACCAACTCAGACTAAGTTAAAATCGCTTATATAATTTCCTTCTTTTATATTATATAAAAGAAAAATATTTATTGCACGTAATTATAAAAAGTTAATGTATCCGAATCTCAACTTTTTGAAAATTCTGTAAATTTTCTCTTTGTTTGGAAAAAGTTAATTATACCCACAGCGGCTTAAATAACTATTTTCCCTGATATTGCTGATGGAAAATTATAGTTTCTTACAAAATTAGAAATTTGGTGTTAGTTAAATCACTTAAACAAGCGGTTATTTCAATGATAGACCAATAAAAGAGACGGTAGGAAATTATGAATCATAATTTGAACAAAAATTTCGTTTGAGCCTTTTTTTTTTGCAATATAGACATTTCGATTTCAAACAGCTTGTGTAAATGCATTTTTGCTTAAAATTAAAAAAAAAAAACTAATATTTCATAATTCTAAATATTTTTAAGTAAAATTAATTTTCTCAATAAGTATTCTAAACCTCTTCACCAGGTCTCTATAAGATCTCTATAAGAGATCGATCTCAAGTTGTGCCAGGTCTCTATAACAATTTTATAATATGTTCAATTGGATTTTGTAAATAAAGTAAAGAAACGGATTTAAATTATCGGAAAAGTTTATTCTGTAATTTGAAAATTTTAGTCAGCTTGAAGTTCCCCTTTGTTGAAATTTGTGACTTTAGCTTTCATATAGCTATATTAGAATAAAGTATTATGTATTACATCTTGCTAAAGGTGTCACGTTCTGTCACAAGTAATAAAAATTATGTAAGTCATGACTATTCCTCAAGTTTTAAACATTAGTATTTTCCATCAGCATTATATAATTCATTTAATCAGTTTCGTTTAACTCTCAAATCGGTGAAAAAATCAAAACAAAAATTATTGGCTTAAAATACTATTACAACCTTTATTAACAATGTCACAAAGTATCAAGACGATTGGAAAACTATTTTTGACATTAAAAGCCATTTTAATGTCATGGCTTCGTAAGGAAATGGGTTAGCAATAAAAACTTTAAACGCGTTTTTCTCAGAACTTGATTTTTTGAACTGCGATGTACCTTTTCTCAAAAACTATGCTATGTTTTCACGTAAACTGTTTTTATATGATGTAATACATAGTATAGATTAATCTGAGGTTATGAATTTTAATAAAACTAAAGTGAAAAAAATGTTATTGGGCAAAAAAGTGAGAAATTTCATGATTTTTTGGGTAATTTAAAACTTATTTTATTCAAAAAAATCTAACAGTTATTTAAAAAATACTTTTAACCTCAGATTAATATATAAGGTTGGTATAATACACACAGAAATTTTTAAGCTGATCTGATCAGTAGTTATTGTGAAAAGGTACATTGCAATTGGCCAATTTAACATTACCGATATACAACATACTGAACCCCCTTAATTGGATTTGTCCCTGACCACTAACGGTAGGGTTTACAAGAATTAAATCGATTAAAAAAGTAATGGAAAATAGAAGAGAGCAAACTGAAAAAAATATATTTAATTCTAGAAAAAAGTAATAACAAAAACGAAAAAAAAAAAAAAGGATTTTGAATATGTTACTGGTAAACGTATTATAATCAAGGTTTCGCAATCGTCACATGGAATTTGCGCCCTTGGATGAAAATCTTCGCATGCAACATGCACAAATTTAATGAACATTGAAGAGTTTTTTTCTTTTATTTCTTCTACTTTACTCTGCCCGTTAGGGGTGACTATTGCTAATGGGCTAGAACATACAATATTTGGTTTACTTTACTATTTCATACAGAAATAGAAATACAGACACCATTTTTCATATACACGTAGGGTAGTGAGTGCAGTTTTTAAATTTTGGATGAAAATCCTGCAGTACATTTAAGCGGAAAAAGGGTTTCTATACTCAAAATTAAAATTTTACAGCTTATTTATGTTTTGTATAATCTTTGAAAGTTAAATATATTTATTGAACCTAATTAAAATTTTGCATGTGTTAATGTAGCAAAATCATATTCGAAATAAAACATATTTCTAAATTAGATTTTTAATAGAATATTTTAAAATAAAATTATAAGGAAACACTGGCTTAAATCCGGAGGGAGCACACACAAGCAAATTTATACTTCAAGTTTTGTACTTAGAAAAAATATTTTAGTTTTTGATACTCAGATACGTCCACGTAAAACTGAACTACATTCTAACCTAAAAAGAACGTAAATGCAGCCAAGTTCATTCTTCTGGGACTGGGTTTTAGATTATTAAAATACCTGTGATAAAAATAAATAAAAAAAAATGTCTAACAGTTGAGGTCAATTCGTCACATATCAATTATCAGGCACAGTTGTAGTTTCTAACTTAACTGATGATCCAAATGTTTAAAAATCGATTGTATGATAGGAAAGCTTCTGAAGGATGTTTATATTACTATCAAAATTACTAAAATTAAAAAAGAATTTTTTTTCTCTATCTTGCGCAAATAAAAGATGTAGGTAAATGAAGAACTGCCCTTCACTAACTAAAAACTGTTTATCAAAATGATGTTGCAGTAATTTACGAAAACAAAGATTGTGTTGAAATAAAATATCTTTATCTATTAAAGCAATATTTATTGGTTCAATTTTAGAGCGATTATGTTAAATGCAAGTTTCACGTCAAATATTATTGTGATTATGAATAATTTTTTTAATACATGGTAATTCGTTAAAAGTTTTAATTATTATTAGTAAATAAACTACTTTTTGATCTAAATAATATGTATTCATATATATGTAATCGTTATACTCCGCAGAATGATCTAGGACGTTGGAATTTTTTTTATCTAAAGCCATTTCAATATTTTAAATTCCTGATTTTACCTGATTATTTACTGTTAAAACTGCAGATTTAACCCTCGAATGCATACTGTTGCCATATGGCAACAGGCAACCTGATCCACTTTATTCTATTAAAGTAGAGCTCCCTCTCGACAAATCTGTGTTTTTTCATCTATTACATTCCATTTTGAAGCTATATTTACTAATAAAATCCTCATGGATGACAGTAGTAAAACTGTATTCAAAATTAAAGTGTGAAGCTATTAACTGCTGTAAAATTACGTCTTTGGCAGTATTCAAAGTGTAATAATATTAGTACTAAATAGAAATAAATTGTTTTGAAAAAAAAAAACAATTAGAGTTCAAGAGGGTTATTTTTAAATATATCTAGTAGTTTTCTAATCATTCTTATCAAAATTGGAATTTTGTAGTTGGTTTTTTTCCATATGGCAATATTTTTAAAAAGTGAAATTATTTAAATTCCAAAGCAGTTAATTTTTTTCAGTATTTTTCCCATAATGTATGAGTATTAAAGATACAAATATATTTTTTATGGATGAAAAAAATCCATGCATTACAGAGTTAATGGTCATTAAATAATCAGTAAGATGATGTCTTACTAAAATTTTGTAATTTTAATAAGCTCAGCAACAGTTAATTCAATAGGCATTCGGAATAAGTCTGGAATTTTCGACACGTGTTCATGTAATTATTAGTGAACAAATAAAATAGATATTATGTATGCTTTTCAAAAAAATTGAAAAATGTCGAAACTTTTATTAAAATAAATATACATATATATAAATGCTTTTAAAAAACTTCTTACATTTTGTGTTTTTATAAGGTAGAAATTTAATATATCGTGTCTGCGATTGGGTTAAAAAGGGGGAATATTTTTGAACTGGATAGTGGAGTATATATAAATACAAATTATTTTTTACTTAAAAAACACATCCGTCAGAACAACGTGCATTTAAATTTTTAAAAAGAAGATTTCCTATGCTTTTCTGCTTTAGTTGTGTTGCAATGCAATGTATACCCGAATTACGAAGTGCGGGAAGTGCGCTCTGGCCTTCAGTAAAGCTGAAATGACCATTCCAAGGCAGCTCCCTAGACATCTCCAAGACATCCAGCGACCGATAACAGACAGGTTATATTACTGCTATCTATTGTAACTATTAAAAAACTATCACGAAGCTGAAAATATCCAGTCCAGCAAAGATGGTATCCACAAATGAAAAATATGAGTCTGATCTCTCCGAGTTCAAAGTGCTCATTAAGTTTTTTGTATTTTATGGTTTTTTTAATCTTTACACTGACCAGGCGCGCAGCCAGGGAGGGGGCTCGGGGGGCTCGAGCCCCCTCCCTGACTGTGACAAAGTGCCCTTTCGTCAAAATTAATGTTTCCGAATTTCTGTAATTTTATAAAATGTGTTATAATGAAAAAAAAGTCCATCGGGCACAATATTCTTGAAAAACGGAACCAAAAACGTAGCTCATAATCAGTTTCCAAAATGAATCATTTGATACGTATTGTCATACAAAAAGTTGTTTTTGCCTGTTTCTAGGCTTTTACAACTGAATTATCTAGAACGCATTCAGGCTGTGTGTAGAACTAGTGAAAGATTTTAAACGTGTTTTTTAGACAATAGCGAAAAGGCATTAGAATACTTTTTATTTCATCTATCTTTAAAAAGTAGAAGCCCTGACTTTAAAACACAATTTTTAAATCAATGTTCTCCGAATGGCTAAACGGCAAAAAATTAGGAAAACTCAACCTGCTGAAACTGAGGAATCATATTACAGAATATCTTTATTTATTCCGTATGTAGACCAAATAATAAGTTACTAGGAGAGGAGGTTTAAAGTAGTATGGCTATTTCATCAAATGTTCAGTATTTACTTCCATGGTACTGTAATAAGGCTACTTTTGATGATATAAGTGGGGCTGTGGTATTTTGTTCAAGAGATTTGAGCAGCGATTAATTAATTATTATGAGTGAAGTTAATCTTAGAAAGAAAAAGCGGGAAAGAATTGTCGAATCTGAAAGGTCAACATCAGCGATTGAAACTTTGAGTGTTCCTGAAACAAATATCATTTTCCCAAACATTGCGAAAATGATGAAATATCTTTGTGTTCTAAAAGTAACTACAGCAAAAGCTGAAAGGACTTTTCGCACTATAATGCTTCCAAAGTTTTACATGCGTTCTACGATGGAAGAGGAATGTTTATCAAATTAGGCACTAGTCTCCATTCACAAGAATAGGAAGGTTGACATTGGAAAAAATAATACATAAAATTGCACTAAGCAAAAATAAAGGGAACATAATTTTGTAATTTGATAAATATAATAACAAGAGTTTGTGTGTGGCTACTTATTGCTATATCAGTCATTATTTGTGAATTTTAATAAACTGGAAAAGATGCTACTTGTGTTATATCCATTTTTATTTTGAAGCCCACAAAATAAATCACTTTCAGACAAACAATTACATGTGTTTATTTTGAATCATTAGTGTTAAAGTATAGTTAGTATCGTTAAATAATAATAAAAAGAAAAAGATGAAACTGCTCATCTTTTATAAATTATTTAATTTGAAACTTGAAACATGCTTTTAAATTTTAATGTATCTCTTTGGACGGGGGTTTGTGATTAGCAATTGACGGAAATTGCCACCTTTAAAATTTTGTTTTATCCATAGCTTTTGGAATTCTTTGGATTTCTAGGTAGATGAACGAATTTGCAACGGACATAACTTATACTTAAAGTCGCAGTGCTTGGCGATCTTGCCCCTCATTAAGAAAGTCATAAGTCATAACCTAGCTTATATAGACATTTTTAAAGAATCGCTGTCAAAAATTTCAGAATCGCATGTCGAAAAACGACAGAGATATCAGAGAATTGATTTAAAACATTTCACTCCTTTTCACCCCCTTTCACAAATTTTGATTTTTTTTATTTTGATAATTTTCCCTAGTTTTCCAATTCCAGCGTAAGAACTATTTTTGTGCCAATTTTCAGAATTCCAGTAATTTTCGTCTCATCTTGAAATTTTTATCAACCACTCGCTTACTAAAAATTTTCTTCAGCAGTCTAGTTTGTTAAACATGGTTGTAAATTTAGTACTTAATTCAAAAAATTAATACTTAATTCAAAAAATTAAAATTTATTATCTCCCTCTCCCCCCCCCCCCCCCCCCGCCCAGAATTCGTGTAAATGTGCCCTTCTGAAGTTGAGCCCCCACCTTGAAAAAATCCTGGCTGCGCGCCTGACACTGACTTACACCTTCTGACACTCATTACACTTCTCTTAATTTTAAAAAACTATGTCCAGTTTTTTAATGTGTGGTTTGCATTTTTTGTTATATTTTTTTCTTTAAATATAAGTATTACTTTTTTTTAATTTTTTTGGCCAAAGGAAGAATTAAAAATCTAAATGCGTACGTATTCCTGATGTCAAAAATGCACTTTTATTGGATCAATTTGTTATTGATAAAATAGGAAGTCATTAGATTTACACCATATTACATATTATTTTATACTGGGTAAATAATAATAATATTTTTATAACAACGTGCAAAAAATTTCACTTTTTTGTATCATATTTATTCATAAATCGTTGCGAAGGTGACACTTTACGTGCTTACGTCACAGACAGTGGCGAAAATGCTATTTTCGGCACTAGTGCGGTAAAGTAAATAAGAGTATCTGATTGGTAGAAAAACAAAATGTCATGAATATCTCCATGGAAACTAAATGATGTCATGAAACTCACTTATTTCAATTGGTTCATTACTTTTGCATTGTCTAATATCTCCATGGAAACTACAAGTACGACAGAAATTATTAAAGGAAATTAAATAAGACAAAAGTAGGAACACAAATTTCACGCTTTTGCACGTTATTATTAAAATATTGCTGGCAAGCACGTGCCAAATAATACTTTATTAAGTTCTTGTCATTATTTCACTCGCTCGTGAAATAAAATCCACTATTCTTTTCGTCACTAGTTGCTTAAATAACTATTTTATAATTGCGTGAAAAAAAGCCGACTGTTACATTATAATTTCAATATCAGACCCGTGCACAAAGCTAGACTTTTTGAAACAGTGAAAAAAAGTACTTTTTTTCACCCAAAAGCAGTGAAAAAAAGACTTTGTCGCACTCTTTTTATAAGAAGCCAACATTTCAAGTAAAATTTCGATTTGATAATACTCATAAAATCCAAAGATTTATCGATCTGCTGTATTTAAAAATATTATGCGCGTGAATTATTTTTGAATCAATGAATTTTTTTTCTCGCGATGGGAATATTTCTTAAGTCACGCCCTTCGAACTGCGAGTTCATTGGTTGCTTTCTTTGACAAAATGTTGAAACACGCTTATTGGTTTTTTATAGCGTCACGCGCTCCGAACTGCGAGTTCATTGGTTGTTTTCCTTGACATCTCTTAGTCTATTTTAGTCTAATTAGCACGTGAATTATTTTTGAACCAATGAGATTTGATTTTTTTCACGCAATTATAAAAAATAGTGTATGAAACACGTGCGAAAAGTAAACTTTTTAAAACACGTGTCTTTATTTCACTCGCTCGTACCTCGCTCGTGAAATAAAATCCACTTGTTTTAAAAAGCATTACTTTTCGCACTAGTTGCATAAATATCTATTTTATAATCACGCGTGTGAAAAAAAATCCAACTTTTACATTATAATTTCAATATCAAACAAGTGCAAAAAGTTAGACTTTTTGAAAAAAGTACTTTTTTTCACCCTTTTTATAAGATGTCAACATTTCAACTAAAATTTATATTTAATAATATTCAGAGATTTATAGATCTGCTTTATTTAAAAACATAATGCGTCTGAATTATTTTTGAAACGTAAAAGTAGTTCGGAAATAAAATCCACTAGTTAAGTGTTACTTTTCATACTTGTTGCACAAATAACTTTTCAAAACTCTCTTATTCTATAAGAATACCAAAAACACTTCCGAAAAATGAAATTTAAAACGTTATTGCAAACAACAAGTCTTGTTTACCCAAGTTTACAGAACAGTAAAATATTTAAAGATGCGGCCAGAAGGGATTTTTCTCGCCAAAATATCATAGCGCCAAATAAGAAGCCAAACCCCAGCTCTTTGCCTGTAGCATCTCCCAGCTCTTTGCCTCTGGCAAAGAGTTGGGAGATTGAGGCGGAGCATGAACACGTCAGGTGGAGTGAGCAACCCTTAATTACCGCCCAGTAACGACGGCATTGTTGAGGTGAAATGTCCATCTTCCTGTTCAGACCTTACTCCAGAAGACGCCATAAAATCAAAAAAATTTAATTTTCTAAAATTTGATGTAAAAACGGATACCATACTTATAAATAAAAGGCACAAATATTTCTTTCAAATTCAGGGACAATTACAGGTAACCCAAAGAAGTTATTGTATTTTTGTTCTCTGGACACCATTGGGGATTTATACAGAAAAAATTATAAGAGATGACGACTTTTGGGAAAAAGAAATGAAAACCAAACTTGAAACTTTCTTTTTTAATTGTTTAACGCCAGAGATTATTGATCCTCGATATACTCGTTCTATGAACATTCGGGACCCCGAATATATTATTCAAGAAAAAATAAAACACGAAAATTCAAAAAAAAAGAAGAAATAAATAATAATAATAATCAAAAATAAATAAATACCTTACAACTGTGTGAATAAACCATTTGAATTAAACTGCATCATGTACAACTGTATTAAAAATATATTTTATAGTTTTTAATTTCCAATTGGTTCGGATTTTTTTAAATTTTCGTGTTTTATTTTTTCTTGAAACATAGAAAATGTCAATTCTTTTTTAATCATATATCCCTATTCTTTCATTTTGATTCATGTATCCTTATCCATGTTTAATCTTATAATAAATATTTGTCAATATATATATATATATATAACATCCTGTTTAGTGTTATTTATTATCAAAATAATGGCATCGATCGATCTAGTATAAAACAATAACCAAAATTTTAAAAAGGTACTCAAAAAGGTCTATTTCCAAATAAGTTTAAATTCAAATTATAATTAATAAATTCTAAGCTAAAAGTTCAAATGTCATGTATTTTTTTTTAATTTTATTGTTTTCAACAATTTTGTCTGAACAAAATCAATTGTTTTGTGGAAATACCAAAATTTTCAATCACACACATATATTTTATTTCGGTTTATATTGTTCTTGTTGAATTCCTTTGAATACCCTCAACAAATCCTGAAAGGGGGAGGGGGGGAGATGTTATTACGCTCTTGTAAAAAAATAATAACAATAATTTTTTAACTTGAATTCAAAATTCGTTTGAATTTCCAACATTACTTAGCAAATAATCGAGGTTCTATAATAAAAGAAATATTTAATAACATTCTTATTAGCGAGATTACATCTGAAATACTGTTTGATTTCGACAGTTTTCTGAAGGAACATTTTATGGTACTGAATATTCCCCTACGAACCAAACTTTTATTGAGAAACAAATCATAACGAAATTTAATTATTTGAAACAATTATTTTAGAGTTCCAACTAAGAAATATTTTTTCAAAGCATATATTTCTTAATAATCACTAGTATATTTCCTCGAACTAAAAACTTTCGAATACATCTATAAATCCGAACTCTCTACACGATAAAATGCTATCTATACACACGAAATTTCAATCCTATAGTGCCTAAACCCAAAGTCGACTCTTCAATGTCGAAGCAGGACTCGTTTCGTTCAGAAGATAATTGTGTGGTGTGTGTGCGAGGGGGGAGGGTTACAGCGAGCCCGGCGGGGAGTGTCTGGCGTGTCACTGGTCTATTGTTAAGGCTGTCAAACTACTCCTCCCCTATCTTGGTCGTTTAGTGATCCTGGAGTGGTTTTTGCTGCACTTCGAGTTGTAGCTAGAAATTCATGTCCCCTTAAAGCTACACGACAGACGATAGCTAGTCGTAAAAATACGAGGAAATTTTCCTGGCCTTTTCCAACCGGATAACTCATAACCTGTCACTAATTATTGAATTGAAAACCAATTGCCAGATTTGCTTCAGTGATTATTTTTTCGACTATAAAATCATTAGTAAATTTTCATAATTCATATTTTTGGTTAGTTTTTGTTTTAAAAAAATACAAAAAAGACTATTTGCATTTTTTTATAGCTATTGTTGAATAACAAACTGAATCACTTTACGAAATGCAGTATGTCTGGTGTCTGGTCGCAATGTGATGTTATCGGTGAATCAGAACCACGCGACTCCCTAGGGCAGGGGTTCCCAACCGTTGGTACTCGTACCACTGGTGGTACGCGGGAATATTTCAGGTGGTACGCGGGAATATTTCAGGTGGTACACGTGAGTGATGTGAGCAACATGACGCTATCAATAGCTTCTGTACTCATATATGCAGTGAGTACGCAAACTTATTACTCATTATTTTAAACATTTAAATTATTTTAAAGAGGATATCTTTGAAGAACTTCTGGATCGGATTTTGCTGAGTTTCTACTATTTTTATGTTTTTAGACCTATAGGCACTAAACAAAACTATAAATTAATACATAAGAATGTAATAAGTAAACATATATCTAACCATTAAATACGAAGTTGTCTCATTAATTTTACTCAAAAAAACTTTGAACACTTTTAGAAGAGTAAATATTGGACGTTTATTAAAATATTTAGGTCTGGTGGTACGCCAAAATTTCTCAAAACGTCAAGTGGTACGCAGGTGTAAAAAGGTTGGGAACCCCTGCCCTAGGGAGTCAGTGGCAACCAACGCGTTAAAGACAATAACGTTAGTAGTTCCAAAAGTGAGCAGACCATAGACAGACGCTCGGTATACCGGTGAAGCTGCGGCCTGCCTCCAACTAGGGATACTGAAGGCCATCCAGTTTTTATGCCATTCTATAGAACGCCAACATTTATGTACATCAACTATCGCCAACGCAGCCAAATTTCATACAGTACCTACAAACGCCATTTTCACTTAAACTAATAATTTTTTTACTTAAAACGAATGCAGAGCCCTTAATCAATGATATTAATGCGATAAAAAGTACTTAAAATCAAAAATATAGATAAAATAATAATAAAAATATAGAAATATAATAAAAAGTACTAGACATTACTTCAGTAACAAGTTTGAAAGGCAAAACATGACTTTAATAGCATAACAATTACACTATTGATAGAAATGTGCAGAAAAATATTTGCAAATTCAGAAAATTTATAAAACTTTAAATTGCTTAGAAAAAAGGAATTACATTCAATTTACTGCCGAGTCGCGAATTGATTTTGTTTCTTCTTTATTTGGCCCGGTGACCATCTTATGACGTCTTAGCAAAAAGCTCCAAAAGAGCGGCAAAACGCAACGAATGAAAATGTTCATGCGAAAAGTATATTTTTGCAACAATAAAAAATCCTTTTCCTGGTTTTTCATTCTATATTTCCTTTTCCCAGATCTTAGGGTTAGCAAACAGTTTTTGAAAAATTTGTAAGAAATTATCAATGTAATAAGTTTAAAATTTTACGAGTTATGATATGTTTTGTGTTAAACTTGCTTGACATCATGAGGGTTAATATTAGGAAAATGGTCCATTCGCATCCAATTCCCGAACAATTTTATTTTTTTTTGTATTTAATGTAACCTGAAACATTTTTTTATAAATAATTATCATATGTATTTATTATGCCTTACAGGGATTATGTTTTTAAGTTCTCAAAAGTTAAATCGGTAACGAATCACAACTGGCTATGCATATTTTGCAAAGATATATTATCCGTTTTATATTACATAATAAACTTTGCAATGAAAACTATTTCATTTAATGTCTTGTTTAGGCCTCATTCTAACAAAAACCGAAATACGCAATAAGACACAAAATATGCATGCTACAAGTTTACATATCAGATCGGTAGCTAACTTCAGTCTTCAGTTCCGGACTGAAAACGTCATTTCAAAAAGAGGCTACGTCATTGAATCTTCTCCAGAGATTATTTTAAGTTTCATGTTTCAACTTCTAAAACTTCCGGTGGAAATAGAAGGTAAGAATTTTTTTTTAATCTTTTGACTGCAAACCCTTTCTAGTAGATCGATAACGCCCCCAAAAATAGAAATCTATGTTTTGTACCAAATGATAGATTTCTAGAACGTAAAGATGCCAATGTAATTTTCTGTTTGACAATACGAGTAATAAATAAAATAATTTTCTTATAAATTCGACAGATCGGTAACGTTTAAAAAAATTATATTGTTACCGAAATACGCAATTCCGTTACTAATATTTCGTAAACATATGCTTTAGACGTTATAGCATAGTTTTTAGCTAAGTTTTGAAGTTTCAAAAAATGATTGATATCCTAATTTTATTTCGTCGTCAGATCTGTAACGCCCCACTACATCTGAAATAGTCACACTTTTCATATTATTGAACCATAACCATGATCCCTTAACGCTCATCAAACAACTATATTTGTAATGATATAAGCTGAAAATCTGCATTCCTCATAAAATATCCCTAACTTTTGAAACATGAAACCTAATTTAGGTGTTACCAAAGTTACCATTGAACTAATTTCAAAATGAAGACAAAACCTCATTGCGATTTTTGTTTCATCCAATCAACACCAGATGGCTTGTTAAGTAACCGAATAACAAATCTATAAAATGAATAGATCAGAGGGATTTTTTTTTCGGAAGATGTTACCTTTTCGTCTTGATCTTGCTAACTTTCTACAGATTATTTATTTGGAGATAATACTGAACTATTTGAAAAATTTGTTTTCATGGCATTGGTATATAACTGCTTATATATACTTCAACAAGAAATATAATCGTGAGAGAAAGATGCGCCATTACTTATATTCAAGTATACACCATGACGTACAAAAACAAAACAATGCGCCATTTAAATTTTTATCTTTGACAATTTGAATTCTTTAAAAATTATTGAATACGGCTATGAACAGAACTTTTATTTTGTCCGTTTAAAAGTATCATCTTACTCTCTGAGACATGATAAATTTTGCATCATCTTTAACCCTTTCAACAGGGTTAAAGCGAACGAAGCGTGAATTGATTTGCGAAGCAATCCTCAGTTGAGCAGAGTATCAGGAGAACAATGAACAGACAACCCGTAGATTCAGTGAGGGCGTGGGCCACAAAATTACTTTCCAAAACCTTCTTTTCAACCTCTATGCATATAAGATCTAAACTTGAGTTTTGAATATCAGGCGCGTTACCGAACTGTTCAACGACTACAAAAATAATTAGACATCGTATGCTGACAAAATTACTTTCCAAAACTTTCTTTTCATCCTCTATGCATGAAAATCTAAAACTTGGAGTTTTGCATATCAGGCGCGATACTCTGAACTGTTCAACGACTTCAAAAACAAATAGACATCGTATGCTGAACAAAGACCCAAGATTAAATGTCCCAATAAATAAATGATTTTCAATTCATACTCCTAATTATTCTTTGCAGGGTTAACCATATTTAGTTAGTTGAAAAAAATATTTTGTTCTTATAGGACACACTGGCGAATTGACTATACAGCAAGCAAAGCATGCATTTGTTTACAAATCAATCCAGTACACCGTTATCGGTTGAGCATCGATAGAGTTCTAGACAAATACACAGTTATCAATAATATATCGACAGCCTTCACAATGCCATATAATTGAAAAACAGCTTCTTAGGCTCTCTGTGGCCGAGTCATAAGAACGCCAGTCTAACAGAGAGAAAGGTTCCGGGTTCTCAACAGGTTATCTACCTTTTCGACAGGTTTATGTTAGTAACAAATCTTCGATTTAATAACCTTGTTTCGCGAGTACATTAGAACAGACATGCTCGTTAAATCTATAAGTGCCAACTCCCGACGTCCTTTGCGTTAGATGTCGTTCGAAGTTCCGTTGGATGCCAGCTGTCGATCTCGAGACTCAACCGTACTTTTAAATTACGAGGTAAGAATCGATCACAAACTCGAACTTCCTTCCAATGACAATGAAGTCCACGATAGAGAGTTTTATCTTGGAAATTATATATTCCATGTTGCCTACAAAAGAATTTTGTTTCCGCGTAATATGCGATAGAAATATCATTATCGAACCCGTAGTTGTGTGACCGCGTGGGTCGTTTTAGAAGTGAAAGGGCTAATCAGGTTGTTCTTCGAGTACACTGAGACACATCGAAGTATCGACTTCGTCACTGTACCGTGTTATTAGATTACTAGGTATTAATTTATCGTAAATTCGGACTTCCTCCCAATGGGGCTTATTCGTATGAGAGCCACTCCATCCGCCCCTTGTTGTCTTCAACAAGCCTGGTAAACTGCCAGAGGTCCAATGTGAGTATAAGTAACACAGCTTCTTTGTTACTCTTTTAGTTCCTTAGAACGCAGACTTTTTAATCCAGTCCTATTCCCAATCAAGTTGACCCCTATTCGGGACTATTTCGATTACGGTGTAAGGACGCTTCGTGTCGACGCTCATCTGGGTAAGATCCGATTTCTGATTTCAGTTACCTTTTTGTGCTTCAATGCATATTAACCACGAACTTAACCAACATCTGGAGTGATAATGATCATCTTAAAATTTTTAACGGACCTCAAAAACAATTAGAAAATAATACTTCTCATATTTTGCATTATTACTATTCACGAAATGACTTCAGGTATTCATAATTTGCAAGATTTGTACTTCAAGACTTCCAGGTATTAAAAGCTCGTATGATTGTTTCGTTTTCACAGGAATACGAATTAAGGACTAAGGTGCAATTAATAACTATAACTTCGTGAATTTTGACAAATCCTAACCAAAATCTATGGCCGATTTGGGATTCAAACCAATCAATCACCTTCCAATTTGAAGTATTCGAGCCCATCCATTGAAACATGCAAGATCAGTCAAACATCTATAGCTTTTGGTGGACATCATACAAAATGTTAAAAATTCTTCAAGATCGTGTTTTATAAATAAACCACGAAAATAAAATACATATTCCACCAAAATAGTTATTATTTATTCGAAAAATCTATAAAACCTCGCTAAAAGCGATGCCGCCATCTTTCATCAATTTAGGCCTAACCGCACCATTTTCCCCAACACGACGCCTGGTGTCATTTTCAACAATCACTTCGAATACAACTAACAAAATCTAATATAAATAATAGTAAAGGACACAAACTAATACTTACCTAAGCACATCAAATGAATCCTTCATAAAATAAAAATATTTTTTTACAAATTTTAACCTGTTTTATATCGCATAAAAAAGAACGCGAAGCGACATTCCGCTTCACTTTGGAGTGAATGCACGCCAACTGCACGAGACACGTGATTTTCTACCGCTACATGAATCGACGAGAATACAAACACCACGCATGCGCGAACCTCCAATTTCCCCCATTCGTTCTTCCCGCAGGGAGAAACGCGACGCATAGCTCAATGCGCAAGGAACAGGTTTTTCCCCTACAAAGCAGAACACTGGATCGAACCCGTGTCTAAAGCTTGACAACCATACGTTTATAGTTCAAAGATTATTTTTCTCACCCAACTGGTTTTCACATATGACACACATTAGAAAAGTTTCCACAACAAATTTTCAAATTCAAAATTCTATTGCAAAATTTGTAAGTACTAACTTCTTTTTTTACTTCCTGGAGTTCGCGTTTTTGGCGGATTACGCCAGTTTGCAGACTCGGCAAATTCTCCGAACCATTTTATGAATGCAACATCTAGCTTTCCTCGCCACCAATTTTGACGCCCAGGTAACAAATCTGAAGTCTCTGCGAATGTCAAAGTATTCCGAGAATTAATTTTGCCGAGAGTAATTAGATATTTCTAGATTTATTTTTCTGTAAAAGTTTCACATCTAAAACGGCCCAGGTGGCCGTAGAACTAAGGATTCAATAATGATATTCTTATCACATCACATATTACGAGGAAACAAAAATCCTGCATAGCTAAGGTGTTAAATCCTAAACACAACTGCAAAGAAAATGAAAATGCTTATCTAGCGTTCTCAAAACGATTTTAAACATCCGATGCAGTCAATCGAGAAAATACGCATGCGCAATTCTAAAATAGACTTTTAGTATGATCTTACTTGATTAGGTGTTCTTAAATTTTAAAATTCTTATCATTAGTATTAAAATATTTTTGTAAAAATCTGTATCACAAACAACGATTTTTTTTTCAAAGAATTCTACCAACCAACATCATACTCTACTCATAATAAATATAATTTCATAGCAAACGCGAAAAATACTGTAAAATTTTCACAAAAATAAGTATTTCAATGTTCTTCTGCAAATGGTTTTTTGTTTATTATTTTTTAAGTAGATGAATATAAGTTGTTCCTTTTCCGATGTAGGGAATTTTTCATAGCGTTCAGATATCAGAACTTAAAACTTATGTTGATTCGAATCACAGTCTCTACAGTATTTGAATCAAGTAAATAAATATCCATTCAATTAAAAACTATCAGTTTTAAGTTATTTTCTACACATGATTTCCATGAATCGTAATTAACGTAGTACCAAAGAGTTTATTAAAAAAATGGAACAACTTTTTTCAAAAATCAAGAAGCATTCGTTGGCGATACAGACTCATTACTAAATGATTTTGCGTTTTATCGCCAATTCTGAGAAATTAGAATAACCATTAAAATTCGCTAAAATCAATATGTACGCCATTCCTACTAAAAAACCCATTGCCTTTAATCACTGATTTAAGAGTATGTTTCTTAGGCATAAATTTGGGACTTTCGACATTTTAATTCTTAATTAACTAATCTGAAATAATGCTGTTTTTTTTTTTTTGCTTCGGTAAGGGAGTTTTCTTTTCGATAAATAAAAGAAAATTAACTTTGCATGTGATTTGGCGATAAAAAAAATCAATAATTTGTTCGGCACAATGCTATTGAAAATCTTTATTGAAGAACAGATATGAACTTTTAAATGTAGGTCCAGCGATCTTTTGGCGATCATTTAAATCAGGAAATCCACACAAGGTAGCCAACTCTGTAGTCCTAACTACATATGCGCCTGCCTAGTTCCTACGATTTCATATAGGCAAATTACAAGCACATTTAGCTCATATACAAGTTTCACTTAGGATTTTTGGAGTTACTAATAACTCCGAAAATTAATTATTTAACTTAAGTGATTCTAGAATTTCATTTTATTAAGCAGAGATTATCCATACAGTTCTATTGTTTTTTTTGAAAAAAAATCCTGATCTAAAGAACTTCAATGAGCTAACACCCAAGACTCAGTCTAATTTTCTAAAGCAGAATAAGAGCTACACGTAAGAGATTGCACAATTAGCGGTGCAACAAGTAAAGTACTTAAATGTTTGAATTTGAAAATTATTAACAAACCAACTACGAAAAAACAAAGGACAAGACACATACCATAGAAATTTTTTTTAAAAAAATGCATTTTAGAAATACCGACTTTTGGAAGGAAACACAGCACGATGTCAAAATGAAAAACTTCATTAGTTTCCGAAAAACAGTCCAAGAAAAAAAATTTCGAAGCCATGAAGTAATTTTTTTATAAATCATTGGTGAGATGTTACAATTGAGCAACATGATAAAATTAGGAGCCAATAACTTTCAGTATGGAACCTCAACAGTCTCTACACTTTTTTTAGTACACGGATGATTAAACATTCAAAATCAACAAACCCTGAGAAATAATAGTGCTAAAATAGTTCAAAAATGCTTCTATGATCTACTGATTGGTTCACCGATTAGTCGGTAAATTTATCAATCTACCAAAAACTGTGTGTCCACGGACAGAGACCGTGAAACAGATCATGAAGAGGCGAAAATGAAACGATATGTCATGAAATTGTTCCTTTTTTCCCCCCAACTAGATACGATACATAAAGGAAAAATCAATTTAATGGGCTTGTTTCAACAATTTGTCAAAGAAAACTAAACAACCAATGAAATCGCAGTTCGGAACGCGTGAAGCAATAAAAAAAACAATGAGCCTGTTTCAATACTTTGTCAAAGAAAACAAAACAACCAATGAAATCGCAGTATTAAGAGCGTGACGTCATAAGAAATAATCCGATTAAAATCTGGAGTTTCTAATTCGGTTTAGTGCACGAGGAACAACTGCAACAATAAAAAAAAGGCTAAAATTAAAACAAAATACATGGGACATTGGTTGGAATCAGAAACCAAAACTATAACGAATTTTTTTTTTAAACGCTGCAATTTTTTTTAAAAAAATTACGATGATAACACACCTACGTCATTGTCATGGCGCGCCACATGGTAGGGAAAACTTTCCCTACGAAGTTATTGACATTTCTAACTACGCATGAACTGCAAAACGCCAGGCGATGGCGCCACCTGAACCGCAAACAAGGATGTGCTCGTCACCCAACCCACCCTCAGCTTTCGAATGAGCCAGCCCCAGTTCAGGAAGGGAGGAGAAAAGGTTGTCTCTGGCGGGATTGGCGACATTCTTCGTACGCGTTTTTATGAAAGAGCGATAAAGACTCAGATAAAACTACCCGGGGAAAATCGTTGACGCGGTTGTAATCTATTTTCAGAATCTTGCACAGAACGCATGCGCAGAAGTAAAAGCTGGTTGCATGGTAAATTTTATGTATTTTTTTGAGTAAAAAAGGTATATTTTTATTTTGCATATTTATGAGCTTAATTAAGCAATATAGCATTGGGTTCATAGTTTGCCACTTTTTTTTTAAAATATGATAAGAATGGATTTAGTAATCATATTTTTATTTTGAATATGGCCGAAATTACATTTTCGAATTGAACTTATAGTTCAAAGTTAATAGTGCAGTGGCTATTACTTTATCCTTTTAGGTTTGCAAGGCAAATAGCACTTCGGCACTTTGCTATGAGGGTCGACAAGGTCGTGCGGCGTCTAATTCCAGATTTGATTTGTCTTTCTTAAGTTTTAGAAAGTAAACAAAATGAACTCTTCAAAAAAAAAAAAAAGTGGTGGGGGGGAGGGGAGTATTTTCTTTAACAAAAATCTTATTTTTTTTTATTATTTCCTGAATCAAAAAAACTTTATGTGGTGCCATTACAATTTCGATAGAAGGAATATGGACGAAATCGTTGTATCAGTCCTCATTTTTTATCGTTTTCTTCGGTACAAAGTTATTATATTTTAAAAATTATATAAAAGTTTATTAAATGTTTTTTTTTCTTTCTAAATACATAAATGGCCCCAAAAAATGTTGCAAAATTGAGTACATACTAATCCCATAAGAAAACTTAACAGTTTGTTCCTGTTTATTAACTTTAATAAAGCTGCGACAAAATGTATCAGCCAACTTTAAAAATTGTTTATTTTTAATAAAATCTAAAATCCAATACCAACATAAGCGCATTTTAAAAATAAGTACTAAAACTATAAAGCAAAATTTTTACTATACGCTGATATTTTTGAAGTTGGCAGAAAAATACAAAACCAAACCTATTTATTAAAGTGCAAATTTTTCATGTAGCAACTTAAGTACAACTGTGGAATAAATAATAAGTAGTCACACCTAACTCTAACTGTTCGTTACGCCCTCTACTTTTTAGTTCACAGTTTATTGGCCAAAACATAATGAGTTTATACAATGGCGGATATAAAGTGAAATTATCGTACAGAGTAAATTTTAATTGTTATTGCTAATTCATGAATTTTAATTTTATCAATGGATAATTATCTTCTTCATCACTAAAAATGGATCTTAACGAAGGTCTTAGCCTCCAACCCCCCCCCCCCCCCCCCCAAAAAAAACTAAACAATTTCTTCATTCAATAACCGAGTTGATTTTTATTCATTTTTTTTCCAAAAGTGTTCGTCCTCATTTGCAGTTACCAACCTTAAAAACAAATTTGAATCCTAATATTTTGCACAATTTAGATTGTTTCGTTAATTACTTATTAAGTTATGAGCATTGGAAACCAAGCGATTATTATGATCAGCATGTTCTGCTTTAACCTCATTTGTCTATTTTAAAAGTTGGGGGAGGGCTCTAACCCTTTCGCTACGAAGGATTTTTGCTTCCTCGTAATTATTTGATAGGAATAGCATATCGAATCCTTAGTTGTTCCGTAGTTTTGGGGCGTTTCAGTAAGGAAAGCGTTAAATGAGGTAGACATTACTCGCTATAAAACTCGCCAACCTGGGAACTGGAACTGCTTGCGTCTTCTTGCACTTAGGTAATAACTTTGATATATTAAAAGAATTTTTACTTTAAAAACATTTCTAAGCTGTAAAAAATGGGCATTGAAGATTGAACCTTTAAAGTTGGTAGTAATTTTAATATGAGGACGACCCCCAAGTTTATCAACACGCTTACAAATCTTATTGGCTCTCGTCATCCTACATCCCACTCTGGAATCAGTTATTTTTCTGTAAAAAAATCTAAAATTGTTTTGCTTTTGGGATCTTTCTAAACTTTTGAGTTTACAGTTTATTAACACAAACATCATGAGTTTATACAGTGGCGTATCGTACATAGGTAATTTAAACTAAGTGTAATTGTTAATTAATGAATTTTAACTTCATCAATGGATAATTAATTAGCTTCATTACTTAAAAATTTGAAAAGTAGGTCATAACACCCCGACCCCCCCTCCCTCCCCACCAAAAAAAAATGTAGGTCCATCAACAGAGTTAATTATGACTCATTTTCTTTTTCGTCCCCTATTTTATACTAAACTTAGATTTTAAATGTACGACAAATTTGAATCCTAATTTGGACTGTTACGTTAAATATTTTTATTAAGTTACGAGCATTGGAAACCAAGCGATCATTCTGTTCAGCAAGTTCTGCTTTAAATTCATTTGTCTATTTAAAAAATGAGGGGCGTTGCTTGTAGACATTGCTTGCTATGAAACTCGCCAACCGGGTGTCGGGAATTGCTTGAGCCTTTTTTGCTTGAGTTATTACTTTAAAATATTGAAACTTGAACTTTAAACTAGGGGACGTACATAAATTACGTCACGCTCATAGGGGGGGGAGGGAGGAGTATGCGACAGCGTGACGGATCGTGACATGGAGGGGGGGAGGGTTAATTGCTTGCGTGACGTAACGATCCAAAACTTCCAATTTTGCAAGGAAAATCTGTTTTACATCAGAAAGTTTTTTAGAAAGAAATCTGAAATCTTTATTTTTATCAAAAGATCATAACACTTAAACAAATTGAAATATTAAAATCAACTGTTTTTTGAAGAAAGAAAAAAAGGGGGGGGGGGGGGGGTCTGCGACAAACGTGACGTAATTTTAGGGGGAGGGGTACGACCAAACGTGACGCAGCGTGACACAGGGGGAGAAAGGGGTCAAAAAAGACAACATTTTGCGTGACGTAATTTATGTACGTCCCCTAGATAGTAATTTTAATATGAGGACGACCCTCGAAAATTTTCAGTTTCGATCGAACAGTTCTGAAATTTTTACCTTTCCTTATGTGCATCCCAAATATAAAAAAATATAGAAAAAATAAAAAACGGTAAAATTACCAGACACAATTAACTCACTTAATAATATATCCAACGTTTCAAATAATTACTAAGTTTACATAAAAGATACACTATAAAAAATGATTTTTCATCCTGAACATTTTTAAAATATTATTTTGCGAAAAATAAACTAACATTTTTAAAGCAAATACAATTAAGTAAAGTAAATAGTTTATTTAAGGAGAAACTACGAACTAATGTATCGGATGAAAACAGATGGAAAGGACTAATACTCAAAACGGAAGTTATTGTGCAAAACTAAGTTATACAAAGCACTGAATCCGATATTCAGAAAATATGTTCAACATAGCGCATGATACATGAGATGATTAATGAAGTAAACAACATAGATCATCATTGGCTGCGCTGTGTGTCTTCTGATGAAGGCGAGCGTTTTGAGTCTCGCCGAAACATGTAAAATGTGTACCAATTAATAAACTATTTGTCTACAATACTATTAATCAAATCTACGTTGTTACTTCATGAATCCGATGTTCGCTATATTATGCCTAACTAACGCGAGTAATAACGTAAAATGCTGCAAGCTAAAAGTGTGTTTTTTTATTCAAGTTATGGGGCTCTGTTGAAGAACACATTCTATAATTACGTATTAATGTTTCAGAATCCAACTTTCCCACCAACCTTCTATTCCGAAATTTTATCTCCTTTCACGAATAGACAAAGATATCTGCCTGCAATATTCATTTAATTTGAAAATACACATGTTCCACGTCTTGAGTGGCAACAGTTTTACAGGAATAAATATAAGGTCTCGATTGGTTAATCAATGTAATGGGCGGAGAGTATCGAGCCAGTACCCCAATGACCGAAACCAATGAAATCCACGAATGATTTTACTTTACGTCACGTGAAAGAAGCCAATTTACACTTAATGTAAACTGTATACGTGATTAAAATATTATATTTGAGCCACCTTTTCCTTTTCTTTGAATGCGCCGCTAGTGCCCTCCTCTTAACTACGCGATAGCTCTTTTCCAAAAGACGTTTCCGTTTAATGTTTGCTCACTATCGCCAAACACCAAACATGACCTTGAGACTCGCTTTCTAAACGCCGCAGTATAGTACCTTCAATGTAGTTCCCCGTTCTCTTCTCTGTGGGACCTTTTCCCTAAAGTCACGAGTTAGACGAAGGAGTAATGGTAAGTATAAAAATAATCGAGAAAGAGAAAAAAAATCCAACATTGAAGGTTTTGGGACAAGATAGAAGTAGTTTTGGAAAACCAGCAATCCAAAGTCATTTTTTTCTCCTCAAGTTTCAATCCGAGATCGAAATTTAAAAAACAAGTGCATTTCTTTGTAAAGTACCTCTCCATCAAAACACAAAGGGCATGACCTTGAACCACCAACAAAATAAAGTATCATGACTAAACGAAATTCGAAAAAAAAATCAACGAAAACTGTAAAAACGCAGCGGAAAAAAAAAAGATTACTTAATTTATACTTACTATGGTGGCAACACTTGGAATTAGGCCTAGCAATGGCGGCAATACAGCTGTTATATCGAACTTTTTAGTGACAGGTGAAACTCAAAACAAAATGTTTCGTCATCTTATGTTTCTTGAAAATTATTATAATTTTACTCGAAATTAATTCTATAAACTAAATTTCGGTTAACAATTTGCAAATAACCCAGTTAACCATTCGTTAAAAACTTCAGCCAAACGAAATGAAAGCTTTACCACTACACAAAAATGAATGACGAATGCTTCAAGAATTTGCTTGGCGACAATTTACTGCGCCAAAACCAGCCATTCTCAGTACGCAACTGCCGTCAGCGCCCCCTGTACAGAAGCGATTGAACAAACAGCAGAATAGCGAACAATATGCAACGAGTTGTAACCCTAAAAACGACGTATACGTTATAGTAAAGATAAACACAAAAAGGTCCCAATCTACCAATCTAATGTTTGATGTTATTAATATATTATTAATTATCATTAGTAAAAGAAATTCCTGTTAAAATAAAACGTATAATGAAAATTGAAATACCTATATTGTGTACATTCTTCTAGCCAACTCAGCTGCCGCAATAGCAAAAAGGCATCTGCTTCCACAACACTACGTTTATGTTTACAACGTAGAAAGTGGAAGCGTATTTAATGATTATGCCCGTCCGTCACCCACTTTCATCGCCCAAACTACAAATGCTACAGCTACAGACAAGTGTGATCTGTCAAACAATTCAGCGCATCAAAATTATAAAACATTAAAAATCTCATTTAGACATTTTAATTTGAAGTACTTCAATCAATTACTACAAAATTAATTCTCAATTAACCCTAAGCCCATTTTTATTAGATTTAAATCAGCACCATTCTTTGTTCTTATTACTTGTTTAGGAAAAGGCACAAGGAATTTGATTTTTTTAATTTTAAAAATCAGGCGTAATTTTGTATTTACAAAACCATTTATTAACGAATAATGGCGTTTAATTACTAATTATACATTTTAGAAAGGATGTTTTAAGGTCTTTTGATTTTTAAATGATTTTGCGCAGTTCCAAGTGACAGTTTCTGTTTCAAACCTACTTGTTTTATTTCAATTCTTGATTGTAGTATCATCAAGTCACCATTAAGTTTTAAATTGTTCCATGTAACATTTTATGACGCAATATAAATATCTGAAGTACCCGGTTCTGTTATCGAAAACTTGCATTAATCATGTTTATCTAGTGCAAACTGCAAAACTCAAAAACCACATAAAAAAAACTTAAAACTATCGATTTACTTAAAATATAGAAATAAACAAGCATGTTTGCAACAGTATAACTGTCACAACGCCATTCATTTAAATCGCTGTTGCAAACTACAAATGCTAGGGACAAGTGAGATACGTCAAAAAATGCAGCGTATCGTAATGAGAATACATTGAAAATTTCAGAAAAGAATTCGAATTCTAAGTACTTCAATTATTTAAAAAACTTCAAAATTTAATGCTCATTTAAAAAGCATAGGAAGCCATTTTTATTAGAATTAAATCAACATTGCCATCGCAACAATCGCGCGAGAAACTTTAATTCTTTTAGACAATAAATTAAAATAAATTTAATTTTGCGACATCTATCAATTTGAAATGACGTCAAATATATTTAACTTCGAGTATCTTTGTATAGTGGTATGCAACTTTTCATTCTATTTAAGGGGTCTAAGGAGTCTTAAAAATGTGCAAAGAAGGAACTACAAAGCATTGTTTGATCTTTCATGTAATTTTTTAACTACTCAATATACAAGTATAATTTTTTTATATGTAATTCTACATGATTTATTTAATATGAAACAAATTTTAAAATTTATGAAACTTTAGCCAAAACTAAAATAAATGATATTAAACATAAAGCTATTTGAACACATTGTGATTAGGCTTGCGCGGCAAATTGTGAGGTCAAAATTGAAGACATGACCAAGAAAATGACTTTATATTGTACAAATATGTACAAACTAGAACTTATACCTAAATTATCAGCTCAATTTTAATTAGAAATAATTTTTAAAATTTTTTTAAATCAAAATTCAAAATTTTTTATAAATTTTTTTAGAAAAAAGTTCTTAAAATAAATTCTAATTAAAATTGAGCTGAGAATTTAGGTATAAGTCTTTGTTTGTACATATTTGTACAATATAAAGTCATTTTCTTGGTCATGTCTTCAATTTTGACCTCACAATTTGCCGCGCAAGCCTAATCACAATGTGTTCAAATAGCTTTATGTTTAATATCACTTATTTTAGTTTTGGTTAAAGTTTCATAAATTTTAAAATTTGTTTCATATTAAATAAATCTTGTAGAACTACATATAAAAAAAATCATACTTGTATATTGAGTAGTTAAAAAATTACATGAAAGATTAAACTAAGCTTTGTAGTTCCTTCTTTGCACATTTTTAAGACTCCTTAGACCCCTTAAAAGCGAGAACTATTACATATTTATTCTTTGAAATATAAATTTTTGCAAACGATTTAAGTAATAATTATTTAATTTTCGAAATAAAATAAATGAAACTAGCCGAATTTATAGCGGGTAAATGTTTAATATAGAATTAATGCTGTGTTTGGCGCCTTTTTACCTGTTAAACACAACTGTTGTGTGGAAGCGGGTTAAGTGACAGATTTTGTTACAAACCTACTTGTTAATTCACATTTCCTATTTTAAGTGCATTTTGGAGTAGTTTGATGGCTTTTGTAGTTTTTGGCTTTAGTTTTATGGCTTCTCATATGAATAATTAAATATTTATTTATAACTGCAAATAAATCATGCGGACGATAAGTAATATTTAGCTTATTGGCGATAGAAAATTAATGAAAATAATTTATTTGTCTTTAAGAAGTTGAAATTATAGCTGGATGGGATGCTGTGTTTAGTGAAATTAATTCTACTGTATATAAATTTTAATGTAGAAACGGTGGTTGATGTCACTGTTGCAAACCTAGTTTTTTCAAGATAAGAATTTTAGTAAGTATTTAAGTAACAGGAAAGTAGACTATTTTAGTTCTTTTAGAACTTCTTGTTTAATATTTAAATGTAATTATCATATCGGCTGCTTTGGGAAAAAATAATGTAATATTGGTACTTAGGATAATCGAATCATGTCATCAAACAATGCCAGTGAATTTTCTAACATAGTATCTGGGCGACACTTATGTCGCCCAGTGAAAGAAAAATGTCGCCTAGTAATTTGAAAATCAAATCACTGGGCGACATTAATAAAAACCATAATTTCTTAAAACTCTCGTCAATTTTATCATAAATTTTATTTTGAAAACAAATATCTGAACTAAAAGTAATTTTGCAAGTTGTAGCCAATGTTGTTTAATAGGTATAGCACATTCGTTTCAATCCTGTGGGTCTTAAACCAAAAACTTTCGAGTTAAAACTTTCGAGGTCGCAAGAGGGTATGAACCAGAGAATAACATTTATTAAAAATGATCTATAATACATTAGTTCAAAGGGGAATATTAGTTATTCAAGGGGGTCATTTCCCAATTAATTAAAGTTAAGGTTTAATTTTTCCTAGAGAATTACACTGATATGGCAACCTTATCCCTATTACCCTCCCCCCTCAATCTTGTCATAAGCAATGTCGCCCAGTGAAAAATTCTTAGAAAATTCACTGAACAATGCATAAATAAACGCTGAATATGATGACAATTTTCGTATCATTTTGCATAAAAAAACGGAACACACATTGCCAAGCTTTTTGAAAGAGGATCGTGTCTCGCATGGACCAAATGCATTGATTTTGACATACTAACTTAAGGTATTGCTATAATATGTAATGATTTTTAACCCTTTCAGTCCCAGTTCCAAGTGATGCCGTCTGGCATCATCATGTTTCTGTAAAAAAAAATAGGGCTGACATCTGTTGGGATAAATAAAAAATATTTTCTTATTGAAAAAAAGTTTGAAGAAACGAATTATGTGCTTTTTGACATCATGAATGGCTATAGACGAAAAAAAAAATATAAAATGTAAAAATATATATAAAATGATGATGCCAAATTGTCATTGGGACTAAAGGGTTACAGCGAGGATCATGTTTGAAATTGATATTTGTAATAACAATAATGGTGTCGCCATCTGTTAATACGTATGTGTCAGTTTAAATGTTCACAGATTAATAACTAAATAAACAGCCGATATATACCAAGGGTTATTTTCCCCGACTTTATTAGAATCACTTATTATTTTATAAGATATACTTAAAACAGTATATCGAATGTATTCCGAGAGAAAAATTCATTTTCAAACTATTTTTGAATTTATGAAAAAAAAAGTTTGGGTGCTTTTAAAAAAATTAATTACTACTATTTAGTCCAGGCAACGAAGAGTTCTAGAGGGAAAGTTTTGGAACACAATTTTTGCCTTCATAACTTTGTTTAGACTAGTTAGGAGGTAAACATATCAAAAGTCCCCGCCCCTAGCCCCTGTGCTGAAGGGGGGAGGGGGGTTGAATGTCCCATTTTTCGGTTTTTCGCTTATATCTCGAAAACTACGAGTTCTAGCTATATAATTGTAATACACAAAATGAAAGCTGATTAAATTCGCTACAAGCTGCACCCCTCAAGTGTTTTAATATCTTGTATAGTTTTCGAGATATCCGCTCTTGAAAGTCAGTAATTTTTTAGAAAACACTTCTCCCCCCACATTTTCCCTCTTTTTTGACCGGATAACTCTTCAATAATGCACCGAAACACTAAATTTTGGCCCTAGATTGGTAGAGAATTTTATTCTTTTCAATAATATATCTTATTTTACGATTTTATCTATTTTCCTTCAAATTTTAAAGCGGTTTTAGTGTTGAGTGAAGATTGTACTGAAAGTCCCATAGAGCTAATGCATAAGTTTTGAAATCGCAACTTTTGGAAAACAATTTATTTGCCATGTTATTCCATTTTCACAAGGTATTAGAATCATCATAACATCAATTTAACACAAAATTGAAGAGAAAATAACGTCCGGCTATTTAATTATTAATTAATAAAGTTTTAAAATAGTGGCGCCATCTGCTGTATATGTTTGAAATTTTAAAACTTCACAAATATATAATTAAATAACTAGATAATATTTTTGTTTCAAATTTGTTTCATTTCGATGTTATGTTGATTCCCGTACCTGTATAAAAAGGGCTAACATGGCAAAGCAATACATCTGTGGAAGTTGTTATTCCAAAACTAATGCATTAGCTCTATCGGACTGACAACCCCTCTTATGTACACTTATTCTATACTGAACGTCTAAATAACACTGATACTCATTTTGTAGGCACGTTGTTACTTTAATATTTTATCTATTTTATTTCATTCCTCGAACTCCAGTGGCAAAACGGTCAGATGATCCCCCTGTTCTTCTTCATCTTCGGAGTCAACTTGAGAGACCCTTTTGAGGCTAGTCCCCTGGGAATTTTGACATTCTGAGGAACATTTGAAACGATTTTTTACAGCTACAGTTTCAGCTGGCACAGACTTTCATGTTTCTGCAGAAAATTAATTTCATAATATTGTCAGGTGCTGCTGCTAACTCACTGTGCACTTTGACCATCAGGCAGTTATTCTCAATCTTCCAACCATACACAAGAGGAGGCAGGTCATTTCCCAGCCACAGCTCATCTTGGTGTAATATTCAGAGGAAATACTGTTTTACTGCTTCCTCGGTGGGAAGAAGACGATATATCAGGCTTGATGGCTGCTCCGTATTTCAAGAGTGAATTATACCTGTGGCATTGGGGAAGGCCTCTTTCGTTGGAGCCCCATAACACCTCAAGATGCAGGTATTGCCTGCCTTTTGTACCTGATATGTGGTTAAGGAAGGGTATGAAAAGACCGCTGCTGCTTTCTGGACTTCTGACGACTTCGTACACAACTTCACAAATGCGATCCCGCTCTTTCGAAATGTGAAAGATGTATAGTGTCGCATCCAGCTATTCTGTTTGCAAAAATAGCACGTCCTAAACCTAGTTGTTGTAACTCTTGGGATGAGAATAAAAAATCCTTTGTCTTCCCACGTCCAGGCTTTATGAAACCGATGTCCTTATGCACATCAGCTGTAGCCATCAAGAGGACTGTAAGGTCGACACAAAATATTAACGTATAACAACGTGCCAGCAAAATAAGTATCAGTGTCATTTCCGACATTATCACAGCCGTATGCCGTATCCACTATCAGAACGTCCACATCCCTTTCTGCTCGAAGGGTCCTACATTCAATTGTCCTCAAGCTACACCTTAAGTATGTTGATGAGACCATTTTATTTAAATTGTTCGACAGAAAATCATCTTGTTTGACGTTTATCTTGGTGTCTTCAGTGAAAAGGATATCAACTGACTGCGACTTCTTGAGTCGATTGCTCTTCTGCTGGTCCCAGTGCACAGTGAGTTAGCAGCAACACCTGACGATGTTCTGAAAATTATGTTCGGATGATGTAAGAAAGACTGTGCCAGCTCAATTGTAGCAGCAAAAATAGCAAGCCTCAAAGGTCCTAGAGCATACCAAACTAACCATTGGAACAGCATCAATGGGGTCCCTCAAATTGACTCCGAAGATGAAGAACATGAATAGCATCTGACAGTTTTCCCACTGGTGTTTGACGAATGAAATAAAATAGATAAAATATTAAAGTAACAACGTGCCTACAAAATGAGTATCAGTGTTATTTAGACGTTCAGTATAGAATAAGTGTACATAAGAGGGGTTGTCAGTCCGATAGAGCTAATGCATTAGTTTTGGAATAACAACTTCCACAGATGTATTGCTTTGCCATGTTAGCCCTTTTTATCCAGGTACGGGAATCAACATAACATCGAAATGAAACAAATTTGAAACAAAAATATTATCTAGTTATTTAATTATATATTTGTGAAGTTTTAAAATTTCAAACATATACAGCAGATGGCGCCACTATTTTAAAACTTTATTAATTAATAATTAAATAGCCGGACGTTATTTTCTCTTCAATTTTGTGTTAAATTGATGTTATGATGATTCTAATACCTTGTGAAAATGGAATAACATGGCAAATAAATTGTTTTCCAAAAGTTGCGATTTCAAAACTTATGCATTAGCTCTATGGGACTTTCAGTACAATCTTCACTCAACACTGAAACCGCTTTAAAATTTGAAGGAAAATAGATAAAATCGTAAAATAAGATATATTATTGAAAAGAATAAAATTCTCTACCAATCTAGGGCCAAAATTTAGTGTTTCGGTGCATTATTGAAGAGTTATCCGGTCAAAAAAGAGGGAAAATGTGGGGGGAGAAGTGTTTTCTCCAAAATTACTGACTTTCAAGAGCGGATATCTCGAAAACTATACAAGATATTAAAACACTTGAGGGGTGCAGCTTGTAGCGAATTTAATCAGCTTTCATTTTGTGTATTACAATTATATAGCTAGAACTCGTAGTTTTCGAGATATAAGCGAAAAACCGAAAAATGGGACATTCAACCCCCCTCCCCCCTTCAGCACAGGGGCTAGGGGCGGGGACTTTTGATATGTTTACCTCCTAACTAGTCTAAACAAAGTTATGAAGGCAAAAATTGTGTTCCAAAACTTTCCCTCTAGACCCTTTTTTCAGCCTTCGTTGCCTGGACTATATTTTCTTTTCTCCTTTTCCCAATTAGAATTGGAAGAATTAAAGACAGTTAGGAATGTTTAAAGACATATACGGAATACGTTTTTTTATGAATGTTATTTTCAAACTGTTTTTAAATTTATTGTCCAAAAACTCAAAAAGTTAATTTAAGAGGGACTGTCCGTCCTACAATGCATTAGTTTTGAAATCACAACTTTTGCAAAATAATTGCTTTGTCATGTTATCCCATTTTCACCAGGTATGGTATGGGAATCATCATTATAAAATAACATACGGTAATTTTATTATTAATTGATAAATTTTTAAAATGGTGTCGCCATCTGCTTCCACACATGGTTTCCAGACATGACGAAAAGGGAATTCAATACTTCGGAAGAAGTTGTGAAACTGATGCATTAGCTGTATGGGGCTGAATACTCATCTTGAGAGTTAATGGGATTTGATATTGATGGTTTTCCTTTTTAAAAAATATGTAGGCACGATTAAAGAAAATTCAAAACAATTTTTATGATTTTGTGACAAAGAAACTTCTATTTAAATAATTTTTTAATTGTTCAAAAATAGTACTATTTAAATTTTGAACCATTTTATCCTTACTTAAAGACAAAAACATCTTTCAATAACAATTTCCCAAACATATAACAAAACATATACCAAAACACAAAACAAGAGATATTGTCGGAATTTTTTTAGTCCGACAATATGTACCTGGCACGTGCGTACATTTATCTTTTTTTAAACTCGTAAATTTACTTTACTCGAGCCTCGCCCTAGTAAAAAAAATGTATTCAACTTTTTCTTTAAGACTAACATTACGCACTAGTTGCTTAATAGTTATTTAAGCAACAAGTGTCGAAAATAACACTTTATTAAGCGAGTGGCTTTTATTTCACGAGCGAGTGAAATAATGACAAGAGCTTAATAAAGTGTTATTTGGCACGTGCTTGCTTACAATATGTTTTATAATAATTTATAATAACGTGCAAAAGCATGAAATTTGTGTTCTTACTTTTGTCTTATTTATTCTTTTAATAATTTTTGTAGAATTTGTAGTTTCCATGGAGATATTAGAAAATGCAAAAGTAATGAACCAATAGAAATAAGTGAGTTTCATGACCATTTAGTTTCCATGGAGATATTCATGGCATCATTTTGTTTTTCTACCAATCAAATACTCTTATTAACTTTTTATAACAACGTGCAAAAAAGTTCACTTTTTTATATCATATTCATTCATAAATCGTTGCGAAAATGACACTTTACGTGCTTGCGTCACAGACAGTGAGCGAAAGTTTAATTTTCGGCACAGTTTGGTAAAGTAAATAAGAGTATCTGATTGGTAGAAAAGCAAAATGATGTCATGAATATGTCCATGGAAACTAAATGGTCACGAAACTCAGTTAATTCTATTGGTTCATTACTTTTGCATTTTCTAATCTCCATGGAAACTAAAAGTATTACAAAAACTATTAAAGGAAATGAAATAAGATAAAAGTAAGAACACAAATTTCACTCCAAACAATACTTTTCTGGAATAAGATTCGACCAAACTTGATTAGCTGCTTTGTTAATTTAATCTGGAAGTTGGTCGAACATCATTTCAAATTCATTTTCACCTATGTTCGGTAGCACTAATTAATCTAAATACTATATTGATTCAAAATAGAAAAGTATTTTGCAACTTTTCTTTCACTACTTTTCATTTTCGAATATCTCCATGGAAACTAAAGGATGTCATGAAAATCACTCATTGGTAGAAATACTTTTTTGCACGTCATTATAAAAAATATTGTAAGCAAGCACGTTCCGAATAATACTTTATTAAGCTAGTGTCATAATTTCACTCGCTCGTACCTCGCTCGTGAAATAAAAAGCCACTCGCTTAATAAAGTAGGTATCATTTTCGGAACTAGTTGCTTAAATAACTATTACCACACTAGTGCCGAAAATCTCATTTTCGCCACTGTCTGTGACGTAAGCATATAAAGTGTCATTTTCGAAACGATTTATGAATGAATACGATATAAAAAAAAGTGAACTTTTTTGCACATTGTTTAAAAATAGTAGTTAGTTTTATAATTGCGTGAAAAAATCCGATTTTTACTCTGAAATTTTAATATCAGACGCACGCGAAAAGTTATAGTACTTTTAAGAAACAGTGATAAAATAGTTATTTATGCAAAAAGTGTGAAAAGTAACACTTTTTAAAACTAGTGGATTTTATTTTTCGAGCAAGTGAAATAATGGCACGTGTTTTAAAAAGTTTACTTTTTCACACGTGTTTCATACACTATTTTTTTATAATTACGTCAAAAAAATGAAATCTCATTGGTTCAAAAATAATTCACGTGCTATTTTTTTACGTAAAGACGATCGGCATTGATAAATTCTGGAACTACAAAAGGCAAACTTATTTTTTTTAGTTACGTGAAAAAAATATGATTGATTCAAAAATAATTCACGCGCATGATATTTTTAAATAAAGCAGATCGATAAATCTCGGTTTTTATGAATAATATGAAATAAAAATTTTACTTCAAATGTTGGCATCTTATGAAAAGAGTAATAAAAGTACTTTTTTTCCACTGCCTTTGGGTTAAAAAATAGTTATTTATGCAACAAGTGTGAAAAGTAACACTTTTTAAAACTAGTGGATTTTATTTCACGAGCGAGGTACGAGCGAGTGAAATAATGACACGTGTTCAAAAAGTTTACTTTTCGCACGTGTTTAATACACTATTTTTTATAATTGTGTGAAAAAAATATCATTGGTCCAAAAATATTTCATGCTCATTTATATCTATCCAAATAAAAGCAAATCGATAAATATCTGGATTTTATTAATATATTACCAAATAGAAATTTTAACTTGAAATGTTGGCATCTTATGAAAAAATATTCTAAAATAGAGAAGTATAGTAATAGAAAAAAAAGTATTTTTTCACTGCTTTTGGGTGAAAAAAAAGTACTTTTTTTCACTGTTTCAAAAAGTCTAACTTTTTGCACGCGTCTGATATTGAAATTATAATGTAAAAGTCGGATTTTTTCCACGCAATTATAAAAAATATTTTTTTATTACTGTTTCTAAAAAGCTTAACTTTTTTTAATATCAGACGGCGTGCGTAAGGTTATACTTCCTAGTAACCAAAAGCATTGAAAAAAGGTACTTTTTTTTCACTCGTTTTATGAGATGCCAACATTTCAAGTATAACTTTCAAGTTAACTTATTTTTGAACCAATGAGGTTGAAAAAAATCAAATCTCATTGGTTCAGAAATAATTCACGTGCTAATTATTTTTAGCTAGAAGATCGGCATCGATAAATATCTGTAACTACAAAATGCAAACTTATTTTTTAGTTTAAAAGAAAATATTTCAACATGGATACTGATACTAATTTTGAGCTTCCATAAAAGATAGAAATAACAGATAATGATGTTACTTCAAATATGCTCCCGAAAAAATAAAAATGCGAAAAGGCTTTTGAAAAGTTTTCTCCTGGAAGCTCAAAATTCGTATCAGTATCCATGTTCAAATATTTGACTTTAAACTTAAAAAATAAGTAGCCTTTTGTAGTTCTAGAGATTTATCGACACTGATCTTCTTAACGTAAAAAAATTAGCACGTGAATTATTTTTGAACCAATGAGATTTTATTTTTTTCACGCAATTATAAAAAATAGTGTATGAAACACGTGCGAAAAGTAACGCTTTTTAAAACACGTGTCATTACTTCGCGAGAGAGTGAAATAATGACAGTAATGAAACCCTAGTTATAAAAAGAAAAGTTAACATTATAATTGGCTTTATCGATTATGCTGCCATCTACATTCAAATTTAGTACTTGTTAACGCACTTGTTCGCAAAGTAAGTTTTTACGAACCGGAAAATGAAAAGAGTTACTTTTGAGATGATTATTGAATGGGAATATTTTTAATGATGTCACGCTCTGGATACTGCGATTTCATTGGTTGTTAAGTTTCCTTTGACAAAGTGTTGAAAAAAGCCTATTGAAAAAGTGAGATTTTTTGGAAGGAATTTTAAAAAGAAAGAAAAGTACACATTAATCGGCTTCTTCGAACATGCCGCCATCTACATTACAAAGTAGCTTTTAAATTTACCTTTAACATTACACATTCAGGCAATTCGGTGGTACTTAATTTAATAATAATCGAAAGTTTCATTTTTTTTTATCAACATCTAAGTTTAGTTTATAAAACTGGAAGGATTTCTTTAATGACAATGGATCTCAAAAAGTGCGACCACTTTTTGTAATCCCACAAAAAGGCACGAATGCGCATTAGAGCAAAATGCCGTCATTTTGCACTTGTTGGCAGGTGGCAGCTTTCATTAAATAAGTAGCCAAAGTAAATGTTTTCGTTTCGAATTTACATTTAATTTCCTAATTAAATATAATTGGAAATAGCGAACTAGTGTCAACACATATCTTCTCCTGCAACCTTTGATGATGTGATGGCTTCTGCTGACATACCCAGAAACCAATCGTAGATATATAGTTTACGGTTTAGTGGTTTACGTTAGAAAATTAAATATCGTTTGCTTATCGTATTAAGAAAGTTTCAATTTTGGTTTTCGCCACAAGCAAAGAAAGAAAATCATCCATCATGAATTCATAAAAAAAATAATATATGTATTTCTTTGTATGGAACAAAATATGAAACATAGGCTTCGAATTTTCATCTAATCATCGCATGAAAAAATGATTTCAACCACCAACATCACAGCAAGAAGTTGGTATTTCAAAAAAAAAAAAAAAAAAAAAGTAAAATAGACTAACTTTCGCGAATAGCGAAACAAAAATAATTCGGCGATGCCGCTGATGCTGCCATCTACATTATAAAATAAATACTAATATTTACATTTCACAATTGGCTTGTCTCACGTGGAACGGAAAGAAAACCAAACAATTATGGAATTGCAGTACAAAGGGCTTGACGTCACAAGAAACAAATTGCCTTGTTTTTCATAATAAGGGAAAGAAAACAAAACAACCAATGACATTGCAGTCAGAAGAATGTGACATCACAAGAAACATTCCCATCCCATAGAATTTCGATACAGAAACTGGTGCTTAGTTGAAATGGTTTAAATGATATTTTCCACACGTCCCTACTCCCTTCCCCTCGTCTAACTGTAGGACGACAAAACCGGTTTATAGCATTTTTGAGTCTCAGTATTATAAACTCTAGGGATGCACCGAATACCAAATTTGCCCGTCGAATACCGAATATTCGGCCTACCTATACCAGTTTTTATTTTTTTGTAAGATCTTAGTAAGTTGTATCTATTTCTCATCAATTTCAATTCAACTAAACATATAAGTACACAATCATACAATAATTTTAATACAATATTAAATTGCTACTAATTTTTTTTAAATAATTAGCTATGAATTAAAAAAAAGCACAAAATAAATATAGTAGTACTCGTTTGTTATTTAAAAAAAAGCCGTTTAGAAAGTGTAACTTTGTAAAATCCCAACACGAAAACGAAAGTATGACAGTCAAAACAGAAGTCGGTGGATCCAATGTAGAATAGAAATTAAAACTATATGTGTAAAAAATAAACCATAGCTAACAATATTAATATACAAATTGCAAAATTACTTTTTTATATCTTTCAGTGAAAAAATTACAATTGTGATACATCTAGTAATTACTGTTTTTTTTTTTTAAAGCCCACCTACTGTAACTATTCCCTTAAAGAAACGTGTATTTAATACAACTTGAGTAAATAAGCTTGATTTAACATAATAACTAACAAAAACTTAAGAATTTGAGTCTATCAAAAAATAAAACATATCCCATTTGGAAATTTTTTGACATTTTAGAAGATAACATGAAAAAATTTGAAATTTTTTAAATTTCACTATTCGGCCAAATAGTAAAGCTATTCGGACAAACCGAATATTCGGCTAAAGTAGCCGAATACCGAATAGCAACCGAATATTCGGTGCATCCCTAATCCGCACTTAGATGGTGATGCTGCCATCTACATTATAAAATAGACACTACTTTTTAACGCAAACTTATGGGCCATTCTAAAAAAATTTACATTTGGTATCACCCGGGGTTCATTCCTTGTAGTATTTCTAATTTTGTTGTTACGGAATTTTTACTTGAAATGCATAAAAGAAAGTAATTTTAAGTTACTATACAATTATTTTAAAAATACAAAAATATGTGTATCTCTAGTGCGACGATTATTCAAACTAACTCTAACCCATACAACTGGATACGATTAGCTACCCTACGTAAAAAAATTTCAACTTCGCTAAAAACCGACAATGTCAAAATTAATCGGCCATTATATCATAGCTGTACCAAATTGCCAGTTTCATAAACATTAAGTACATGCGCTATATGCATAGAGACTTGACATTTCTTAGAAGCATTCATCATATCTAGAAAAAGTATTGCCTTTACTGTCATGAGACATTGTAAAAATATTTTCATTTCTTACCATTTGTAATCATCAATTAAATTAAATTCGGTAACAAAAAAAATCAAAAGATTTAAATTCAATAATTAAAATAAAATAATAATATTCAAATAACAATCCTACAATTTAAACCCAAGTGCTCTTACGTAAGGGCTTATACTTAATTTTTGTTCACGCAGAACGTGCTGATATTTCTCTTAAATTGAAATAAAAAGTATAAATTCTAATCTTACAGTGCCATGCCCATGGAGAAATCGGCTCACGTTTTGCACTCCTACACCCATTCGAGGAATTAATAATTTTAGCAAATGGTAGTTAAATGTTTACAATCTCAGAACTTTAACCATTTTAAAATCTAGCTTATTGACCATCAATTTAAATAAGCCTGGTGGGAGAATAAATCAATGAAAGTTTTAAAAAATTGCAAAATTACGACAAATGGTAGTAAAATGTTTAAAATCTGATAACTTTAAAAAAATTTAAATCTAGATTCTAGATCATTGACCATCAATTTAAATAAGCCTGGTGGGAGAATAAATCAATGAAATTTTAAAAAAAAGCAAAATTACGACAATCAGTAAATATCAATAAATAGCGACTATTTGTATATCACTGAATTTAAAAGAAACCACAAACATCCAAGATCAACAAATTAAAGTTATGGTATTATATCATGAAAAAATTTAAAAAAAAAACAACTTAATATCAGATATTTTGCCAACAGCAACAATTAACAAAAAAAAATTTCTGGCAAGCAGAGCTTATAAGTTATAGAACTGACAGTTTGCTAAACCCAATTGATTGCAAAATTTCAAGTATTTAAAAAATTATTATCAAATAATTTAACAGAAAACTATTTTCTACTATAAGCAAGTAATTTTTCAGGAGACAAAACTTATTGCTAATATAAATTTAGGGAGTTATAAGATCCCTTATTAGACAAAAGATGAATTTCATGAGATTTTCAGGAGGTGTTTGAACCCTGTTATATTAAAATATTATTTATTTTGATACATTTTATCTATTGCCATTTGTTGCAAAGTTACAATCATATAATCACATGATATAATACGAACTCATTCAAACATTCAAATTTAGTTAATTAAGGTTTGAATTTTTCTTCTTTTACATTTTGATTCATTTTTTTTAAAGATTTTAAGTGTGTAATTGTCCATTTTGCAGTATTTTTTAAGGAATATATTTGTAGCAGAAGTAGAAATATATTCTATTAAAGTATCTGATTTGTGGTTCTTTGCACACACGTCTACAGGCAAAAATATCTCTGATGCATTTAATACCCTTTTTATTAGTTTAATAATAGCTTTAAGTTTCATAAATTGTCCTTCGAAATCTTTAGAAAGTAATTTAGTAGCAATTAAATAGTTATATGTTACGATGATAGTTACCTCTTCAACGGGATATTTTAAACCTCCCCGCTCCTTCCCCATTGATTGTTGGTCCTCTTCAAGAACTAGGTTTATGACATCATTCATTAAAATATTGTTAGGGCAAACGTTACATTTTAACTTTTTTTAAGCAGCATGTGCACAATAGCCGGCGATGTAAGTCAATATAAAGATAGAGAATTTTTATTATTAAGATCAGTTTTGGTAATTTTAGCTTCCACACTACGTTTATAACGTAAAAAGTGGAAGGTTTTATAATCGTTCTGTCCGTCACCCACTTACGAAGAACGAACCGCAAGTCTCACAAACAAGTGGGATACGTCATTTTGAAGCAAAAAATCAGTTTAGGCTACATTCCAAATTTCATTAAAAAATATAAATTAGAAGTTTATTTAAAATTTAAATAACTAAAAATTTAATCTACATTGAACTAACCAACCTTGTCGCGCTCAAATCGCAATGGATCAGAAAAAATGCTGCCGTTGCCACCAGCTCAAGGACAATTATGAGCATGCGCAGTAATGAAAAATGTCGTCATTTGGCAATTTTTACAAACTTGACCGCCAAACTTGACCGTCAATTTTTTTTTTTAAATTTAAATGTAATTTTCGAACTAAATAAAAATGAAAGTAGTGATCTAGTGTGAACACATATCTATTTCTGCAACCAATACTGACGATGATGGCTGATGAGCAAGCGTACAAATCAATCGTCGAATATATTAATTTTCGTTTCCGCATTTATTATCGTTTGCTAATAAAAATCAAATCAAGAGTTTTTATTTTACACTTACACTAAAAGGAAGACCTTGGGAATAGCATCCATAATGTACGGGAAGGTAAGTAAAAACAAGAAGTTCTAAGATAACTAAAATAGCCTACTTTTCTGTAACTTAAATACTTACTAAAATTCTTATCTTGAAAAAACTAGGTTCGTTACAGTAAGTGACACCAACAACCGTTTCTACATTAAATTTATATACATTAGAATAAATTTCACTAAACACAGCATCCAGCTATAATTTCACCTTCTAAAGCAATTATTTTCATTAATTTTCTATCACCAATAAAATAAATATTACTTATCGTGCGCATGATTATTTGCAGTTATAAATAAATATGTAATTATTCGCAGAACAAAAACCATAAAACTACTTCAAAATTCTCTTAAAATAGGAAATGTAAATCAACAAGTAGGTTTGTAACAGAATCTGTCACTTACCCGCTTCCACAGGTAAAAAGGCGCCAAACACAGCATTAATTCTATATTAAACATTTACCCGCTATAAATTCGGCTAGTTTCATTTATTTTATTTCGAAAATTAAATAATTATTACTTAAATCGTTTGCAAAAATTTATATTTCAAAGAATAAATATGTAGTAGTTCTCGCTTTTAAATAGAATGAAAACGTTGCATACCACTATACAAACTCGAAGTTAAATATATTTGGCGTCATTTCAAATTGATAATTGTCGCAAAACTAAATTTATTTTAATTTATTGTCTAAAAGAATCAAAGTTTCTCGCGCGATTGTTGCGATGGCAATGATGATTTAATTCTAATAAAAATGGCTTCCTATGCTTTTTAAATGAGCATTAAACTTTGCAGTTTTTTAAATAATTGAAGTACTTAGAATTCGAATTCTTTTCTGAAATTTTCAATACATTCTCATTTCGATGCGCTGAATTTTTTGGCGTATCTCACTTGTCCGTAGCATTTGTAGTTAAATTCAGCGATTTAAATGACTCGAAATTGAATTTCAATGCTAGTTCAATGGGAAATTTGTCGACAAATAGTAGATTTATGTCCGTCCGATTGTACAGACAGACGGACAAAAAGTATGAAAATTGGGTCTCTGGGGTCATAGCTTTCTAACAAAAAAAGAATTTTTAAGATCGGATGGATAGAACCGATTTTGGAAGGGGGGTACGGACGGACGGACGGACATCGACCGCATGTCAATACCTACTTTTTTATTTTTTTTTAAATTCTTCGAATTAAAAAAAAGAAAAGTAGGCTAAAAATAGTGCTATTATTATTTACGATTAAATATAGATTATGCTGTTCGAATAAATATTTACTTTTTTAAAAGTTTCATTCTATCAGACAAAATTTCTTGGAAAGGATCAAATTTCAAAAGTTCTTTTTTTGTAAAAAAAAAAAAACTTTTAGTTCCTTTGGTCTCTCCAATAACATTTATAGATCGATGAAATCGCTGGAAGAATTGTAGCCAAGTAAAAGCGCCAAATTAGAAAAGAAGCCAAAAAGTTGTCCTCGAGCAGTTGACAACGGCTACGTTTTCTTAACATTCAGTAGTACATCCATTAATATACATCCATGGAAATAACCATAGCCTCCTACATTATCGTTAATGTACAGTGGTGGAAATTGATTTATGAAATGACAGTTTTTTAACAGTATTTCTTTATTAAATGCACTTTTATCGATTTAAATTTTATATACTATACAGGCTTTGCATTATAAACTATACACGTAAATAAAATTTTATATAAATTCGTAAACAATTTATTTTGTTGACATTTTAGTTTTAGCATAGGGAAATTGATTTATGAACTTTTGCATTCAATCTCAATTAATAACTGCTAAAACTATTTTTTGTCGCTAATGCTTCCTTGATTTTGTTTTTCATAGACAACACAAAACTTTGGGTCAAGTTTTGGTCAAGCACTTTGCAGTTTTTAATGATTAAGTCCTTCTATTCCATAACTGATGCACACTTCATTAAAACCATACTCCATTTGAGTAAATTATTCAAACCAATTGATCTCAGACATTATTCTTGGGGTTTAAGTCATGGCTATTGGCAGGATGATCTAAATGAACAACACTTAGTTCATTTAACCAGTCTTTAATTTCGTTTGAAATGTGGATACTTGCATTATCATGCATAAAAATCTAATCAAAAGCATAGTTTTGCAAAGCAAAAAGGAATTAAAGAATTTTCTAGAACTAATCTGCAATAAAGTGATGTTTGTCAGCAATTCAGAAACATAACCTTGTTTCTTCAATCATAAGATATCGGGGCCCAAACCATCAAACTTCCACCACTAACATTTCTGCTGAAGACAGATCTTGGTTATTTCCGAAGATCCTTTCAATAACATTTTAAACCATCACGTCCATCCAAATTGAACTTTTTTTCATCAGCAAATGTCACTTTTTTCCCATTTCTCTCCCTCCACCCCCACCCAATCCATTTTCATGTAGTTACGACTATATTTTAATAGCCTGTTCTTATGGTTAAGCTTTGGACCAGCCTTCATTTTGGAACATTTCAAGTTCGACGACGATATCAATATTTGTCCTACTCTTCTGGGAGTTACAGGAAGTGATTGTTCATAAGAAATTCGCCCTGTAATGCACAAATGCTGACACAAATGGTAACTTTTTGGGATACCAGTCCAATAATCCTGCTTTTGTCCCTCGTCACACGAGGGTTACACCTTTTTTAATGATGGTTTTTGCCGAAGTCAGAATGATTCTTCAAATATTTATGAATTATATATATTGATATTTTAATTAATATGCTATTTTCTCTAATAGATTTGTTACAATATTATATAAGGGTCATTTTTTACCTTTTTGGTTTCAGGCAGTCCCGCAAGCTTTCCTATTTAGTAAAATGGGAATAAAACAGATAAATTTCAACAAATTTGGCCTTAATCTCATTTATAAACACTGATAGTAAGCTCCCCTGAAGTTCAAATGAAGAACTAGTTAAAATATTTGGTACCTGGGTTCAAAATAAATTTGAGTTCATAAATCAATTTCCATCATTTGACATGCTTAAAAACTAAAATTAGATATATTTTTATTTATTATCATTTTTTGAAAAAATTATGTGTGAAATTCCTTTATTGTGCTCTGAATATCCAACACACAAAATTTGAATTGTTAGCACTTAATACAAAGCGATATCTGGTGAAAAGAATGTTTTAGTTCATAAATCAATTTCCACCACTGTAGGAGGCTATGAAATAACATGCGAATTCCATTTTATTCAATATTTTCACTGTTGCCATGACATCAAACGTACGAGAAACTTTATTTACAATAAAAATAAAATTCTTGAAAAAAAAATATTTTTGTGTAATAATTCAATTTGGATTGTTGTAATAGCAAATAGCACAATAAAGATATTTTGATGGTTCGTTATATTTTTGGGAAGAAAGATGCATAAAAAATTCGAAATTTGCATAAAAAACATGCAAATTTTCGCTTTTATTTTTAAAGCAACAATTTTATAATTTATTTTTCGAAATGTAAACTTGTGACTGCAAAAAGATATTCATTAAAAAAATTCAGCACTATTCTTCTAAGTTCAAAAAAATTAGCAAACGATAAAGATTAATTATCAAATCTTCAAAAGAAGATTAAAAAATTATTAGTTTTTGCTTATAAAAATTTGAATTACAACTAGCCAAATGCCCTGTTGAATTTCTTTTTGAGGTGTTAGTGTGTTTCCTGTTGAGCGTAAAATGTTGTGTGGAAGGGTGTAAGTGACAGATTCTGTAACAAACCAACTTGTTTATTTTAAAGTAAGTTAAGTCTTCAGAGGCATCAATGTTAGATATATCAATTTCGTCTTAATTTTTAACATCCGTTGACGAAGTAATACTTCTATGGTTATGGGAATTTATTGGTGATGGAATTAAGCTTTTTATTCTTAATTTCGCTTCTGTTTCATAGACTTGTAAGCTGTAATCGCTGTAAATAAGTAAACATTGCACAGAATGAAAAATATTTTGGATTTAGGAGTTTTTCAACATTCTTATTCTATTTTAAGAAAAAGCTGAATTTCTTCATTCTAGCGAATGAAATATCTATTATTGAGCAAACAGCGAAAAATTGTTCTGTTTGTGTCTGTGTTTTGTGTTACTAGCTTTTAAGCAATCTAAGTAGATGTTTATTTAAGAAAAAATATAAAAACAAAAATCGTAAATAAGTAAGTAAATGTCAGAAAATATATAATTTATTTTGTGCAACAAATAAAATTTATATTGTATTATTTTTCAAATGTACACACATACTATGTTAAATAAAAGATACTAGACTTTCCTGAGCAACATTGAAATATATACTTCTTCAATGAAACAGTAATAGAATTTGAACTTTAAAGTTTTAATTAATACCATGTCAGTAAAACAAAATTAGAAATTTATAAAAGTGCATTTCAATTAAAAATTAATGGGAGAAAATATGCATACTCTCAAATTCAATTCACTTGTTGTATACTCTAAATCTAAATGAAATGAACAGTAACAGGAAAGTAAAGTACCCCCTTGCTATATTATGCCTTGTATCATGTATCCTTTTTTCCCACCGTTAATTTAACTTTTTTCAAAAATCTGTCAACTTATTAAAACTATTTCATGCATTCATGCATTTAAGAATTTGTTTTGCAAGTAATTTAGAAAAGAAATCAAGTTTTGTTTGGTTAATATACACATTTTTTTTATACATATGAACAAACATCTGTCAGTTATTATAATACATATTTTTTTTTGTAATAAATAGTCCATTCTTGGAAAAAAATTTCAGTGCAAGATGTCTAGAAAAAAATTGCAGCTCTTTATTGCTTTGATTGTTTTTCTTTAAACTGTTCACTATTATTTAATTTTATGAAATAATTTTTTTATACTCTTTTATACCTTAGTTATTTGGCTGAACTCTATAAATAGATAGTATAGATATTATATATGTAAGACATTTGATGCTTTGCTCGCTATATAATCGGACACTTAGTTATATCATGCTTTTTACTTGTCCCCCAAAAAGCGCAACATAACAAGGAATTATTGTAGGATTTTCTTTTAAGTTTTGTATCACTTCTTGAATACTTTTATTTTATTGTATTCAATATATTAAGTCAAAGATCCTATTATAGTTAAGAAAATTCAATTGAAGAAAATCAAGACTATAAGCAACATGTAGGAATGTACATCTGTAAAAATGTTTGGAGTTCGTAATCTGTAGAAATGTTCGATGCTTCGCTCGCTATATAATCATACACTTAGTTATATCATGCGTTTTACTTGAACCCCAAAAAGCGCAACATAGCAAGGAGTTATTGTAGGATTTTTTTAAAGTTTTGTATCACTTCTTGAATACTTTCATTTTATTGTATTCAATATATTAAGTCAAAGATCTTATTTTATTTAAGGAAATTCAATTGAAGAAAATCAAAACTAGAAGAAACATGTAGGAATGTACATCTGCAGAAATGTTTGGAGCAAAGGCAAGAAGGAGTTTCAATTTATCAACTGAAAGAAAAAAATAGACACGTAAATACCCTTACTATTGTAACTCCTATTTTAAAAAAAAAAGTATGGTAAGATATCTTTTTTTTAGAGTACCATAAAATAATTTATGGGAAAGAGGGTTATAAATTAAAAAGAAAAATTTAGATATATAATTAGTCATAAGTGAATATATTAAGTAAAATATCTTATTATAGTTAAGGAAATTTTAATTGTAGAAAATCAAGATTACAAGAAACATGTAGGAAGGAGCGAACGCAAGGAGTTTCAATTTATCATCATATCACTGAATATGATGATAAATTGAAGGAGCATTTGAATACCCCAGGAGCAGAAATTTGTCAAAACTGCTACACAGAACAACCTGCAGTGTGGAGAACCTGTGGAGTACAAATGTGGAATTCCGGATTTTAATGGTTTGCAATTAGCTGTTCTTAAATTTTTTACAAAGTCAATTTTAACCTCTTACGACCTGGGGTCCCTATTCTAGGACATTTTTTAAAACCTTAACACAAACAATTGACACGTTAATTAGTTTCAAAATTAACCTGGCCCAAAGGGAGAAGATCTGAAAATCAGTTTTCAGCGTTTGAATACGGGTATCTGTCATTTATTTCTATAAAAAAATGAGCTTGAACAGGGCCAAGACAATATTAGTTCTTAAAAAAATACCTTTAAACTAGTTCTTTCTTTAAACTTTAAAATTAACTACTGAACGAACTATTTAAAAGGCATTTTGCATTAAAAATAATGCTTAAATGAATGGTGAACTACAAATAAGTCATAAAGCTTTTTTTAACATTTATAGTGCAAAAATGTGTATTTTTTAAGCTTAAGGCGTGTCTCTCAGTAATTATTAACATAATATTTTTAAAAATTATTTGCAAAACATACTTTTTAGTATGTATTTGTAAGAAAAGTATGTTAAGATGCGAAGAACATACATGTAGGATTTTGCTGAGATCTTAAGAGATTAAAATACAGCAAATTGCATGCATCTACAAAGTTCCGAATAGGTTACGCAAGCATCATTCAAAAACAAAATTTGAATATCCTGATTTAAAATTGGCTCTCAGTTTCAATAGTCCACTATATCATAATTATAAAACACCAGTTTCGGGTGGACTATGGTCTTCTTTTAACTCTTACAATGAGAGCGCAACCAATAATTCCTTAAAACTAAAATAAACAATCCTTAAAAGCTAAAAGTTAAACTTTTTTGTAAAAAAAAACTCCCCCGCCCCCCCTCGTTAGAGGAAATTAAGGCTACCTAAGGCTTATTTTAAAATTTAGAAGCTTTTTTTTTTACATTTAAGTGGCGAATTAGGACAGGGACAAATTACACTGATAAAATTATTGTATTATATTATGGAATGCATATTTTAAAAAGTGGATAGGAAATTATTTAATTTAAATACCGAATAACTAAAATATTAATAACAAATTCCTCATTAATAATATGTATAAGAATACCTGAAGCAATTTGTCGATTAAGAATCATCTGGTAGCTCTTCCTTTATTACTATCTAAAATATAATAAAATTTAAAGATATAAATTTCTGTTAAAAGAAATAATTTTTAATACATATACATTTGACTGTTATGCCATTTAAAAGTTTCATCTATACACCTGCAGTTTTATCCAATCTTCTTTGTTTAAAGCTGAATAATTAAAATAAGTGTCTGCATTTTTAATTCTGAATATCTGCTGATACTTTACCCTGAACTAATTAATTTTTAAATGTTAGTCAGCGATTTCAAACCCACTATACCTCTAATTTTCCACTAGGTGATGAGCATCTATCATTGGAGGAATCACTGAACTGAGACCCATTCATTTCTTGAGTATCATTGTCTGATAAAATCTCTGACTTAATACTGGATGTCCGAGAAAGATGATTCTGTTTAAATGAAGAAAAGTTACATGTTAGATAAAAATAGCAATAAAAACAACATGTTGAGTTTCGAAAATAATTATGTTTTTAAATTAGCAATACTCTATTTTAAAACAAACAACTCTGATTTTTAAACAAACCATAACTATGAGAATTTAATACTACTCTTCATAAGCTTTTTTTAAATACTTTTTAATTTCTTATATATTCTATTCTTAATAGCAGCCATTTTTTTTGTTTCGGAGTGATTTAACTTCTTCGAATAATTCATTATAGTTGCACAGCACAGTCTCCAATTATTTACACAAAAAATATTCTAATTTTTAAAAAATATTTTTAGCAAACTTACAAGGCTTATTGACCTTAAAAAAATAAACAATAGGAGAATCAAAAAGTATTAGTATAGATAAGAATTAAAATAATTTTGTTTTGTATAGTTCAATATTATACTCATTCAAATAAAAAATACATTTCATAAGGTTCCACTTTTTTGCTTCAAAACTGGCCAACATACAGTAGAAGCCCGGGTCATGTTACATCAGGTGCGAGGAAGTTACTGACCTTGAGATGGCTATTTCTAGTAAACAGAATATAGAGAAAAAAAACACTTACTTGAACACTGTTTTGAACTAAAGAACATATATCGGGATCCACAGATACTTGCAGATGTTCATAGGATGGGGTCTGCAAAAATATAAAAAGTGGTTAAAAAATAATTATCTCTCCCCGAGTTTAAAAGCTTAATATCTTATTTAAAGATAAAATGCTTTTTTTTAACCAAAATACTAAGCTTTCTTATACAAAAGATAAAATGCTTTTTTTAAAAAAAATACTACGCTTTCTTATATAAAAGATAAAATATAGTATTTTTAGCTAACCAGGGACAAATTGCCTGAAATGTTTAATAAATGACTTAAACAAAGATAGGAAAAAAGGAATATGCATAAAATTATAGACAGCATTACATTTTGTAAAATTTAATTAATGAATACTAAAATTATTTGCTAATGATAATAAAATATCTAACTATGCAGATTTGAATATGTTGTAGTTTTTTAGATTACATAGCAAGCTTTGTAAGCATGTCTTTTCCCTGTCCCTGTAGGACTTTTTTAGGTAATTGCATTTGCCGTTTTGTGTTTCCTCCACCCTACTTGAGTTTGAAAAGAAATTGTGATTAACCTTATAACAGGGCCCCAAACAACTCAGTTTAGAATAGTAGTGATGCTTATGCACTTTCCTGGGAAAACACAAAGATGTAGGGAAAGAAAGCATTTTTGAAGCCTGTGTGTAATCAGAAAGACTATAGTAAAGGTGTCAGAGAGTTAATCATTATCTTAATTTATCATTGACTAGCAGTATGGTCCCGCCTTACTGGGAACCCGTTAACTTCGCATTGCTTCCTTTTAGAGGCATGCTTACTTGTGAAAATGCACTCAAAATCAAAACAAAATTAAATTTGTGTTAGTGCATGCGCACTTAAAAAAGCAAACACTAATAGAAAATGAAGCAGCCTTAGGGCGAGTGCATATATCTCAACCAATCAAACTAATAGAGGAAGCCCCCGTTTCGGCCCGGTCCATGTATTTTCAAGCCATGTTATGGTCTCGCAATCCCACGTGGATGACGTATTTTTGAAACTTATTATATTAATTAAAAATCACAATCAAATATGAAAAAACTAAGCCTCAGGTGCACACGTAGGTATTAAAAGGAATCTATATTAAAAATTTCGAATTTTTTAGTGCATTCTAAGTAGGTCTTTTGCGATCCACAGACATACACACAGACAGACTCTTTCTTTTATTATTATAGATTTATAACATTTATTAAAAGTTTTTAAAAATTATGTGCCCTTGTTTAAAAAAAAACAATATAATTCCCTATACAAAAATTAACTCACAAAACTTATTTTCTTATTTACAAACAGACAGGAAGTTTTAATTTATGCTGATAAACATGAACCTTCGTAATATCTCTAGGGATTATCCTATTTCTAGAAAGACATTCACATGTCTTAATAACAAAATAAAACTCTATATTACTTCAGAAGAGGCATGGTCATTAATAATCCTCAACAAGTCCTCTTCTTTCACAGCATTCTTCAACAGCAATGGGTCAACAGTGCAATTCGAGTTGATCGACCTCCCAAAGAAGCACTCAAACGGCGACTTCGAACTATTTCCAGAGGTTCCCGTGTTCTTCTTCAACTGAACAAGCTTCAGGCCATGGCTCCAGTGCCCTGAGTTGTTTATTCGCATCCACTCCTTCAACATGTTCTCAACCTCTGCAACGCAGTTCTGTGCAACCTCTTGCACTTCCGAGTAGCTTGTCGATCCGGCGACTAAAACCATCTCGGGAAGAGAACGCTTTAGATCGTCGATGACACTGTGTAAAAAGTCGCTTTCGAGGTTACTGTGCAACACCTGAGGTGGCCCGAAGAGAGTGAATACGGATAGAAGGTGGGAGACTATCTCAAAGACGCATTTACATCTGACTGGGTGTAAGACACTGAAGCAGGTTTGTACATCCATGTACAGGAATACCAACCTGTAGTCGCCGTCTGAAACGTAGGTGAAGTCTATGAGGTCGACAAAACCTCTGGTAAAAGTACATAATGTGTGAGGTGCCCTGTTTGGGGTATTAATGTTGAGGTTAACTGTTACTGGCCGACTGTATGGTGGGTCGGGATTGCTGTTCATATCACTAATAGGACTGTGGGACACTTCGATTTGTGTGTTTGATGCCGTATTGAGGTCATTTTTCAGAAGCTGTTTGTTGGTATTCCGACTTCGGGGTCTGCACAGCTTGCAAAACGAAAGGAAGAGCTCGACGGTTTCTCGAGTTATGTTGACGATGCCCTGGCTTTGCACTCTTCGGAGCAACTTGTCTCTGCATCCGTGTTTCACCCATTTATGAGCCTCGTCTAGAAAAGTGTAAATTTCTTCTAAGGCGACGTAAAACTTTGTCGCAGTGCTGCGATTTTGCGAGTTTTCAGATAGAACGCCATTTTCTGGTTTGCAAGACAATCTTTCTTTGCCATTTACATTTACAACTACAAATTTGCGCAATAAGTAATACTCCCCAGGAGTATTACATGGAGGATTTTGCTCCATTGCTTTAATTTTTTCAATGATATCATTATATTTGATAAAAGGATAAACATTTCGAATTTTTCCGTTGTTAAATCGCTTCCAAAGCGCCGAATTGAATTCTTCAACTGGAACTCTAGAGTCCATTTCACCCATTAAACAGAAAAAAAAATCAATTACAGTAATTTTAATGTACTTTAAAATTTCGACAACGGCAAACTTTTTGTAAACAAACATTCTCGTTTCCGGCTGTGTATTCTCAGCCTAATTTAGAGGCTTTAACACAGTCAATTACGTGTTGTAGTTTAAATCCCAGTCAAGTGACGAGGTTGACAACTGAGCGGACACCTAACGGAACTTCAAGTGACCGTACGCTAACGCCGTCGGGACTTTGAACTACACAGAATTAACGAGCAGGTCTGTCTACCCCAGTATACTCGGATTACGACTGCATTTTCATAAGAAAGCAGTGGCTGCCACCGGGTTCGATCCCGCGCCGCGCCATACGTTTGCGATCCGATCTGAGTTGAAAGCTTGTCCAACGCTTTACAGACTGGGCTACCACGCCGCAAGCATTATTTATATTTCGTAAGAGACCATGTGCTACAGCATTCGGGCTATTATTTGAATATTTCTTATGATGTCAGGATCTCCACACTGCGACTTCATCTTGTTTTCTTTGAAAAAGTGTTCAAACAAGCTAATTCATTGGTTTTTTATAGCGTCACGAGCTGCGATTTCATTGGATGCTTTGTTTTCTTTGACGAAATGTTGAAACAAGTTACAAGCCCATTAGCGCGTATGGTTTAAAAAAAAAATAGGGCGAACTTCTCTATTTTTGCACTGAGAACATAACGGTCCTCTTCGACCTTCGTTGTTTTTATTCACAGTTCAATTTATTAGGAAAGCTATAAAAATAAAGTTCCTTGCCATGCCAAGCCAGCATTCTGACAGGGTTCCCACTCAAAACCTAAAACCAAATTCCCTGTTTTCCAGTACATTTAAAAAAAAAAAAAATCCAGGTACAAAACAAAACTGCTGTAGTTCCATACGCAAACGCAATAAAAATATAATAGACCTACTTTTTTTACTAATTTTAAGTACCTAGTTTTTGAAGTAGTAAAAATAACCTTAAATGAAACTCCTTATTCTTATAGAAAGATATAAATAATAATAAAAATATTTACAAAAACTACTTAGTATGTAAAAAAAAACGAACAAGTATTAATATTAAACTATTTTTAATTCCTCTATCTCCTTGTCATATTTACCAGTTTCGGATACAATCTCAAATGTTAATTTAAGTTTCTTTTTCGGCAGAATCTTAATCATTTCAGGCGATCCGAAAATCGCGAAACTCCGGTGATCCGAAAGTCGCGGAACTCCGGTTATCCGAGTATGATTTCGTGGAATCATTTTGGTGTTCTGAAGCTTTTTTTAAACATTTAGAAGCCAAATCATTGATTAACATCGCACTAGAGCTATATGTGGGCTTTGGAGAAAGGGTCTTATAATTTAGAACTTTAGTTAAGGAACAACATCTAAAGCCACGGCGATCTAGTACGCTCCCCCCCCCCCCCCCCCCCGGGATAAACTCTACATCTGCACAGAATTGATTTTTTTTCAAGTCAGGTGCCTGTATTTCCTTTCAGTTTTCACACTTTATCTTTTATCGGTAAAGTTTCAACGTGACTTTGCTTTACGAATTGCAACTCGAAAAGGAATTTGGTATTTCTGTTTCCACTTAAGACATGGAACAATAATAGATATCGGTTGAATTAACCCATTGAGCTGAATTAATCTTGCTCTTGAGCTGCACAAGGACTATATAACTATATTGACGACAGTCACGAATTATTAAAATTCTTATCTGTATCTGAACAAAATGAATACCTTTTATATAAAAAAAAAAACATCTAAACATATTATTTTATTGTTAAAAAAAGTATAGATGAAACTTTCTAATGCATATTTTAAACACACAGCATGCTTAAACTGCAAAAGCTAACACTAATGAGCAAAATAAATGAAGCAAACTCATTAGCCTAAGCTTTAACTGCAAAAGCTTACACTAATGAGCTAAATAAATGAAGCAAACTCATTTAGTTTACACAGAAATGAAATGTTTTAGAGGTTCTTATTTTAGTAAAACAAGATTTTTACAGTGTATCGATATGCACAGGTTATTTAAAAAGCACTGTGTATATATCAATTTAAAAAGAACAGTAAAACCAAAATTCTTTATTACCACTTTTTATTAATAGCAAGATCATACATTTTTACATGTGTCTTAGAATATTGTAAATGGTTATCTATTTAAGAGCTAGAAAAGTATGAAGAACAGTCGATTCATCTCCCAGCATAGTTCAATACCCAAATTTCACCCAGCACTTCTCTATCAATATTTTACACTGTACATTAAGTATTCTAACCTTTGAGTTGAAGCCTTGTGTGACAAGTATTTAAAAAAGGAAATACATACCACTAAGTTCATTTAGACATACTACACAAAATTAAAAAATTTAATTCATAAGTTACCTTTTAAAAATAAATTAACACAATAAATTTCGGTCTTGTTACTTATAAAACAAATCTTAAGACTGAACTTTTAAATAAGCATAATTTTTTTTTACAGCAGTATTCAATATGCCAGAATATAAACAATATTGTGTAATTATAGGATTTCCGGAAATTGGAATTTCAAAATAATTTTATTTTTATTTCAGTGTTATGAAAAACATGCAATGATGTAAGCATTCTCATGCTTCTTCACTTAACAGAACAAATAAAATAGATTATTTGAAACATAAGTTGTACGATAGATTGTTTGGGTGTGTTTCTTATAAACTAAAAAAGTTTTGTAAGATGAGTCAATATACTTTTAGCTATGGTGTTCAAGATGCTCCTTTCTACTTTCCAAAATGAACATATTTTTTTTATTAGAAAATAATTGTAACATTGAATCACAGTAAATTCTCATTTAAGCCTTAGAAATACAAGTTTTCAATAAATTGTTAGTTGGATGTTTAAAATATTTAAGTTTCATTCAAATCAATCCATACATTTTGAGAAATGCCATACTAAATTCATAAATTAAACACTAACCAAGGCAAATAAACATAAATAAAATAACTAACAAGTTTCTATAAATAAATATTAATAAAAAAACCCAAGGTTTTATGTTTAAAAAATTTCAATAAAAATGTACAGAAAATATTGTATTGGGAGCAAAATTAATGTAGCTGAACTAGAGAGGTATATGTTTAATAAGCAATACTATAAATGATAGTTTCCAAACTTCAATTTACACATGCCGACATAAATTCCTTAGAGTTTTGTGAAAAATAGAAGTTTTTAATTCAATACTTCAAATAAAGAGTAGAAAGTCTTAAAACAATATGAGTACATACAAATAAATTATAGATTTACATCAATTCAAACTGGAAGTAATAAAACAATAGATATAAATATAAATTAAAATTTTTTTTTTAGTTTCCTTACAATGGTAATTTGCAATTCTGTACATAATTGATCTATAAAGGAAATTTTGAGGGGAAAATATAATTTTGCATAGCTTTGAGTACCATCACACACAAATAAAACCATTTTACTATTTACATTTCCACCCAAAAAATGTACAATAAATAGCACATCGTATAATAAATGCTTTTTTTACGATGTAGTGGCATTCAATTTCAGCCGAATTCCACAGTTACAATATGTTTTTATTAAAATCCTTCACTAAAGCTGCGTTATTAAGAGTTATCATGAAAACTTAGATTTTCTTTTATCACCTTTTTTTCTTGTGAGTTTTGCTTTCCTAACGTAGCTCTCTACGAGTGACCTAACCTTTACTGGATTAATGTCACCGGACCGGTTGTGGCAAATCTGAAATATAAATGAAGATAACTTTTCATCAATATATAGAATCTTGTTTTAATTAAGGGATAATTGAATATTGACAAACCTAATTGTTAAAATATAAATATATACCAGTGTGTTAAAGGAAAGAGAACTGAAGTGATCTAATTTTCAAGTTGTTACATAGTTGATTTGTTGTTTTTATTAAACAGTTTCGTGTTGTCCTTTGAACATGTGTTTTTTTTGGTCACTTACTCTGCTGAGTTACAATAGGGTTTTAACTAATAATTTCAATACTAATTCCTTATTTGCAAAAAGGTTAATAAAAATTATTAAATTATCCTAGTTTCGTTGGTATATAGGTAATAATTATTTTATGAATGTAAAATTATATTTTGCTTTTTTTTCTTAATTACAAACTTATTGAACTGAAGAGCCATTAAAAAATTTCTTACATTAATACATTCAAATTAAGTTTTTGCACAGTAAGGTTTGTGGGTTGACAAGGGAAGGTGTAGTGACCTGGACGTGATGCCATTAAAAGACGCACTTTGTCAACTTTCATGCAACCAAAGCCCTGAGCTTCAAAGCAGACTCAAAGTCCTGAGACTTAAGGGGGAATGGGCGCATTTGAACAGGGTCTCCAAGCTCAGTGTCTCAATGTTAATCCAATGGGAAAAAACTATTTTCGCTGCCACATTTCTCCGGCTGTATTGAATATATTTGCAAGCGGATTTTTCATGTGATAAATGTAGCTGACTTACAGGTCCCGACAATCCCACTTTTTGAAATTAGTACGAATATTTTTTTTTAATATTCAATAAATTGTTTTACACAAAATATTCGAAGCAATTTTAAAAAGTGGGATTATAGAGACCTGTAAGTCAGCTACATTTATCACATAAAAAAATCCGCTTGCAAAAATATTCAGTACAGCCGGAGAAATGTGGCAGCGAAAATAGTTTCTTCCCATTGGATTAACATTGAGACACTTGAGCTTGGAGACCCTGTTCAAATGCGCCCATTCCCCCTTAAAGCAAGGCAGATTCACTTCAGGCAGCATCAACACCCCTATATTAATCATTCCTAATCTGACTCACTGGACTGGAAGGGAGTATTGTGGCCGTTCACCACAGGCCCAACCTGCATTTCAGATCCGCGCTAGATGACACTGAATTAAAATTACATTACTACCGGTCATTTAGATTATAATAGTAATTGTAGTATAAAAACACTAAGCAACTCATCCCCAACATGAGGATCTTTTGACTGGACTATGGGCTCACTTGCAAGAGGTGCCCAAATGCAAGTTTCATTTAACTTTAATGGAGTAATTCATTCGAATTTCAAATATTGACCCATTTTAAAATTTGAGTAAAGAGGTTCCGAAGATAATACTTTGGCGATAATCTTGAGAAATAAAGGTATTTTATAAAAAGAGGTTCGACAGTACAGCAGCACAAACATGCCAAATATCTTTTATTGAAAATTTTAGAAAGAATTAACCATAAAAATAAAATTAAAAAGATTTTTTATTTATTACACTAGGACTCACATACTTACTTTGGGTACTGATTTTCTAAGTATGTCTTTGTACTCTTCTTTTGTTACATCCCTAGATTTGTAATATGGTTTCAGTACCGTTTTTACTTCTTCAACAACACGTTCCTGCCGGTTCAACTTTTTCAAGAACTGTTTAAACAGAAAAAAAATTAGTTCAGCCATTTTAAGTATTAATTTGCAGTTTAATTTAAATAATAAGTTTTTTTTTTTATAAAGTAGGCTCTAAGGAATGTTGCGAGCATTCTGTGGACGTTTTTTTTAAAACTTTACCATCCTTAATAAATTTAGAACAATGGCAGCTATTCATAAAAGATGGTAATAATATATATAAATAGTGTGCTAAAAATAGCCCTACGCAGAAGAAACTGAGTTAGCAATTCTCATATTCAGGAAAAGTTTGTAGTTCTAAAAGGAATAAATGAACAATATTTACAAAAATTAAATATAAAGGCATTTAGATTATTCATGTAAAAAAAACCCTTTGTATATATCAGTATTCAATATAAAGAAATCAACAGTTTGTATTTATCACAATAATCTAATCTTGTAGCATTGTACTTACGATAATAAAAAAAAATAGCCATGTTTGTAAACCTAAATTAATATGCAGGGTAAAAAAAGGAGTAGAATAACTATTAAAAAAATAAGGACAGTGCATGAGTGGAATTTCAAGGAAATTTAAGGAAGTTTTCTTGCACGAGAATATTAATAACATAAGAGTTTAGAACTACTAAAATAAGATATTTTCCTTTTACTTTAAATGCTTACATAAATTCTTATGTAGCCACAGACAGACAAAGTATTATATTGGTCTAATAGTATCATTTATATACAAAAAAAGTTTCGAAAATTTGATCGCTAGAACTTACAAAAAGAAAGTTGAAAAAGGGTTGCAAAGAAAGACATACAGATTAAAAAAAAATTGAAATAAACTATAGTTCTCCAATGACATATATCTAATTTTTTTAATAGGACAGTTAGAACGAAAGTTGAAAAGAGAATGGACAAATTGGACGAAAAGTTTAAAATATAGTTCCACGATGTTGTACCGTCCGAACAAATTTTTTTTTTTGAAAATCAGATAGCAAAACAATGGAAAGGAGTACAGACAGATTGAAAATACTATGTAAAAGATAAATTATATAATTATTTCAGAATATTTTTTAATCGGATGGTTAGAAAGGAATTTGAAAGAGGGGCTACAGATGACATGATGGAGAGAAATCTTCACAATGGCAATAACCACATTTTTATGAAAAAAAAAGCTTTTTATCAAAAAAAATTATAGATAAACGTTTAAAACCGTAATTCTATGTAAGTTTAATACGATGATATGAAATGTTAGACACACGAAAAACAATATACACACATTTTTTTTAAAAAAAATAATTATGCATAGTTAAAAAAGACATGGAAAAACTTATCCAAAATTTTAGGATTTTAAAACTTATTCATGGCATTTACAGACATAAATAACAATAGGCATTTCAAGATATTTACAACTCCTGGGTAAAGCAAAATAATAACATACAAAAACTCATATCTCATGACATGATTGTACTATTTTAACAGTTTAAAATTGACCCTGAAAAAACTGGGTTGAAAAGCAAAAGCTTCATGATCCATTTTCATCAATTAGTCATTTTAAGTTTTAATGTTATAATTATTACAATAGTAATGATAACTCAAACCTTTAAGCACTATTTAATTTGGCTAATACTGCTATAATGTCAGCAATTGGTAATTTTAAATTAGGATACATAATTTTTTCCGGATAAGATGGATATAGTGCTTTTATTTGTCATACTCTGTTACCATCAAAATAACAAATGGCATACCTTTTCCTTAACTTGCATTTCCACAGCAGAGCTAGGAAGTTCGTCTAAAATTTTTAATTGTGCCTCATCAGCTTGTTTTTGTTCTTTACGAGTTTTTTTGTGCTTTTCCTTTACTTGCATTCGCACCGGATGGCGCTTGTGGTCATGTTTTGATTTTTTGGAGCTTGAATGAGCTTTCAGCTTTTCATTTGAGGTCAAAACATCACAAGTCCGCTTTTCCGAAGTCCTTTGACTGGGAGCAAACAAAGAATCAAAAACATCTTTATTCTTTGGCGAAGAGGCAGGTTCTGGAGAGCATGCCGGCGAATAGTCAGCCCCACTTTCACCAGAGGGTGGGGGAGAATCACCAGGAGAATAAGGAGTACCCACATCCATGTCAATCACTTCGTTCTTTTCGGCTGAAGGAGAGCGTTTAGAATGTTTTTCAGACTTTTGTTGCAAAGAACCAGCTTGTGCAAGGTTGCCTCCCTGAGGTTTTATTCTGTTATTGGTTGTTGGAGTGGGCAAAAGGGCATTGCCATGATTGGGCATTTGGTTCTGCGAGAAAACCATCCGCATGACTTGTTGGTTGGCGATGCTGGATGGAAGACTCGAAGGTGGGTTTTGCGCAACGGATGGTTGGTGGTTGGCAAGAATTCCCGACAAGTTGGGAGGAAGATGGTGGATGAGCTGCATGGGTGGAGTGTTGACATTGTGGACCATTGTTAGACTTTGAAGTAATGAATTAGGAGTTATAGGAGGTTGGACATTCAACCTGGGATGCCTTGCTGGAGGAAGCAAAGTCATACCAGTTGGTGGAGGGGGAGGAGGTGGCACAGATGTCATATGGGGCATGTTGGGTGGATTAGGAGGTGGCTGAAGTGTGTTAGCACCATGCATGTGAGGCATGAAGTTGGCACCCATCATCTGCTGCATTTGATTTGGGGGCAGCATGACGCCACCATGGTTATTCACAGGAAAGCTTCCATTTCTGGAAGGAGTGTGTGGAGACATGCCCTGTAGGTTGCTGGTAGCTGCAGAGACCCGAGCTAAGAAACTAGGAGGCATAAGCAAACCCTGCATAGGACTAGCAGTCGAAGTTTGGGTCTGAACAGTGCTAGCCTGGGATTTGGATGCACTAGTCGAAGAACTGCCACTAAAATCTGGTGGCTTTGGCTTGTGGGACTCTTCAGAAGGTTCAGGTTCTGGAGGCAAAGGTGGAAGTTCTGGCGATGGAGGTGGTTTGGGGTTAGTGGCTGGCAAAGGGGGAGATGGGGGTACAGGTGGCGGAGAAGGGCTTTGAGTTGGTTCACAAGGATCATAGCTATCATTATCAGCTGGTGAAGGTGGGGAGGGAGATCGAGGCGATCTCCTCTTGGAACTAAAACCTTCATTTTCTTTAACCTTTTCTTTGAGAATGTTATCACTAGCTTCACTTTTAGGAGTGACAGAAGATTTTTCTGACATTGATGTGCAGTTTTTGACCTCAGTTGGGGTTTTGAGCGAATCAGCACTGCTGCAACTGTTCGTCTCTCCAGAACCATTGGCCTCCACTTCAGCATCATCAAAAATTATCTCAATTGATTTTTCTGAAGCAGGTGAGTTGTTTCCATCTGGGTCATCTCCACCTTGCCAATAACTTTCACTTACTGATAAAACTGAAGTATTTTTTCCAGTTGGTGTTATGGATCTTTTACCTACAGTATTATCAATAGTTTTAGATTTATCAATAGAAATTTTTGATTTGCTCTTAATATCCGTAGATGTAAAATGGTCTGTTGATTCTTTGTCCTCAGACACAATCTTTTTTTCTTTTGTATCACTTTCAGTTGGAGTAGTTATTTTCGGAGACACAGCACGATTAAAGTTAACATTTATTATAATACTATCACCTTTAGCAAATATCTCTTTAGATTCAATTGAAGTTATTTCCTTGTAAGGACTTCTTTCTGGTCTTTCGACTTTTCTTTGAAAGATAGGCCTTGTATCAAGTTTTATTTCTTTTCGTTCCTTGTGCTTTGATTTATCTTTCCGACTTTCTTTTTGCTCAACCACTATTTTTATTTTATCATCAACTTTACGAACTTCTCTTTGCTTATCTGACAAGCGATCCCTAGAATGACTATGTTTATGTTTGTCCCTAGAATGTTCTTTACAAGTTTTACTGGAATCACTCTTACGATCTCTATGCTTGCTTTTATGTTCTTTTTCTTTAAACTTACTTTTTTCATATACAGTCCTTTCCAAACGTTCCTCTTTTTCGTACCTTAAATCCCTTTCATACCTATCCTCATCCTTAGAATGTTTTTTGTCATACTTATCTTTATCTTTTTTATTGTCTTTTGAATGCTTGTCTCGTGAAGAATGTCTATCTTTGTGAGATTTTCTTTTATCCCGATCTGAATAATTGTAATCTACACTTCGATTTTTCTCTGATTTACGAGAGCGAGAGTCGTGATCTCCTTTAGACTTTTCATTCTCATTTTTCTTTTCATCACGATGCTTTTCAGAATTTTTACTCTCATTCCTTCGTGATGCACCATTTGATTTCTTGGACTTCTTTCTAGACTCCCTTTCTCGAAACAGTAAACTTTCATCCTTAGGCCTTCCATCCCTATAGCTTCTTTCTCTTGTATGCTTAGATAACCTTTTCCAGCTGATATCCTCACCGAGATCCACTCGACTAAGCACACTAGTTCGTTTACTATCAAAAGGAATTGTTTCTGGAACATTATCCTTATCCCTATCTCTCTTTAATTTAGGGATTCTTGGCAAATCAGAAATGTTGACCCTGGGTGCATATTCACCATAATCTCCGGTGTTTTCGTCACGGATTCGATTTTTCTTCTTTTTACAACGATGCACAGGTCTTTCTTCAATAATCTCGCCCTCTTCTTGGTCTTCGAAAGATTGGCTGGTGTTAGGAGATGGACATTTCTTGAACTCATCCGAATCTTGCTTAGATATAATAAGGCAATCATCCTCTTCTGGACGCTCCGGACTAAATAAGCTAGCCACCTTCCTTTCTACATCATCAATATCTTCCTCTACGGTAGCGGGAAGCAAGGCTTCTTCCTTTAACACAGTGCAGTTTTCTTCGCTTCCAGCATCAGAAACATCTTCTACAGCGAGATCTAAACTTCCACTCCGAGAGCGACTCTTTTTGTTGATTTTGGAAGAGTTTTTGATTGATTTAGAAGGCTGTGGTTTATCTTCATTCTCACTCTCCTTTTTATCTTCCTCAAAATCAAGCACAGAAGTTTTCTCTACATTGTTGCCTTCTTCAGAATAATCTACTTGGATAGGAGAGTTTTCTATCTGTCCATCAATATGCTCATCCATGCATGGTGTACTTGCATTTTCAATAGAATCAATGTTATCCTCTTCATCCGACTTCATCAATATATCACTACAGATATTGATCAATTCAGGATTATCAGAGTTTTCTTTTGGAGATGGTGCAATTTCTTTAAGCTTTTTTTGTTCTTCATAAACTGACTGCTCATTTGCAAAATCAAAGGTTGTCTTACCTTTGCAGTTTTCAGTTTCATTTAAATTAGAACTGTTTTCATGTTCATTATTCCCTTCATTAGCACATTGAGAATCCGAATGACCAGTATTTTCATTTTCTTGGTCTGTCACTTCTTCAAATTCTTCTTTGGATTCTTGATCGCAAACATCCAAATTGGACTGGCTACACTCATTTGAAACACTGTTTTCACATTGCATTTCAAAATAATCCTCTTCTGTACAGGATTTAGGAGAAGATTTTGCACTCGTGCAGGGTATGTTAGCACTACCTTGATAACTTTTCTTTGAACTATCAAGTGAGTTTCCTTCATCTTCTTGCATGTCCATATCACTCATTTTATTGGGATTAGGAGAAGATTTTGGACTTGTAACAGGCGTGCTAGCACAATCTTGATAATTTTTTTCTGTACTATTAACCAAACTTTCATCTTCTTGCATTTCTATATCACTTATATTATTGAATTTTGGAGATTTTGCACTAGTACAAGGTGTGCCAGCAGCATCTTTATAGTCTTCTTTTATATTATCTACAGAATTTTGTTCATCTTGTTTACCCACATCATTTATTTTATTGGATTTCGGAGAATTTGTACAAGAAAGAGCAGCAGCACCTGAATGACTATTTTTCGTAACATCCATAGAGTTTTCATCTTCTTGCATGTCTACATCACTTTCCTGAGGACTGTCATTACTGTCCGATTCAAATTTGGAAGTATCCTCATTTCCAGAATTTAACTTAGAATTATTACTTTCATCACACACAAAGGCCCCATGCGAAGACTCATCATTGAAGCAATTGTCAGAGCTATGTTCAATACGTGGGCTGCTTGGTTTTGGTGGATTGGTGTCGATTGTCAGCTGTTCTTGGTCGGAGCCTGCATTGCTACTCATATTACTTTCCTCACTATCACAAGTTTGATTGACATTTTCAGCATTGTCTTTGAGCCTCTCATGACCCTCTTCTGCCAGTTGACCTTCATCAATCACCAGATCATTGTCGCTGGAATCACTGCTATCATTGGGATTGCTCAGCTGCGAATCGTCACACTTAAAGGCAACTTTTGCTGGTCCCGTTGTACTGTCATTCGTGACACCATCTTCCTCTCCTACAGATTCGATGTCACTGTAAATATCTACTTCATCCTCACTGTGCTGACCTTTGGCAGTTCTTCCCTCTTTTTTCATGTCGTCAGAGAGGCAAAATCCTTTTTGTATGGCAGGCGCACAAGGCTCGTTGCCGAAGCGATCATTGCTGTTGGCACCCAGGGAAGGCCTTGCTATGTTGTTTTCTTCATAACTTAGAATCCTCTCTCTGGGTGTGCCTGTTGAGCTACAAGAGTAGGCTTGCATTGATGATCCTCTGTATTGCGAAGAATTGTTGCCGGAGGAAGGATTCAGTGGTCTTTGCTTTACAGTGCCATTTTTCTGGAGTGGCAACGCAGTGATATTGTTGTTATGTGGGGGAGAGTCGATGAGGGAACTATGAGCACTTTCATCAGAAGTGTGTGTTGATGAAGGGATTGTAGAAGATCTTGCAGTATTTGTAGCTTTAGGAGTTTGTAACAACGTCCCGTCACGGGCAAGAGTTAAAACGTCAGGGCGGTGAAGACGAGTTTGCCTTTCAAGAATGCTCCCAACAAGATCAAATGTTTCAGGGACAGTGGACGAAGACAACCTGTTAAAAGAAAGTGCAATGGTTATCACAGAAAACAAGAAAAAATATCATAGTAAGAGTTTGAGCTAGACCCCCCAAAAAAGTACCTGAAATCATCATCAGAATCACTTGCATACGCTGATTCAGTTGATACTGCTGTAGCAGACACCAAAGCTCTATTTCGTGCTCGACATAAATTGCGGCGTTTTCTTAACAATGGACAACTTGTTCTAGATGATGCAGAGGAAAGTACAGGGCTCTATGCATGAAAAAAAAAATTTTATTTCGGATTTCTGATAAAAATATGAGATTTTAAACAAAGTACTTAGCCATCTACTATAAGTTACAAGGAATAAGAAACTGGGCTATATTGTAAACTAATATGATTGTATTTGACTAAATTTAAATTAACACTTTTAAATATATAGATCCTTGTAGTAAACGGTTTTAAAATATTACTAAAAACTGCAACTCAAATTTAATGAAGTACAATGTTAGAAAAACTAACAGTTCTAAGTATGATATGTCTGCACCCAAAGTTTTGATTTTTTCCTGATCAAACTATATTAAAGTATTACTTAAAAAAACTGTTTATTAGTTTATTTCTGTTATTATTTGTATGATAAATCAAATTTACACACAGATCAATTAAAAAGTAATCACAAGAACTCTTAAAACATATATACCTGATATACACTTGATGGAACTAAATTGTTTCTAGAATCTTCTTCTGATGAATCTGATACTATTCTGTTTCGAATAACAGTTCCTGAATATAAAACTCTATGTCTCAGTCTTAGAACCTCTTCGCTAGTAGACTGCAAAGCTGAAGCAGAATGATTTCTTACAGCTCTATTTACAGAAAAAAACGAACCCAAAGAAGGAGTCAAACCTAAAAAAATAAGAATTGGTTAGTTTAACGGAATAACCTTAGACTAGCGCTATCTGTGGCTATTTAAGTGGTTAAAAAGTAGGTCTGGTCCATTATATCCGATTCCTTAATTGGTATAAAGAAGAATGTCAATACTTAATCGTATAACTAGTTTTCGGGTTCAAGATTGCAATATTTATTGCAATTTTAGCACCATTTATCCTGTTTTACTTGCTACGATAATATCAATATGCACATGCTTATACTCCATCTGATTACAACACAAATTTCGAAAACACTTTTTTCCCCTACCCAGGGCTCGAAAATTATATTGCCCGACGTGCCCGGGGCATGTAAAAATTCCAATCGGGCATGTATTTTTTCGCCTCGCATGCCTGACCGGGCATGTAAACATTTCATCAAAAAATACCTTTCCATAAATTTAACTAAATATTTTGTGTTTTAATAAATACCCAGCATATTCATTCATTGCTTCTTGAAAAAATTTATAATTTTAATCTTAAATCGAAATTAGTTACTACACAATGTTGTCATTTATGGCATCAAATTCTTCATCAATAAAATTCTGGTGGGGGCCGGGAATTTTCACTACTTTCCACAATTTTCGAATTCCTTGTTATTTTGGCAAGGTTTTTTAAGGTATAATAGTTTGATATATTTTTAATTAACACTGATAAAACCTGGAATTTTCTGTAAATTCTCTGGGAAAACCTGGAAAAGTCAGAATTTGGTTTTCCAACTGGTTTTTGGGTTTAAATTTAATTATTTAAACTGGTTTTTGGGTTTAAATTTAATTATTTAAAATTTAACTTTAAACAAAGCTAAATTTTTGCTTTTCTTTATCTAGTCTTAGTTTTCTTTGAAAAAAAGACTAGATTTAAATTTTTCTTATAACTTGAAATTTCTAAAAGTAACTAAGATTTATTTTCTGAACTGCAGAAGAGTTACTTTTCAAAAGTACCTTTCCAATCCCTGGAAAATAGTAATTGATAAATCTTACGTTCAGGAGCTTTCCAGATGACGTTATTGCACGCAGGGCACTGCCATGAACAAGTAAGGTCCAAATTCCTAGCAGGCAGTATACAGTGGTAGTGGTAAAACAAGAAACATTCATAGCAGTGTAAAAATGGACCCTCATAAGCGTCTCCTCCACAGACACAACAATCAGCTTGGCCTATTGATTCTGTTTCCGACTCTGACGTGTAATGGGGTGCAGAGTTCTTAACGGCAATCTGAAATAAAGGACAGATACTCAACAGGAATTATAATAAACACATGATTGTATTTGTTCTTATATTGAAATAGTACTTACTGTTTTTATGATTTTTTCTTTTTTATGATGGCGGATTAAGATTAAATTGAACTTGAGCCTATCGATGGGGCAGGTATTGACATTCTGTAAGTTAAAAAGAACAATCATTACTGGAAGCAAAAAGGAAACATATCAAATCAAGTCAAATTTTTTTCGTGATGTACTAAACTTTTCAAACATATTTTATTTTGATATTGCAAAATATCATTTAAATTAAGTGAAATTATCGAAACACAAAACATGTATCGATCTCTTCAAAACAAAATCCGTTTTAGGTTTTTCGAATTTTTAATAAATACCAATACAAGAATCTTCATTTCATTACCTTAGCCCACTGCTGAATGCATTCTAAGCAAAATATGTGATCACAGGTTTCTGGAGTTGCAATATCCTGTCCTAAAAACTTATGCAGACAAATAGCACATCTATCTGCTTGTTCATTGTCACTTAAATCATGCGAAGATTCATTGCCTGAAAGAAGGACAAAGTAATATTTTATAAACTTTTCAAACTAACATAGAAGCTGACCACAACCAATAGCGTGATATGCTGCTATTTTTCTCTAAAAAGTTAAATGTGGCCAAGCTCGGTAATGAATGGCTCTCATAGCGACTGAACTAAAATAAGAAGTCAATATAACAAGGTTCATCACTTAACAGTATGAAATATTTGTTTCAGAAATGCAGCACATTTAAACTTTAACTTCAGTTTAAAGGAAATATCTATTTTGAAAAATTTATGTATCATGCCTTAAAAACATACCAGGCACACTGGGCTGATATGCTGATACAACATGAATAACTGACAAACAAAATAAAAATATAATAAAGTAATTAAACAAGTTGGTAGCATGTTAAAAGAAAATGCTAATTATATTTTATAGATAAATACTACAGTTGGCAAAGCCAGGCATTTAAATAGAAAAGGATCTTACAGAATGGCTCAAATCTGAAAAATAAAAGTTGTTAAAATGACGGGGTTCTAAAAATGATATCACCTACCAACAATAGCTAGAGTACTTTAGTCCAGTACTTGTAAAATTGCCTCTAAAATTTTGTTGGAACTAACACCCCTCTACTATATATTTTATTAGTGCTGTTCAATAGTACGAGTAAATGTGGTGTGGCTACCGCAAAGGAAAATACTACAATGTCTAACTAACCTAACAATGCCTATATTATAAGGATTTGATCTAAGGGGGCCTGGGGAATCCCAGATTTTTTTTGTGTCATATAAAATGTATCTTCAAGCTATAAGGATTAGTATACTGCATTATTTTACAATGTGTCAATATTTTAAGAAATTTAAATACATAGATTGATACAAAAAATCTTACTTGCCCCACCCTATCAAAATGGAATCAGCAGTCTGGAGAAGGCAAGTCAAAAAATTTCTAATAATAAAGTTATTTGAGCTTCAAACTGCAAACTCACCAACATTAAAACTCACCTATTCTCTGTGCAGAACTAGTTGAACAAGCCTCATTATTATTCTCATCCTCACTATCACACCTCAAGGGCTTGAAGAGTCTTCTGGGCCTCACTTCGATATCAGAATCCTCTCCTTCAGTGTCACTAGTAATGGTATTGGGCCTTTTCTTGCGCTTTAGAGCAGGGCGTTGTATTTCATCGTCTGAATTGGGGTTGTCCCTTCCAGTGTTATCCATTAACAGTTTACAACCTAGGGAATTTGAATGATTTATTTCAAGTTGTGTACATGTACATTTTTTAAAAAGATGTAAAAAGAAATAATAATTGGCTTAAAAAAAACTTGTTTTGATAAAATTATACTTATAATATTAAAAATGCATTACATGTATTGCCTAAGAAAATATGCGTTTTAGGATGAATAATAGATATCAAAATACCATATTTTATTTAGCTGGTAAAATAAAGATGTAATTCTGCAGATGAATGTACTGTTTCTAGGCTAAAAAACGTATCAGCATAGCAAACTTCTTAGTAACTACTACTTAGTGTCATTGAATTAAGTGTAAGTTTTTGATTAATATTCTACTTTACTTTTTTAAAATAATATATTAATATTTTTCAAGCAATACAAATAATCCCCTAAAAAAATGTTTCGCTGTCAAAACCAAAAGGGGATAGGTACGATTCAGGGTGGGCTGGTCAAACAAGCCAACTGATAACAAGGATAATAATGTCACATTTTTAAATTTGAATAGAAAAAATATAATATTGACCCTATAATGTACTTTATATTATATGTTTAATTGAATTAATATATTTAAAATCAAACATGACATAATAATAAACAAAAAATTAGATTTCAACACAAGGTATTTGGAGAATTTCTTCCAAGTAAAAACCTTCACTTAATAATGTAGGATATGAATTAATCAACCTTAAAATAATCAAGAATTATTAATCAATGAGGATAAATAAGAATATTCTAAAGAAAACTTATACACATAAAAGCGACATAGAAAAAAAATAACAGACAAAATCAGTTTTGACATCTACAACAAATTTCTTATTAGTAGTTTTAGGATAAGTAAATAACAATTTAACGAAACCGAAAATTTTCGGTGTATTAGTAGGAAGATGATTTTATTCAACACATTGAGTTCTTATATCGTGAATTTACAGATTTATTAAAGTATTAATTAATAACAGTAGATGCAAAACAACAAGTTTGTGAATAAAAAATAAACAAAAAATTGCCATATTTCTGTGGCGACATAGACGCCATTTTATATTATTCAACAAATGTAAATATACCAAGTTAAAATCCCTTTATCTGTTATAAACAATTAAAATAAATAAAAATCCACAGACCTTAAAGTATATCCATTCCATAAATTACGTTGTTATTAATATTTGTCTGTTTGTAAGGGCAAACCTTCATTATAACGTATAGGATGATCAGTTCATATTTGTGGTACCATGTATAATACTGGGATTAAAACAAGATAATTTAAGTGGTAGATTTTTATGTCTAATATAAATGCAACTATGGTATATTTACATTAAAATTTTATGTATTGCATTATTAATTTAAAAAAAATAACAAGTCTTCATTTTAACATTTCTCCCGGATCATAAATTAGACGTTGCCACTACTGCAAAATAAATTTTCTCTTTGAATGCATAAACATTAAATGGCTTCACCGTCAGAGGAATTTATCATCACACTAGCATCAATAGGATTTATCAATAACTAATAAGATATCTATACTAGTATCGAAAAGTAGCAAGTTTCAGGAATAGCTTCTATTTGGCAAAAAATATATGCTTTTCTAAAAAAAAAGTCGACTTGTTTCATATAAACGTCCTGTTTTCACTTCTAGATTTCGTTGTGGTTTCTATGATTCGTAAAATCAAACTGCAAGCTTCACTCACTTTATTTATTTAACTGATGGAAGCCTTATTTTCATTCCTATGGACTGTTGCTACTCAAACTGTGAATCATGGCCAGTGCCACGTATTTGAATGAAGTATATACATTGGAACAATTTCCTTATTAAAAAACACTTTTAACGTCACCTTTTCCTCCTTGTGCCGCATTTTGTAACGCATGCGTTAGCCGAAAGCTTTGAATCGAAGCGGTTGAAAAAACTGGCCGCTATTGCACAGTTATGCGAGAGCGTTGTCAACATAGAGGTTGTCAATAATAACTGTAGTAATATGGACACACCAGAATACACATCCGAAACTAAAACAAATCGAGATAAAGTAACCGGCACCTGTCAATTACTCAATTCAGTAATCACGATCACGGGTTTACTCATTTTACTTATTTAAAGGGGCGATTCTGAATTTGCTTTATTTGCAGGGAAAATATAACCAAAACCGAAGTAATCATGGATAAAATATTTCAGTAAGTCCTTTTCAGCTTTCTGCTAACATCTATTAAAACCTTTGCTTGTCTGTGGAATTCGCCCGATACAATTTTGTAGCGTTTCAGTCGATGTGTTTCTAGTCTTTACAATAGTTTTAATCTATATTCCTTACTATATTTTGCAACAAATTAATATATTTAGTATTCCTTTTTATAACATTATTATGACAACACGATTTCTAACTCATCACCTCATCACAAATTTATTTTACTTATTACATATATTCATAAAAAAAATAATAATCTGATTCAATTATATTTCTTTATGACATTATTATCCGCATTGCTCGTCTAGGTTGACAGGTCGAACTAAAACAGCTTCATACAAATTGGTGGGGTTTTCAACAACTTATGTTTTAAAATAAAGTATTTGTCATTGTTCATAATCAAATTTTATGTTTAACTCTATGCAGTTAAATAAGATTCTTTGGTACAACTGTGATATAATGACCAGTCTGTACATTGGAGACTTTTGTCGAGCTTGAATAGAAAACGTAGGGTTCTAATAGAGTTGCACAAAATATGAAATAAAATGTTTACCACATTTGAACATTTTCGTTACTTGGCAACATAACTCAAATTGACAAATTGTGACCAGCCATTATATCCAGCCATGGATAGTTTTGTTTAATGTGAAGTAGTACTTTTTATATGTAAGAAATCAAATGCAGCTTGGAAATAGCGCATCTTTTAAAAGCAGTTAAAAATACAAAACTGCAATTTTAAGCTTTCAGCTCCTTGTTATACTTGTGTTAAAAAAGCTGATTTTTATTTTAGATACATTGATGATCATCAAAAAGAGTATATTGATGCCTTGGCTGAGGCTGTGGCCATTAAAAGCGTTTCAGCTTGGCCAGAAACTCGAGGAGACATAGTAGAGATGGTCAATTGGGTAGACAAGGTAAATATAAGTGTAAAAATGATTCAAAATGGATCTTGAACTAATAATCTAACAAACTGGATTCTTCAGATAGTTTGGACTATTCTTTTTCTGTAATAAGAGTATATGTCAAATGACTCAACTGCTCAAATGTATATTTTTACCCCAACTAAACTTCATAATTTAAATTACCTTTTTGATGTATCTTTAATATTACATATCAATGTCTTTGACATCCCAACAACATACCAGTGACATCATTAGTTGCGTCACTTACTTGTTCCCATAGATAGGTCAATCTAACAGAACTAACAACAAGAATCGGCATTTTGTGAAGCACTCGGAGTCTTTCTCCCGAAGAGAGAACTCGCCAAAGTTTGCTCTCGATAGAATAGTTTTCAATAAAGACTTTTAACAATGTACGTTTTCCTCCTGTTGACTTATTATTTGACATATATATATATATAAGACATGGTAAAAACTTGGTATTTACCGGTAAAAACCATTTTACTTTGTATGCTTAAAAACAAATATTTCACAATATGTATATAATTTACTCGTATTATATGTATACACAAGCCTATATAGACACACTTGTGTATAATTAGACATGTTTCCTTGTAAATAAGAATGCTATTGTATATAGTTATCAAAAGATTACAATTTTGGCCAAGACTTGGGGGCAAGGTTTTTTTTATTTAGAAGCTTTAAAACCTTAATTTGCTGTAAAATTTCAAATTTTTCCCCTCCTGCCTGTATTTTTAGGTAAATACCTATTACCATTTGACCTTGTTGGTTAGAGACGCCCCCCCCCCAAAAAAAAATGCACTTTAAACATTTGCCCAATTGCAAAATGCTATTTGTTCCTTAATTTACAACATTGCACATTTTTGAATTCAGCATTCTGTAACAATTAATCAGTTGGCTGGATCCATGTTCTGGAATAAAAAGTAGGTCATTCAAATAATTAGAGAACACATGCAATGTAAAAAATAGGCAGGTGTTATTCTTGATGTTTACAATTTTTCCCCTTTACGTTGAGGTATGAATAATTTTGAAAACAGTAATTCAGGGCCGTGTGGTATGTTTTTTTCATATGATGCAAATGATTGAAATGCCGCTCTTGATGTTTTAAAATAAGTTTTCATACTAATTATATTGTAACCAGGGCCGTCGCTAACAAAAATCGGCTTGGGGGGGGGGGCGTGTAATAATTAAATATAATCATAAGAAATTATTATAATTATGGGGTTAAACTAAAATTGCTTGGTTCGGCTTTATTATTCGTTGCGTGGAGGAAACATTCACACATTTTAACAAATTAAGGATATAAATTTTAAACTATGGAAAATACTTAATTTTTTTACAAAATATAAAAAAAAGAAGTACTTTTTCAAAATATTTGCTTATGACAGAAATAAAATGCTTTTAAAGCAAAAACGTGCGTTAAAAAAAATGTTGCATTCTAAACATTTAATATTACATATGTTTACAAAGCAAGAGTAAGCAGTTCGAATTGAAAAATGTTTTATTTATTGACACGCAATTTAATTGTAAAATTTACATTGGTCATTTTTATTTTTAATTAAAAAAAATTATAGTTTTTTTTTTACAATTTAGATTATTTTTAAGTACAAGTACATATATAAAAGATAATTTAGCTCCCTAAAATGATACAACAATGATACTTATATAATAAATTTTTAAAAAATAGTAACTTTTTTACCTTATTTAGAACGAAAAATCCAAGTTTCTTCTAATAATGATAAATCACACGTACGAGCATCAATGCATCGACGAAATAAAACAAAAAACACAGTAGACACGGTACGTTTTTCTCTCAAACTCCGACTGTACAGTTAAAAAAAAAAAATAATAAAGGCAGAAGACTTCCCGAAATCACGTGACCTCCGCAAGTGGCCAGTCAAAGTATTGAAATTGAAAGACAAAATTAGCCAGCAGTTTAACAACAAAAAGCAACTACCCAATTGGAATCCAATGTTCGCCCCCTTATGTGACCTGACCCCCCTTGTCGCCATGTGTGGTCATCAGCTCATCAATACTTTTATTACTTAAAAGCACATGTCTGGACGTAAACTTATCCAACAAAAGGCTGAGATCTTGAGGTTCCGACAAAAGAAAACATTTTGATAGCCTCATCTACGATCTACGGTTCCTTGAAAGTAATTTTACTTTCCCTTTTCCAAACAATCAATAGAAAATTTCGTGGGAAGCTATACAAATTCATGTTACATTGATCTTTTCCCACATAAAAGAGATAGAGAACAATTCTACAGTAAGTGACGCTTGTCTAGACTAGACACCTTTTGTGCCTTGGGAAACAGCGAAACACAACCCAGTATCCCAATGTTAAGGTTGTAAAATAATTTAGATAAGATATTCCTTCAGGGCCCTGGGTACCCTATGTATAGAAATACGAAGAGGCTTTTTCCTAGCTTTCTGGAAAGGGGAAAAAGGGGGATACAATCGGGGGGACAATCGGACCACCCACCCCTTGTCTGAGAAAACGTAACCCTAGAGAAAACGAGTAGTATTGTAAGCTTTTTGTGTGTTCCATGATAGATTTTTAGGTTCTATCTGTGGATACTATTTTGAAATTCCTTGGTTCAATTACGTTGGGCGTTAAGCTGTGCTATAAAGGTGGACAGTTAGTAAAATCTAGTTGAAAGTGTTTAATTTTGCAGTGCAGATCTAGGTTCATATTGCAATACATTTTTTAATTTCAAAACTTAGTGGTAAAATTATAACGTTAGGAATAAATCAGTTTCAATTAAAAATTAGATTTGCCAAGTATTTCATTTTCTTATTACACATTACTCATTCGTAAAATGGCTAAATCTTAATTTAAAAATATTCTTTAAGAAAAATATATTCATATATATCTGATACAAAATTACTGAATTTAATGAAATAGAAGTAAAATAATCAAACTCTTCTTTTTAAAACAGCTGTTATATAAAACATTTAACTGATTGTTTTATATAATATACACTCTTAAAACAAACAAGCGATTTCTAACTCAGTCTGAGTTAATATTCACTCCTTTCCAGTGTTGAAAATGCACTTCTCCTACTGGAGTGGATTTCACTCTTGTTTTAAGAGTCTCCTGTGCAACTCCTTTGAGAATATATTTGTAACACAAGTAAAAATTGTTGCTCAGGGACCAAGTTTAAACTCAGTTACTATTTTTTTAAAAGTAAAATGTCATAACACTTACTTTTACAGAAGAAATTAAAGTATATATCGAACTCTTGTAAGTGTTGTTAAATCTTAATGTAAATAAACTCACCATATTTTCCTTAAAAAAACATTCCCCTTAAAAAAAACTGCTATGTAGTTCTCCATTGTCAGTTGTAATAGAAGCAATTGTTTTAGAATGCTACTGTTTTAGAATTTCCCAGCACATGTGAACGCGCCTATAGTCACCAGTTTGGAACCCAAATAAAAACAAAGCATGCAAACATGTCTCCAAGCAGCGGCTTTTTTGCATCCTTCTATTTTTGAACATTTAGAAGTATTTATTTTACACAGATTTAGTAAATACTAAGTTAATTTTTTTGAAGCAGTATTTAAAAAAAATATGGTTAGAATCTCGAATTTTGCCGCCCCTACTCAATTGCCGCCTGATGCGGCCGCTTCTCTGCATCATAGCACCACACGGCCCTGCAGTAATTTGTATGGAATATTTTTGAAAACACATCAATGCCATAATCTGAAGAAAACTAGAATTCATCATTATCAACAAGAACAAAAATTATTGATATATCTTTTTTTTTTGGGGGGGGGGGGATAAATGTTATTTCAGTAGGTGGGAAAACATGTTTTTACATAGAGTGGTAAAATCCATAGCAGAAACATGTTTTTTCCAAGAGTGGTAAAAACCATGGGAAAAACATGTTTTTACCAAGGCGGTAAAAACCATGGTAAATACCGGTAAAAACCGTATGTGGTAACCCTGATATATATATATATATATATATATATATATATATATATATATATATAATATATATATATATATATATATATATATATATATATATATATATATATATATTAGTGCAGGAGCTCATAAAAGACAATTTAGAAATAAAATCTTGTAAATCTTTATTATCAATTTGTAAAAAAAAAAAAACCATTTTCATTTCCTTTCTTTTTTGAATTCGAAGGAATAACATAAATAGGTCTTGTCATTGTGAAGATTTCTGTTTCTAGTCTCTACCCACCTTTCAATTTCAGTTCTGACTAAATAAAAAAGTTATTTTTGTTTGAAAGGTATGGCAGCAGTGACCTATCCTTTGTTCTTTAGTCTGTATGTCTGGACAGATGTCTATCTATGTTTCACACACACACACAAATACATAATTGTTCCTACTATCATATTTTAAAAATTCTTTTTTGTTTGTTTGTAAGGTATGACATTAAGACATATCTTTTATTCCGCCTATCTATCTTTTTTGTCTGCCTGTACCATAATAATTTCTGTGAGCAATCATGCAATAGGAAAGTAGGCTATTTTAGTTCTTGTTGAATTTGAGGTCCGGAAAAGAGATTTATTTCTAAAGTTATGAAACATACTTTAGATTCAAATTTTTTATTCATTATTTTCTTTTAGTATTTGAAGAATGAAGGTGCATCCACTTCACTTGTTGATGTGGGAAAGCAAACCTTGCCCGATGGAACTGAATTACCATTGCCTCCAATTTTGCTAGGAACTTTGGGAAATGACCCAAAGAAGAAGACTATTTGTGTATATGGTCATCTGGATGTGCAACCTGCAAATAAGGTAACAGTTAGATTTTTATATTTTTGTTAGATATATTCGTTGGTACAGTTCATTTTACAGGTAGAAAAGATGAAAAATATAAATAAAAAAAAAGTATCCTTATTTGATCCTCCCCAATTATGGATAAATAACTTAGACTGAAGATTTTTCATTTAGAAGTGTATTAAATTGCAATACATTATGACAGGGTTTAATATATTGGTTTTTAACTCAATCAAAATTTCTTCTCAATTTTCATCTACATTGGTATTACACATTTTTCAACTTAGACTTAATAAAGAAATTCAATAGTTAAAGTATCATGTTTCTGGATTTAAAAATAACACTTTTTTTTTTATTAAAACGCATTTTATGCACTTAATGTATTTCAGCCAAAAGTATCTGAGCAGCATATTAAGCATATTTTAACTCTAAAGAAAGGTGGTATGTGATTTTAATAAATTATAATGCTACATATTAACTTCTCTTTTTCCAATATAGGAAGATGGTTGGGATACTGAACCTTTCGTTTTGACTGAGAAAAATGGAAAATTATATGGAAGAGGCTCTACAGATGACAAGGGACCTGTTTTGGCCTGGCTGCATGCTATCACTGCATATAGGAAGACTGGGAAAGAGTTGCCAGTGAACTTGAAAGTGAGTTTCTTGAAAGGAAGGCTTAACACAAGAATATATTTGAAGGAATATTTTCTTTAGGTATTTTCTTAATACATAAATTACTTTAAAAACCTTATTTTAAATACATTTATTCAAAACCCAAAGTAATTCAATTTTAAAACATTACGTCAAAAACCAATATGATCTAAAGTGTAACTATATAATATGACTTTGTAAATTAGTGGAATGATTGGTTGGTTTCAAGTTGCAAACCATAATATACCTACTTTTCCAGTATTTCGAAGTTATACTCTTTAAATAAAAGATCCATTTATAAAGAGTACACTATAATCTTACAATAAATATAATTAGATATCCTTTCAGATTAAAAAAAATAACTTTTAATAATGTGGACAATTATCAACAGCCTTTATAAACTTTAAATGTTTGGTAGTTTTATGTTTTTTATAAATATGTTTTTTGCATTTCAGTTTTGCTTTGAAGGTATGGAAGAGTCTGGTTCGGAAGGATTAGATGAGTTGGTAATCAGTGAAAAGGACAAGTTTTTCAAAAGTGTGGATTACTTTTGTATATCGGACAACTATTGGCTGGGTAAAAAGACGCCTTGCTTGACCTACGGTTTAAGGTATAGCAATTAAGTCGGCTATTTTAACTACATTTAATTTTTTTTTTCATTTTCTATTCTCATTTTCTATACATTCCATAATATATATTAAGGTTTCAATGAGGGATTGGAAGGTTACTTTTAAAAAGTATCTGTTACAGTAAATCTTATCTTTTTTAAAATAAAAACTCGATTAAAGAAATAATGACTGTATAAAACAAATTAAGAACAAAAAATCAATTTAAGTCAAACCTGAAAATATCCTTGAAGAGCGGCTTGAGAAGAAATGGAAAAGTAAAAATATATATATATTGGTACTTTGTTACCACCAAGACTAAGTTACAGTTAAAATTACTTTTTGAAAAATCTAACAGTGTTACCTAAAAAAAAAGTAACTGTTACAAGGGACATCAATACGTGTAGCAGTTTCTTTTTACATTAATCCAATCCCTGGTTTCAATTAATCTAAATTTGTTTAATTTTTTTTAGCTATTCCTGGATTTTCATACATTTTTGCTTTTTTTTGATTATAACTAAAAATATTCTTTCCATCTTCTACCCTACACAGATACATCAATATAAAATTCTGAATTTACTCATTTTTGTGTCTGTTTAATTTAATTTTAGAGGTGTGTGTTACTTTTTCATTGAAGTGGAATGTGCTTGTAAAGATTTGCATTCTGGAATATTTGGTGGTGCAGTGTAAGTTTAAAAAAAATATTTATTTGCATGAAGGATTTTACTTAAATTTCAAATCGTTTTCTCATAAAAGTATTTGTTTATAAAGTTTTCCCTCTTAAAAAAAGTCTTAATTTTATTTGTAAATATTTATTAACTAATTAACCTATTTTATTTTGAAGCATACTTTATATTGATTTAAAGTAATAAATAATTGATCTGAATGATTTTTTGGAAGCTGTTTGTATGAATGGATTCTGTTGCATAAGCTGATATTATTTTTAAGTGTTTTTAAAAAATCTATATAACATTTTTTTCCATGCTAGATTAAATAAACAAAATATTTTTTCTAATAGACATGAAGCCATGGCAGATTTAATAGCCTTAATGGGTTCTCTGACTGATGTAAAAGGCAAAATTCAAGTTCCTGGAATCATGGCTGATGTTGCTCCTGTAACTGCAGAAGAAGATAAGTTGTATGATAGCATTGATTTTGATTCAGTAAGTAAGATTTCTTCTATTTTTATGTGCATTTAATTAAGATTTTTTAATTTAGTTTGAAAGTATGTATTCCTACTTTGTAAAACTTATACAATCTTATTGTTAGTTTAGTACGAGTTTCGTGACACCTTTTTTAGTATCCTCGAGTACCCTGCTGTTTAAAAAATGTCTTAACAGATGTCTTACTGTTATTAAAGAGTTATGTTAAATATTTTAAATGCCAGACAGTTCAAATCTTAATTTAATTATTTAAAGTTGCATTGCTAAACCTAATTTATTTGTAAATATTTTTAGAAATTCGAATTCCTAAATATACTAGCTTAGGCAAATTGTTAGCTGATTTCGTTACGTAATTTGTTCTTTATTGCTTTCTTAATTTTTTTTATTTTATGGTTTTATTTCTAATCCTTTTAAAGAGCTTGTATCCATGGAATAAGGGTTTCTCATTTGTAAATTACTAGTTTTTAGAAATATACTAAATTGCTTTATCTTATTTTCCAGGAAGAATTTCGCCAAGATATAGGCTGCCATAAACTCATTGCTCCTGAAAAGAAAAAAACCCTTATGAGGCGATGGCGTTATCCATCTTTATCCCTTCATGGTATGTTTCACTGGTTTTAGCTTCCACACTATGTTTATAACATTTAAAAAAATGGTAGGTATTGCCATCCGTCTGTCTGCCAATTTTTTTTAGCCGAAATTACAAATGCTACAGACAAGTGTGATGCATAAAAAAAATCATTGCATTGAAATGAGAAGATATTGAAAATCTCAATAAAACTCTAAGTACTTCAATTTTCATAGGAAATTTATTTTTGTGACATAAATCAGTTTGAAAGGACATTATAATCTATTTCACCATGATATACTGATTGTTGTTATTATTTGTTTAGAAAGAGGCACAATTCATTATATTTTTTTACATTTAAAAGCGTAAGACGACATAAAATTTTTATTTACTTTTTAAGCATGATTAATGAATATAATGACATTTGATGATACTGTGTTTATCGCTTTTTTCCGTGTTGAACAAGTATGCTCTGTGGAAGCTGCCTAAGTGGCAGATTCGGTTACAAACCTACTTGTTTATTTACATAAAGCTATTTTTAGCAGGTTTCATTAAAGTAAGCAAGTTACTGTTATATGTGAAAAAATATAATTGCATATTAGCAAGTAAAACAATGTTTATTGCATCTAAGCTGCCTTTAGTCATATTATTAAATTAGTCTTCCATTGAGGCCTAGTTCTTTAGAAGGGCACGGGAAAAACAAAGTTATCAATTGATAGTTAATAGTTTTATTTTTGACGATTCAAAACTAATTAAACTACTTAAATCAAATGTTAATTTTTTCATTATACTTTATAGTCCAACTTTCTACAGTTTATTTTCAGGGTTCGTACGCCTTCTGAATTTCATTTTTATTTTTAAGAGCCTTTATAACTCCTGAAATTTGTGCATCATCTCCTGATATCAACTCCTGAAAATTGTGCATCCCCTCTCCTGAAAAAAATTGACGAAATGAATAATTTTTCTCCTTTCTCAGTCGATTTTCTCTCATCTTTATCAGGATGTCTACCCGAAAAAAGTCATGAAATTAAAACAAAGGTCACAAAAATGTTCAAAATCGCCCGAAATGATTTTTCCCCCCCAAAGAGGAGTGTTGACTTTTACACCGAAGCCTCAAATTTTCCACAACATTTACACCCCTTCTTTCCTTCATTCTCTGTTTAAGTCACTAGACCAATACAATAATAAACGCACATAGGGTCACATGGGGGAATTATGGATCACTCTCTTTCCGGGGTAAATAATGATCACTAAGTTTTAAGGATTAAAAATGGTTTTTAGAAGAAAAAAAAATTATGCCAAGTCATCCTTATACATTCTATTTTCTTATATCAAGTTCAAAAACAATGTAACTCTGCAGCAAATAATAGAAAAAAAATACTTTTTACACTACTATAAAAACATCTTCAAAAAAGATTGTCTTTGAAAAACATGATTTTTTTTTAAGATCCATACTGGAGAAACATATTTGAACTAACTATATTGTTGGTGCTATTTTTCAATAGGAAAAGGTCTAAGCTTTTCATTCCGATATAAATTTTTTCATAATTATTTTTTTTAATGATTTTAAAGGTATATCGATTTATCCCCCAGTTTACTGGGGTAATTCTGGATCACTGGGGTAATTCTGGATCAGTGATATTTTTTAATTTTTCATGTGTTTTTAGCTAAGTGGTATACGTCATTTTGAAGCAAAAAATCAGATAAGGCTGCATTCCAAATTTCATTAAAAAATTCGAATTAAAAGTTTATTTAAAATTTAAATAACAAAAAATTTAATCTACATTGAAATCTCATGCAAATTCCATTTTTATTCAATATTTTGACTCTTTTCATTTCGTTAAACTTACGAGAAACTTTCGAGATACTTCGAACTGGAAATTAATTTAACAAACGATAAATAACCGAATTTTCGAAAGAATGTAAATGGGAAATTGCGGCATAATTTATTAAAAAAGATCATTATTCTTCGAGTTTAAAATAAAATTAGCAAACGATAAAGTCTAATTTTTTTCTGAGAAAGAAGATTAATAAAAAGTTAATTTAGGCGTTTAAAAGTTTGCTTTGAATTATATTTTAACTGCAACCAAAAATTAATTTACTTTTAATATGCATTACTATAAAAAAAAGGGTGATCCATAATTACCCCATATGTGATCCATAATTGCCCAAACCCGGGGTAATTCCTGATCACTCAATAATTAAAATAAAACTAATAATAATTAAGTTTTAGGTAAAGTGATTATTTAAATAAATTCTAAATTATTTAAGCTTACTCCATGCAAAATTAAATCTTTCTATCTTTCATACTTTAGAAAAAAATAGGATGTTGTGATTTTTTGATCCATAATTCCCCCATATGACCATATTCAATTTTATTTCACGACACCTCCTGAATTTATATCCCTACACTCCTTAGAAACTCCTGAATTTCACTATCCTACATAGAGTATGAACCCTGGATTTTTCGTCATTAGAATTTATGGTCATTCTGTATTCATATAGTATCAAGTAATGATTCAAACTCTCTTTTAAAGTGATTGTTTTAAATTTTAGGAATTGAAGGTGCATTTAGTGGTGGTGGCTGCAAAACTGTTATTCCAGGAAAAGTAATTGGAAAGTTTTCGATTCGTATTGTGCCCAACCAAGTTCCTGCGAAAATCGAAGAAATAGTTGTGGATTATCTAAATAAAGTTCATCAATCAAGAGGGTCTCCTAATAAACTAAAGTAGGTATAAAAGGCTGTTTCCGTGCAAAACTGCCCTTTCTGTGGTGTGAGTCATGTGTGTAAAAAATGATTATTACTACAACTTTTATTGTTAAAAGAAAGAAAAATTAGCGGAATACTGATCTACACTTATTGTAACTTGATAATTTAACAGGCTTCATTTAATTTGATTTACTTTTCAAATTTAAAAAGCTTTTTGAAATTGAATCGGTGAGTGCAGAAACCACTTCAGTCAAAAAAATCCGAAAACTCGTTTTCAATGAAAATAAGCGCAGAAAGGCAAGATGCGTGTTGGGTGCAAAAACTACGTTAGTCTGTTGAGTAGATCCGTAAATATTGGACGTTTGTTGTCTTTGCTTTGTGCAGAAATAGAGGAGGAGTTATTACGTTTTTACTTCCTCCTGAAAAATGTGAAACTTGTGACTGACGCTGTTTCTGCACTCACCGATTCAATTGTGACTTACACACTACAGTTGCAGGAAATTGCCATATACGATAACACACAAATTAACCTGTACTAATAAATTATTTTATAAGTCCTTAGATTTATGGTAAAGCTCTAATGTAATGGTTAATGAGTATTAAAATACATTCTGGCTAATTAACTGCTTACATTCAAAACTGCAGATAAAGGTTAAAAATTTAAGTTTCTGAGTTAGATTTTTAAAAATTCATTTGAGTCCAGTATGCTATCATGTATTAAAATTTGAATGTATTTAAGAGAAATCTTAAGTTAATATAAAGTGAGTGTTAACATTACCATAGCAAAATTAAATGGAAAATGTCTTGTTCAGAGCTCACATGATACATGCTGGCAAGCCATGGGTCAGCGACCCAAATCATCCCAACTATGTTGCTGGAAGAAAAGCTGTCAAGCAAGGTGAGGTCTCAAAAGTGCTCTCAATTTGCTGTCCTCAAAAATGATTACAAATTTTTATTGTTTACATTGATACACAACATTTGAATTTTGAGCAAAATGTTTCAAATTGCATTTTCTTAACCCATTCCTTAGGAAAACGCCTGAACAACTAAGGATCCGATAATGTTATTCCTATCAAATATTACGAGGAAGCAAAAATCCTAGCGAAAGGGTTAATTAAAAAATTCATTCTTAAATTAAAAAGAGAATTGTTGTGTAAGAGATCACATATAGTTTACTAAAAGGAGGCTTATTGCTTCCTTTTCTCACATTTAACGGAACATAAATTGAGACTTGCAAAAAAATATTTTTTATAATTGCGTGAAAAAAAGCCGACTTTTACATTATAATTTCAATATCAGACGCGTGCACAAAGCTAGACTTTTTGAAACAGTGAAAAAAAGTACTTTTTTTCACCCAAAAGCAGTGAAAAAAAGACTTTGTCGCACTCTTTTTATAAGATGCCAACATTTCAAGTGAAATTTCGATTTGATAATACTCATAAAAGCCAAAGATTTATCGATCTGCTGTATTTAAAAATATTATGCGCGTGAATTATTTTTGAATCAATGAATTTTTTTTCTCGCAATGGGAATATTTCTTAAGTCACGCCTTTCGAACTGCGAGTTCATTGGTTGCTTTCTTTGACAAAATGTTGAAACACGCTTATTGGTTTTTTATAGCGTCACGCGCTCCGAACTGCGAGTTCATTGGTTGTTTTCCTTGACATCTCTTAGTCTATTTTAGTCTAATTAGCACGTAAATTATTTTTGAACCAATGAGATTTGATTTTTTTCACGCAATTATAAAAAATAGTGTATGAAACACGTGCGAAAAGTAAACTTTTTAAAACACGTGTCTTTATTTCACTCGCTCGTACCTCGCTCGTGAAATAAAATCCACTTGTTTTAAAAAGCATTACTTTTCGCACTAGTTGCATAAATATCTATTTTAACATTCTTTCTCGATAGACTCGTATTAAAAATTCTCAAAGAGCCTCTAAAATTCTGTGAAATTGTACTGAGGGTTGTGTTAAAAAAAACTATACTGCAGAGTTGTTGTGTTTAACCCCCTGAAGGAAAAGCTAATTGGCTGAAGCGTTAACTTGTTTTCCCTGCCTGAGATTAAAATAAAAAAATTTGAAGTCTTTAATTTTTAAATTTAGAAAAATCAAAAACTAATAAATTGAAAAAAAAATGTATTGCTAGGGAAACAAGAGTCAGGCAATGGGTTTAAAAGACTGTAAAACTCAAGAGTTAATAAAATCATTACCATCAATTCACTATATTTAAACCTTTATTATTTTATTTCAGTTTTCAATGTGGAACCAGATTTGATAAGAGAAGGAGGAAGCATACCTGTAACGCTGACTTTTGAAGAAGCGACTGGCAAGAACTGTTTGCTTTTAAGCATGGGAAGCAATGATGATGGTGCTCACTCTCAAAATGAAAAAATTGATGTTTACAACTACATCAATGGAGTAAGTACTTAATCATTTTGATCTAAGGGTTTAATGAAAAAACATAGCACTGGTTCTACAAAACTGCTATTGACAAAAGGGACTAAACAAAATAATTTTAAAAATGACATTTTTAGGGATATTTGTTCACTAAACATAATTGGAATGACTTCTGAAGTAATATACAGTAAAACCTCCGAATACCGGACACTCGCGGTGCCGGGCCTTTTGTCCGTTATTTGGAGGTGTCCGTTATTGGGGGGGGGGGGGTAAAAATTTTATTTTTGAAAAAAAAAACATCGCTAAACGAAAGGTTAAAATTAAAATTAAACTAAAGGAAATAAATTTAAAGACTTTGATTTATAACATTAGTAAATGTATGATTGTATTTTAAAATCTATGCAACTCAGCAAGATGGTTAAACGTTCTTTTGAAATTTTGCCGCCACTACATTTTTTTGTTTTTGGAGCACAAAGTCTTGTCCGGAAAGATGCGGTAAAATAAACCAGTCTTATCACTATTAAAAATGTTTCGATACTCATACCCTTCACACAATGGTTTAAGTCTTTTGAAGTGGGGTCCACAGACTTTTTTTTTGCAGCTAACTGCTTTGAAAGAAATATCACGTCCTACCTGCGTTATTAGCTTTTCTTTCTCAGCAACATCCAAAATATCAATTTTTCTTTTGACGTTAACCTTTTTCTCCTTAAAGACATTTTTCTTAATCTAAATCAGCTCTCATTACTCGTTAGCAATTCGACTTTTTAGGATTATGAGCAATTAGAAATCTGACACAACTCCAGGCTATTCAGCGTTGTTCATTAATTGTTCTGTTCCCTACTCCAGGTAAGAGGTCAAACAGGTTCGTGAAGTGGACTAAGGGGCGATTGCATTCACTCCCTCTCGATTCTCGGAAAGAGAAGGTTTCGCGAAAAAAGGGGGAAATTGACATGGGGCGTGTAAAACCATTGTAAAATGGAAAGGTGGTCATTCTAAGGTTACTAGAAGGTCATAGAACAGTCACCAATGCGTAGTTTGCCGATAAGAGAATAAGGGTGCAAAAATATTTGGAAGCAAAAATGAGTTTTATGGGGATTGATAGCCAAATTAAATAAAAAAAAAATTAAAAAATGCGTCCGCTATTTAGAGGGTCCGTTATTTAGAGGTGATTACATTAAATGACCTATGTTAAGGGACTGGGACTTGAGAAAATGTCCGTTATTTAGAGGTGTCCGCTTTTTAGAGGTGTCCGTTAGAGGAGGTAACACTGTAGTTTAAAAATGTATGTCGACTAATTGTATCCAAAAGTTGTTAATTTAGTCAATGAAGCTACAATAAATTTGTTTTTATTCAAAATAATTATACCATTCACATTTTAAAAAGCAATTTTTTCTAACCCCACTTAAAGCACTAATTAGAACCAAATTAGTATTTAATATAACTTCTTGTAAGTTGATATTTAAATTCTGATTATTTAGCTGTCAATTTTATGACAATTTAGTTAAATTTTTTATTATAAAATGTCAAACTGCTTTTTGCAGTGCTTATTAAAATAAACCTCTTAAATGTATTGAGTTTCAGATTTTTACACTACACATATAATAAATTTACTATGTTTTTATTTCTTTTGTAGACGAAAGTATTAGCTGCTTATATCAATGAAGTTTCCCTAGTATAAGAACAGACCAAAATGTATGGAAACTTGCCTTACTTTGCTGTTTAAAGGACAGATTTACCTATGCAAAACAACTTTTATAAAATAAAATTTGTGATCAGAAATGTTTTGTTAAATATATTGTTTGATAATAAATATTTTTACAACCTTGATTCTTATGTTTATTGAACTTTCTCAAAGTATTTGAAAATTTTAAGTTTATCCTACAAAGGTGGAGGATTAAATTGTATACATAGTATAAAAAAGGGGGAGGTGAGTATTTTCTTATAAATCTAACTTCTTAATAGTTATATTATTGATTTTAAAATAAAAGAAATCGATTTTTCCTCATGACAGAAGAAACTGAATGAAAATGAGTTTTTAGATATTTAAAACACTATCAGTAATATGTTATTTAATATTTTATAAGACTTTGGATTATTTATTGTTCTAGAAGAATAATATGTCTGAATAAAGATTTTGGTTTAAAAAAATGTTTGAATTATCATCGCACTAGAGCTACACAAGGGAGATGGGCATCGTATTTTAGAATCTGTCAAGTGACAAGCCTACACCTGAATTTTATTTTGTAATGACAAATAATATAAGTTTGGAATTAAACTTAATTATTCCTTCATTTATCCTACAGTAAGATTTTAAGTAGGGTCAAGTGGGGTAAGTGTGATAGGGTTTCTGCATTTTTCATTAAGAAAATTCGTTCTCTGCTTCAAGTAAATTCCAAATCCTAAAATTGGTAGTGAATTATTATAAGAAACATACATATGTATAAAAAAAATTATATGTTTGAATTCCAATTTTAAGTGTACAAAATTTGCATTTCAAAACCATTGCTGTTTTATCACACTTACCCCACATAGGAAAACCCACATAAAAAGACAGCTGCACTTAAATTCAAAAGCTCAAAACTTTCTTTAAACAAAAAATAAGGTCAATATTTCTTTTTAGTTTAATTATAAGTGGTCTAATGTTATATATTGCAAACTTTCAGATTTTTAGAATGATTTCCAAAGTTACAAGAGCTGTTTATCACACTTACCCCCAATCACACTTACCCCACTTGACCCTACTAGTAATAAATTAGTTAGATTTATTTAAAAATTATTTTCTAAATAAGTAGCTTTTATGCCTATAGTTTGAACTTAAATGTCTTGTTAACTTTAAACACTTAACCCTCTGAAGGATAAGTAAATTACAGAAAGTGTATTATCATGAAATGAAAACAAATTTATGTAAAGTTTTAACTATGGTTAAATGGAGTACTAAGAAGTATGTATTTAGTAAACGGTGAAGGAATTTATTAAAGATCTATCAATTTGTAAATTTATATTTATTGATCACACATATAGTACATAAACTGTAGGTTATGCAACTAGAAATCTTATGAAAAACATTGCTATATAAAAACAGGCTACAAAACAATAAATATAACTATTAAAATAAACAAGTTAAACTTTTGTTTGATCAAAAATAGTAAAAAAGGGTGAATAGAATAGATATGACAGGACTAAGTACTTTAGGCTTTGCCTTTCCCATAATTCCATAAACTACATATTGTTTTAATGCACCTCTATACTGGTTATGATTATAATTTCTTTTTCAAATATCTCTGCATGACAGTTTATTTTAAAATTTAAAAAATAATTATCGTTCAATAAGTCTTGATAACATTTAAAAAATGGGAATGTTTCGGGTCTTGAGTGGCAATAGAAATACTGGGTTAAATTAATTGTTCCTTGAACCTTGATTGGTCAATCGAAAACTGGAAGGGACACTTGATACATTTGCACTTTTTATGAAAAGAAAAAAAAATTATCCCTATTTTTTTGCATCCAAAAGTTTTTAACAGGACAAGGGAAAATAAAATAAGTACTACTATAGTAAAGTTTTCATGATATTGTAATAGACAATTTAGAACACATTACCTTAATGCGTTCATAATGTGAAAAATATATACAAAACAAATAAATAACTAAATAAAATAAGTTCAGAGTGTTATTTCTCACTACGATTTTTTTCACAGGTAAAAGAAGGCTCACTTATAATATTGCACTCAAAAAGATCAAATAATTTCACAATATCTGACAATTATACAAAAATTTGTATAGATTTATAAATACTTCCAAGTTCAGATGAAGTGATCACTTTTAGAATTTAAAATCATTCTATTTTGTTTCAATTAGGTATATTAGTTGTCTCAAGTTGAAATACATTCCAACTCTTGACTGATATAGTTTTCATTAAAATTACAGAATAGATTTCCTTTTGAAAAAAAAAAAAAAAAACTTGCTTTTCTTCAGCTAAATTTTGTAATTCCACTTTAAGAGATCAAACGTGCCTTATAGTACAAGACTTAAAAATCAAATGGATTTGTATTGCCATTCATTCCCATTACTGAAACCATTTGGCTTATTTTGTAACGAGTTGGTGAAATAATAAATTGAAAAAATATTTTCTATCTAGTGTAACTATTAAAAAAAAATCATAAAATATTTATTAAACACTTAAATAAAAGTCACTAAGGTAATAAAATAGAAAATAGATAAAAAAAAATAAGCTGTTTGCTTTATAAAACTTATCATGCAATAATCACAGAATATCTTAACCCTTTCAGTCCCAATGACAATTTGGCATTATCATTTTAGAAAAAAAATTCTGATCATCTATAGCCATTTATGATAGCAAAAAGCACACCATTCGACACTTCAAACTTTTTCTATTAGAAAATATTTTTTATCAATCACAATAGATGTCATCCTAATTATTTTTTTAAATTATGATCAGAAAAATGATGGTGCCAAATGGCATCACTGGGACTGAAAGGGTTAAGAAAAAAGAAACCCTTTAAACTTGAAAAAATACCAATAATTTCGAGGATAGGGCAAAACACATTCACCATTCTTTGAGGACTTTGTATATAAATATATACCAATAACAAAACAAAATAAAGCAACAAAAACATCACTTGTATATGGAAAGTATTTTACATGTGCACAGACTTCAAAATAAATACTCACAGTATTCAAGACAAAAGATACACATAGAGGCAGTTGATATGGATGACCATGGACTTAGTACTAATACCAAACACAATTGCAGTTGAAACTTTCAGAACATTCTATGGTATCATAAGTACAGTTTTTTTTAAAAACAAATTAACTTGCTTAAATTGTATTTTGCTCACAAGTGACAAATAGGATCTGATTACTATCATTATTTATTGGTACAGAAGAATTTAAGAAATACTGTAGAAAATTTTGTATGGAATAATCACTACTTTATCTTTTTACAAAATTTATGCATCGAATTGTTAAAATTCATACAATTGACTATTAATCCAATATATATTGGCATAATTGGTATCAATTATTTATCTAAAATGGCAGACCCTATTTGCTACCTGCAAACTTCATAAATTTAAAACCTGAAGTTAATTTATTAAAACTGGTTGACTTCACAATGAAACCACTCATCTACCCAACATACTTGAGGCAGTTTGGATTAGTAAACAGCACACATTCATTTACGAGTCCCCATTTTTCAATTTATTATGTAAAAAAGCTCACAATAAAAGCTAAACTGACATTCAGAACCAAGTGTTTCTAAGATTTCACTGGGAGAGTTTAGTTTTGGATATCAAAAAATCCCATCAATATATTTCTTTTCGTGTTTGTATATCTAAGCACTTTGGCACTGATGCCAATACCTCGGAGTTATTAAGGCCGTTGACGTAAACTCCTTGGTTTCCTCTGCCGAATTTCGGATGACCGGGTGGGTACTTGAGTGTGAAGATGTAGACGTCCAGTGCTTCTTTCATGTCCCAACTAATGTAGGTGAAATAGCGTGCAACATCCATCAAGTTGTAAACCTAGAACAGATTTTTTTTTGTTTTTAATTGGAATGAATCGCCCTCTGATTGGTCGCCTGACTGGAAAGTTTTCCAGCAACATATGTAACTTTTTAAAAATTATAAAATTTCCTGCATAATTTGAAGTATACAGGAATCCTTATTTATAATATTAATAAACAACTGCTACCGAAATACAATTTTAAGATTTAAATCAATTAAATGCTTATTTAAAAAAAATTAATGTTAATATTATGTGCTTTAAACAAGTTTTCACTTCAGCCATTTTGTATATTTTTTTAGAGGGTTAAGGATTTATAGAAAAATTTCAACCAAATGTTTTTAAATCTCAGCATTCCAATTTTTTCAAATACATTTTTAATGAAAAATTAAAAAACCTATTGCTGAACTAATATTATACAGATTAAAGACAGTGCATGAAATTAATCCGTGATAATTATAACAGCTGGCTTTTTTTTACTTTTCAATAACTTATTTGCTTCAACGGAATTCTGAAACATTTAATCTTAAGAGCAAATTAATTCAATAATTTGAAAATTTTCAATGTAAAAATTATAGCGTGCGATAGAACTCTTTCAGGCATCTGATGAAAAATTAATCAGTGATTCAATTACCACTTATTGTACAGGGTGGCCCAGAAGTAGCCTTAGAGTTAATGATGTACCATTGGTGAGAACTTTGGGTTATTTAGAACAGGTATTTAACATAATCGTGCTTAGTTTTGTTGGTTGGCTAAAAAAAAAAGTCTCACTACAGCATATTTTATTCAAAGAGTAGATATTCGTGCACTTTGTTTGGTTTAGTTTCGGAATATTTGATGCTTGTGGAATAAGCAAATAATGTTTCCAGAGTATGAAACTTCGAATCTCGCCATCTGTCAGCTATCCTTTAAAATGATTTGTGCAGATAGAAAATTTGTGCATTTGTTTATAAGTGTAAACCACTTCTGGGAATCTGAGTGTGGTGCACGGACGGTGTATCCCATAACATTCATAAACATAAAAATAAGACCACTCGACAAGCGTCTAGGGAGCTGATTATCCCTAGATCAATGTTACAACGCTTGATGGACCAGCTGAGCCTTAAAACGTACTGCTCATGTTACGAGGCCTTCTTGACGACGATCCTAATTACAGTTCGGTGAGATAATGCACAATCATCTGACTGAACTTTAAACAACCAGACATCCTTTTAAAAATAAACCTTTCTTTTACAAATAACTGTATACCTAACTAACTGTAAGGCTACTTTTGGGCCACCATGTTTATAGCCACCATGTTTATTAAATTTTTTCAGAACTTACTAAGCCACACAATAAAGCAGTCGATGAAGGAAGCATATATAATGGGGGCAAATAGGAATTAAGAAACAACAGGAAAGGAGCAACAAGACTAGTATCCCAGAAATCCATATCCGCATAAGTAACATTTGCAATCTGAAATAAAGCAAAAACAGTATATTAAATTAATTTACTTGATGTACTGTTGGGCTGCGAGATTAGGTAGTTCTAGTTTTGATCAGCATCAACACAACCAAAACCAAAGTATAAGGAGTGCTGCAATAGGAGTTTGAGTTATAGTTTTAATAGTTATTTAACTAATTCCAATAGCTTTAAAAGAAGAAGAAGAGAAGAAGAACTTTATTTGAGCACATGATGTTGGCTGTCCAGGGGCCCCAAGGCCCGTCAGGACGACTCAAAAAATACATAATTGTGGAAATACAAAATTTTAAACATAAAACAAAGAAGCACGGCACTTGCGTGGCAACAAAAATATAAAACAGTATAATTGTGACAAAACAGAAAGAGGTCGGTCAAACTTATAGAAAATTGAAACAAAAGGCACATAGCAGCTGTATTAAATAGAAACAAATTGAAGAAAACAAAGTTTAAACATTTTACATTATTTACAAAAATTAAAACAATTCATAACAATGTAACTGACATAGTCCAGTCATTAGGTAGTTTTCAAATGCAAAAGGTGGGGTCAAAGGTTTTATGCTTTTAAGTGGTTTATATTGATGCTAATAAAAAGAAACTATGGTTGCCCACCAAAATTTCCAAAGGCGCAATTTTGGAGAGCCAAAAAACCGCGAATTTTTTTGACTTTTTTTAGATTTTTTAATATAACTCTGTAACTAGAAATCCAATGGCTTAGCCATCAATTACTATTTTATAGAGCATAAAATTCTCTACAAACTGCATTATCTAAAGTTCCCCCTAACCCCACCAGGACGTAAGCTACAGCTCTTAAAAAGGGGTGCATTTTCCAACATCTAGCAAAATCGCGAAAAATCACACCCCTCCACTTTCGGATTGATTAAATGCATATTTTTTTTTGGTTTGAATATTTTTACTTTTAAATAAAATATTGAAAGAAGAATGCTTTTAAAATATTTATGATTAATTTTTAAACTTATTTTTTTCTTCGTAAAAAAAACGCAATGTAAATCGAAGTTTAGAAACCATTTTTGGTGCGCTCGCTTTTAAAATCAAGCGACTATTTTGTCACGTGAAATGCTGTCTTCTGCCTGAGCTGTTGAAATTTATGAGCAGCTACAAGCATATAAACAGTATCACACTGCGTAGATGGATGGTTGATGAATGGGAGAACCTTTATTTTAAAACGTTCGTATTCTTTGTTGGCTGTCCTTTGCTCCAGAAATCCGTTCCAACCAGGTATGTTTACTTTGATTGACCACTTTCCATAAAGTGGTGCGAGTTAAGTTGTCATTGCTTCAAAAACCAATTTAAAATTCAAAGTGAAAAGAATTTAAATTTAAGACTGTGATAGGGTACTGATTTGAATTAAAGTAAGGCGTTCTCATTGATATTTGATTCTTTAAAAGACAGATGAAGAACCGCTTGATTTATTGAGTCTTCAAGTAATTGTGCCTGTTTGGCAAACATTGGCAATAAAAAAAATAACGATTTTTCTTTAGCTTCTTCATTCGCGGTACAAACGTGTGACTCGTGTCCACTGATCTCTGGCGTGAATCAGGGTTGCAGCGAAAGAAAAAAAAGCGAGTAACCGGTTTCTTTACACCAGTTTAGGCGATTTCTCGCTATCATCACCTAAGAGGCCTATTGAGGAAAGCCTTCTACAAAATCAAACGGTGTTTCCCGTGTAGGGGAGAGAAGGGGAATGGCGCCACCTTAAGGGAAATTGAATTTTTATGCAGAATTGTGTTGCAATTAATGTAAATTGTAATGAGCATAGCATACTACAGTTCATAACCTATCTTGTAGTGATTTTTTAAAATTTAAATTTTTAATAGAAACTGAATAAAATTGTATTTTTCTAATGCTCGCACAGTGGCGGGATTACCCCGGTATCTGGGGTAATGCCACCACACCACTGGGTTTATGCCGCCACATCAATAAAAAAAGCAAATAATCTATAAATAATGGAAAATTACATAAAATAGCAATACATATAGAACTAAAATAGGTTTAATTAACTTTGAAATGGTAAATTGTACAGGATACAGCTATTTTATTAACTTTCTATGTGCAACTAACTATGCAGTTGTTTTTTTTAAAGCTTCGTTGGTCTATTTGACCAGTTCAGTTATTCTTTTAGGATACGTGGCATCTCTAAAGAAAACTAATAGGTTGTAGGGCCAATGTATGAAATTTCTATTTTATGGAATATGCCGCCATCCTTTTGCATGTGGCGGCATAACCCCAGAGTGATGTGGCGGCATTACCCCAGCAAGACAAAATGGCATAGACGGGTTGTTTAAAGATAGGTAGTTAGCCTAGCGTCCAAACTAATGACGTGATAAAATAGCCAAATAATTACTCTTTTAAATGATATATAACTGACTTATCTAACTTAGAGATAGCAGTCAATTATCGCTTAATTTCGGAAAGCTCTAGATTAGATGAAAATCACTAAAAACCGTATTTTTTAAATAACTTGACACCAACTCACCGCACGTCCATTAGCGTCTATACTACAAATTATTTTGTTTCCTGCTACAAGTCAACGCTCTCAGCCCCCCTCCCACACACACCGCTGGCGAGATACAAGGGGTGGCGGCATTACCCGAGGTGGCGGGATTCCCCTTCTCTCCCCTACTCTTCAGATATCAGTTGACTAAGTATCTAGTGCAGTGGTGCCCAACCTTTTCTGTAACATCGCCCCCTTCGTTAAGTTGACTAACACATATCGCCCCCTTTAATATTTATAATTTGTCCAATTATAATTTGAGTTAAAGTGTAACTAATAAAGCAATTTTATAATTTCACACACTTACTACCACATTTAAAAACAACCAGAGCTGCTTTATCCGGGTTACTCTTAAATAAAATCGAAAAAAAATGTTTATTTTTCGATTTTTATTTAGATTTTTTGAAAGAATGAAAGTGAAATAATTAACTAAGATCTTTCAACTCAATTCTGGAAAATTTAAGAGAGTTGACAATAAAAATTAAAGAAAAAAATTATCGTTGAAAACTTTTTAATTCATTTTTTTCACTTAGTATATCAATTATTATTTTTTCAAGCTCATACGCAAGTCTTTAAGGCAAATGCCCAATTGATTTCTTTGTTTGGTGAGGAGCTGTATAAAATAACTAACATTTTTCAACTAAATATATTGACGAAACGAGATGAGAAGTAGCTCAGCTTTTTACCACAGTTAAGGATAGGTGTAAATAACACACAACCCACAGATTCAAAAGGGAATGTATCGACAATAGAATCAGTAATTTCTAACTTGGTCAAATCTTCAAACCTTGTAAGAATGTCAGTTTGAAACTTGTCACGATGATCAAAAAATATTAGAATGGTTTTACTGTACTATAGTACAGTATATTTTAATTTTCCCCTTTTGAATTCCATCGCCCCCCTATCGCCCTCAAACTATTTATTGCCCAATTAATAACGCAAATCGCCCACTTGGGGGCGATCGCCCCCAGGTTAGGAACCACTGATTTAGTGCGTCCAAAGCATTTCACGTGACAAAATGTCGCTCGATTTTAAAAGCGAGCGCCCCAACAACGGTTTCTAAACTTCGATTTACATTGCATTTTTTTTTACGAAGAAAAAAATAAGTTTAAAAAAATTAATCATAAGTATTTTAAAAGCATTCTTCTTTCGATATATTATTTAAAAGTAAAAATATTCAAACCAAAAAAATATGCCTTTAATCAATCCGACAGTGGAGGGGTGCGATTTTTCGCGATTTTGCTAGATGTTGGAAAATACACCCCTTTTTAAGAGCTGTAGCTTACGTCCTGGTGGGGTTAGGGGGAACTTTAGATAATGCAGTTTGTAGAGAATTTTATGCTCTATAAAATAGTAATTGATGGCTAAGCCATTGGATTTCTAGTTACAGAGTTATATTAAAAAATCTAAAATAAGTCCAAAAAATTCGCGGTTTTTTGGCTCTCCAAAATTGCGCCTTTGGAAATTTTGGTGGGCAACCATAGTTTCTTTTTATTAGCATCAATATAAACCACTTAAAAGCATAAAACCTTTGACCCCACCTTTTGCATCTGACAGACTATTTTTCTGACAAAATGACTGGACTAACAATACTTTAGTTTAAATTAGAGTTTAACAAAGATTCTTCATCGGAGTTTAAAATGTACATTTTTAGGTTTCGTTTAAAATTTGTTAAATTTACTGCATTTTGTATATTTTCTGGTAATGAATTAAAAATTTTGGGTGCTAAATATGAAAAGCTTTTCCGAAATATTTCTTTATTTAATTTTGGAATGTCATAAATAGGTTTATTCCTGAAACTGTAATTTACTGGGTCTTTTATTTTACAAACAGATCTATTTTTATATAAGTAAAGAAGTATATTATAAATGTACAATTTTCTAACACTTAAAAAGAGATTTCCGTTTATTTCAGTTCCGAAAGTTATCATTTTGATCAGTCTATTTTGAGTATTTAATAAAGGCTTAATATTATTAAAATAGTCACCTCCCCATGAAAGTATGCCATATTGAATTATTGACTGAATCCAAGAAAAGTATAATTGCTTCAGAAAAGATATACTAAGAACTCTTTTCAAATGATAGAAAGCATAAACAAAGAATCTTAATTTGTCATTAACTTTTTTTACATGATGATTCCATTTAAAAGATTGGTGTACAACTAAACCAAGATATTTTATAGTTTGAACTTTAGAAATGACAGGGCAGTTACAGGTAGGATCAGTTTCATGACAAAAAATATGGTACTTGATAATGTAGTCATTTGCATAATCAGGCATCAGATTAAAATTTATATATTTTGTCTTGTCACTATTAATGACCAAGTCATTTTCTAAAAACCAATTTTTAATTTTAGTTAAGTCAGATTTTATCATTTCATTTACTAAATTATGAGTTTTGGCAGAGTAAATTAAGACCGTATCATCGGCGTAGGTTATTATCTTTCCAAAAAGAGGTAAATTGCATAAATCATTTATAAAAATTATAAATAATAATGGACCTAAAATTGATCCTTGTGGCACGCCTTTTTGAATAATTAAATTATTGCTATCAAAGTCATTTATTCTTACGAATTGTTTTCTGTTGCTCAGGTAGGATTTAAACCAATCGTGTTGTTTACCTCTAACTCCTGCTAAATACAATTTGCGCAATAAAATATTATGATTAACTGAGTCAAAAGCCTTTGAAATATCAATGAATATTGCAATCGTTTTTAGATTATCGTTTAAGGAATTATAAATTAAAGTAGTAAATCTTAAAAGAGCATCTTCAGTTCCCTTACCCTTAATAAATCCAAATTGGTTATCAGAAAAAAAATGTTTTTTGTTAAAAAAAGAATAAAGTCTATTTTTCATTGCTATTTCAATTACCTTTGAAAAAGTTGATAAAACAGAAATTGGTCTATAATTTCCTAGATAATTTATATCTCCAGCTTTATAAATAGGTGTCACTACGGCAAGCTTTAAATCTTCCGGAAAAACACCCTCATTAAAAGACATATTTATTAAGTTTACAACTATTTGAGGTTTGTGTTTAAAAAGAAGTTTCAAAGTACTTGCAGATATTTTATCAAAACCAACTGATTTGTTTTCATTTAAAGAATTTATCACGGAATTAATTTCATGTTCAGTTACATCATAAACAACAAAAGAATTGCACTCTGAATAAACAGTATAAATATCCATATTATTAATAGTATGAGGAGTAGAAAGTGCACAATTTACAAAAAAGAAATTAAAATCATTTACAATTTGATCAGTGGTGCTTTTATTAGGCAAAGTACATTTTTTATTGTTTTTTCCGAGTAGATCATTAACAAACTTCCACTGCTTCCTTTGATCTCCTTCATAACTTAAAAACGTATTTCTATATTTTGTTTCTTTGGCACATTTTATTTTATTTTTTAAATCAGCAACAATACTTTTGTATTCTAATTTCAAATTTATATCATAAGGATACTTTTTGGTTTTCCTATACATCTTTTGCTTATAATTAATTAGTTTTAAGATACTATCACTCACCCAGTCCTTTTTACCTTTTGGTTTAAGTCGATTTTTTGAAATTTTGCTAATTGCAATAGAACTTTGAATCATTGATTGGATTTCACTATAATACGCATTTACATCGTCAATTATATTAGGCATTTTAAAATTGGACATTTGTAATTCTAGCAGTTTATAATCAACTCGGAGATTTTTGTTTTTGTTACAACAGATCTTAGGATTACTCGTTTTAGGTATTAAGACATTACAAAGAACTGGGTAGTGATCTGTTAGTTCGTAAATAACACGCGCAGTTTTAATTTGATGTTTTGAATTATTTTTAATAAATATGTGGTCGATACAAGTTTCTGAAATATCTGTTACACGTGTTGGTACATTTAACATAGATAAAAATCCATTTTCACACATATTATTTAAATAGTCTTCACATGAACTGTTATTTTCCAATATATTTATATTAATATCACCAATTAACAAACAGTCATTAAAAGATAGATTCGGAAGAAAATTACTAAGTTCTTGGTTAAAAAAATCTATTGTATAAGAATGAGATCTGTATAACGCCACAATACATAGATTCAAGTCAACGCTACTCAAAATTATACCTTCGGCAGATATCAAAGGCCAGTTTAAGTTGTTATCAAAATTTAAATTTTCTTTTACATAGATAAGAATGCCTCCTGATCTGTTTGAATATCTACAACAACTAAACACTTTAAAGCCATCTATAAAATATAAATTTACTTCACACTCTGAAATCCATATTTCTGAAAGAATAATTACTTGAATATCCTTAATATAACATTTAAAAAAAGATTTTAACTCGTCAAAATTTGCCCTTAGGCTACGAATATTTATATGAAAAATATTCAAAAAATCAAAACAAGCATCATTGATATCGGGAGGTAAAGAATAAAAATCAGTTATTTGATCCACATTTACAATTGTTACAGTATTATGTAAACTATTTTCAAAAAGATCATCATTATTTGGGAACATTGGTTAGATCAGATTCAGAATAAATAGTGTAAATTTTGGATTCCTTAATGCTTTGTTATTTGAGCATTAAATTAGTTTCTTGCCAGAGAAGGGGGGAGGGGGAATTATAGAATTATACAAAATATTTGGTCTTTTCATATGATTGACAAAGGTTAAAAGAAGAACGAAATTCTTAAAAATATGTACAAGTACAGCTGTTTTTTAAAATTTAGTTTCAAAATCTTGCATGGTTTTGGAAATGAAATGCAAACTTCTTTTAAGTTCTGAAACATCTGTACAAGTACTTTAAAATCTTTTTTTTTTTTAAATAGTTATAAAAAACACCAAATGGTGTTAAATGCAAATATTAAACACTAAACAATTCAAATAACATTCAAAAAAACATTTATAATAACTTAACAAATTGGCATATCAACACAAAAATAATCTATAATAATAAAAGAAAGAGTCCGTCTGTCTGTGGATCGCAAAAGACCTACTAAGACTGCTCTAAAAAATTCAAAATTTTTAATATGGATTCCTTTTAATACCTACGTGTGCACCTGAGGCTTAGTTTTTTCCTATTTGATTGTGATTCTTAATATAATTAGTTTAAAAAAAAACTTCATCCACGTGGGATGGCGGGACCATACAAGGGCTTGAAAATACATGAACCGGGCCGAAATGGGGGCTTGACGCCATCCTCTATTAGTTTGATTGATTGAGTTTGGTAAAGATATCCGCTCAACCGAGGGCTGCTTCATCCTCTATTAGTGTTTGCTTTTTTAAGTGTGCATGCACCAACACGAATTTAATTTTGTTTTGATTTTGAGTGTATTTTCAAAAGTAAACATGCCTCTAAAAGGAAGCAATGCAAAGTTAACGGGTTCCCAGTAAGACGTAAGTACTTAATATGCTAGTAAGAATATAATTAGACCCTTACCACGAGTTTCACTGTCAGTTTTGCATATGCCAGGCCAAAAGCTATAACAAATAGACATGGATTGGCATAAAATAGTCCAGATGAATATGCTTTTAAAGTAAAAATTGTGAGGATGGTTACAGGAACTAAGGGATTCCATATTTGAAGACTCTGAAAAGTACAAGAGAAATTATGAAATTTTGCAGCACAGTTTAGTTTGTTGTTAAAATGTCTAGCAAAAGAATCATGCAAATAGTTTGTTTTATTCTTTTGATAGTTTTTTCAAACAAAAACAACGTAAATAAAATGTGTTTTATGAAAATTTAAACAGGATTTCATAGTAAAAAAGTTCAGCACTGAAACAAATCTGGTCAACCTAGATATAGGCAATGAAAGTAAAATTATTATAGATTAAGTAATTAAACTTTTAATGTATTCGAGACAAATAATTGTAAAATAAATATAATAGCTACTGTTTATTGAAAACTAAGTTATATTGAAACCTGTTATACTAAAATCCATATGGCACTATGTTTGGACACAAGTTGTAGCAGGCAAAATTTTTTGTTTCGACTATTTTGTCAACTAAGAAAAGTAACGGCATTACATAAAAAGAAAGAAATTTTAAAAATCGAAGCACAATCATAATAAAAAGCAAAAAATAAATAAACTAAAAAATTTCCTTACTATTTTCCTTGGAATTTTAACATAGTTATCTAAAGGAGTTTTATTTCCAAGCACATAGCCCAAATTTGCAATGATATTGGCACACAATGAGAGTAAAGTCAGGGTTCCCACAATCATCCTTAACTCCACATTAAAAAACAGCTGAAAAAAAAAATCAGATGACTATTAGTTGCATAATGTGAAAATTCAATTGAAGAGCGTAGTGGAAGAATGTGACATTTTTGGAGAAAAAAAAATGGAGATTTTTGTGTCAATAAACATTAATGTGTCCCTTATTTCACGAATTTTCGAAATCAAAAAGACATACCCTCTTATTTTTTCCCTTCTGTGTCAAAACAGCCAGAAATGAAATTTTATCACATTCTTATATCAGTAACACATGGCGTTTTTCATTTGAAAACTGCAAAAATTGCTAAACTTTCAGATTTTTGCTCCACATATCGAATTTTGTTAATCGAAGAACAGAACTGTCAATACAAAAGTTATAAAGCACACATTTCTCAATAAGTTTTGTATTTACATAATTGTTCGATGAGGATCAGTAATCGAGATTCATAGGATATAATCCAAATCTTTAGAGAAACTCACAAAATGCTCAAATTCACTAACAATAGCAGGGGAGAGCCATAATGAGATAAAACTTCGTTTCCGAGTGTTTTGACACAAACGGGGAAAAAATAAGAGGGTACGTCTTTTTGATTTCAAAAATTCTTAAAATAAGGGACACCCTAATAAACATGTTAGTTCCTCCTTTAAAGATGAAGTTTATGAAAAGGGGAAATCTTGTTAAGTAAAGTATATATTTAACTTTTAGTAGGTACCGTTTTTTAAATATCTAAATGCAAACCAAAAACTTGGAAGCTTGGAATTTTTAACTATTTATCACTTAGCACATTACTCCACTCAACTCTTCAATTGATTATCCAAAACAACAATTTCAATAAGCATAAAAGAATATCTTATTCACAAATACTATACACGTAATATACAATTGCAAATTAAAATATTACCTCGGCTCTCCAGATTTGCTGTCCGTAAAATGCAGTAATTAAGTGAATGAATATTACTGAAAACTGTGCTTCTGAAACATCAACTCTAAAAAAATAAAATTATCCATAGTTAGGGTTGTTCATAGTAGTAATAGTTGATTTAATTTTACAGAATCGTAAAAACTACACAAAATCCTTTTTTATTCTACATACTTTTTGAATATTTAATCTCTACCATATAGAAAAAATATTTTCAACTAAAATTGCTACTTCTATCGTTATTTTTAAAAATTGATTCAAGATTCGAAAGCGACTTAAACTGAAAATGGCCATTTTGAACTTTGTTCTCTCTGGCACAAATATAGATTTGATAATAAAACTTTCCTGCAGCCTTGGAAATAGCTTCAATACTTTATTTTTAAAACAAAGCAAAGAAAAAAGGCTGCCATTAAACAGGTACCAAAACTATTTATAGTAAGATGACAGCATCAATCAAGATCAGGGTTTTCAACTAACAGTTAATAGTCACAAAGTGCAAGCACCCCTTACAATTTTGAAATTTCAAAACAAATTTACTTGCAGCTATTGCAACAAGTTTTTTTTAAAATACCATTATCAACTTTTTAAGGCAGTTTCCAAAGATTTTGCAAAATAATCAGCTTAAAATAGTGATACTCCGGCTATCAAAATTTTTTTTGGGAACTCAGGTCATCTTAACAATAATACAGTATCAATGCAGAGTTTTAAAGCATGTGGTGTGGTTACATTACATAAAAATAGCATTTTTTAAATATTTTTCTCAAAAATGGCCTTAGATTATGTTCATTTAAGCTGAGTTTTTTAAAAGTATTAACACACATTGGTCTTAAACATGGTCAGCGAATTTTCTAACACCGATCAAGACATAACTGCATCACAATGGATTTAATGTAAACCAGAACACAAGTAAAATATGTATTAGAAAATTATTGCTAATTCCCACTTACTTTCCAAAGATCATTATATGAGTGACATGGTCTTGCCAATGAGTGGTGTAAAATGCTAACATAGAGCAAGTGAAAAACGAAAACATTAACAAAGGAGAGTTTCCCAACTGGCAGGCAGCAGCCGTGGTTAGACCAACAAACACTGCAAAAGAATAGGTTAAACATGGTTAGAACTAAAACAAATTAATATTTTATGAGTTAAAAGAACAACTTGCAATGAAACATGTTTTGATTAATTGAAATATTTCGTCACTTAAGTTCCTACATTTGCTATCGCACTTTGCACAACAGTAGAAATTTACTGAAAGGTAACCCTTGGCGAACTTTCCAAATTCGCAAAAAAAAATCGGCCCAAAACCCAACCAAATATGAGCAAATAATGGTGAGATAGGCTTGCCGGAAAACGTCATCATTGCAAAGTCAAAAAATTCGAATCATCAGTCGAAGTCAGACAGTTGTCACAAAAAAAATATCGCCAAATCCATAAAAATAGAGCAAAGGGATACCATACAGTAAATCTGATCCTTGCACAACAATGAGATAGCACATGTGGAAACTTAAGTGAAGATTTCAAGGGTTATTCACATTCTGCAAAGAATAACTAAGATATAGGGGCAGCCTGCTTATTTTTGATGTTTCACTCACTCACTGTAGGCACCAAAGGCAAAATTTTATACTTTGGAGACTACACTTCTATACTTTGGAGACTCTTGCAATTACACCCTTCATTTGCCTATTAAGTCTTCTATGTTCATTTATGAATGCAAATACTTGATTGCTATACACTTGATAACCCTGCCGACAAACTTTTGAAGAAATATGATAAAAAAAAATATAAAGTAATACTTTGATTGAATTGCTTACAAATTATTTTTATCTTGCTTTAATTCCCTAAGCCATAAAGTTAATCTGAAATAAAAATATAGTCCCCATCATTAAATGTTTAAAAACTTGGACTAATCAAAATATGCAACATAGCTATGTCAATTTTTTTTTATGAGAATTATTGTTGACAGTCAAAAATAAAACCTTGATCATGCCTTCCCTAAGTTACTTCAATCAAATAAAAAGTATAAATCATTGACACAAATTACTTTGAAAATGCGTATCCAAGGCCTAAATTACAGTTTAAAATCGAAAGCTGGTCACAATTTTTCAGAATTTCCCATCAAGATAAGAATTAAATTTGCCTACATAAAATTAAAGTACCACAATGTTATTAACTAAAACCAATGATACCTGTAGAAATAGCATCACATCCATGATCATAAACTTCTTCTATTTGAGAATCTTGAACCTTCATGGCCTGTTTCCCATCTAAGGCGTCAAGAGTTTGATAAAGAAAAACACCTAGGGCACAAAGGACATACACCCAAGATGGAGCCTGGAAAAATTACATTTACAAACTAAACACCTTATGAAAAATGCCAAAATTAAGAAACAAATAACATGTGTACAGTTTTGGACATTATTTTTAACATAAAACAATTATCACACTAACCCTCCAAACTTTATACTTATAACTTCTCATTGCTAGCTATTTATTTGATGGATAATAAAATAAACAAAGCTTAAAGTAGTTTATTATTTAATGATTTACATATTTTCTCCCGTTGCATATCAGGGTTACATATATGTTAAGTAATTTTTTTGGAAACATTATGCTTTTCCAGAAATAAAATAATTGGACAGATCCTTTCAAAGCTTAAAAAAATAGGTATTTTTCAAAATAATCAAACATTTTTTTAAAGATTTAATATGTTATATTAACTAATGCTTTAATTCCCTAAATATATATGTTTTAAATTAAGTGTGATTTTGTAGTTTCATTACAGTCATACAGTGTACATATTTTCCATGATAAGTAATTAAAAGTATGTATAATTACTAAAATGAAAGTCTTACTTCTGCTTTTGCATCTGGACTGTAATACAGAAGTATTAAGCAACTACTAAGGTTAATGGCTAGACCAAGACAAGTGAGAACACAAGGGGTGATACGACTAGGAACAAATTTAGATAACCACATCCAGAACCTACAAGAAAACGTATTTAAAAAGTATGTATGTGATGTATCACACAAACCTATTTAGAAATCATATTAACCACACAATCTCTATAATATTTTAATATTCAGTTATTTTAAAATAACACTCAGTTAATGTCTGTCCGATCCATAAAACAGTTAAGACGTTTTAATAGGCGTCGTTTTAATAGCCGTCAATACATTCTTTCAAAGAAGAAATTGCAGATGCAGCAGATTTTGTTTTGACTTTTGATCCACTCTTCTCATAACCATTAAAAATCAAGCCACTTTCTAATAAGACCTCAAGATGTGAGGTTCTGTGTGCTTTGGCATCCTTTCTTGGTCTCTTTAACAGCCGTAATGGCCTACATTTGACTACTTTGAATAATTAATATGAATTAATAAAGATCTGGACATCCCATCTATAGCCCTTTTAGAATTAACTACACAAATTGTATGCTCTCCTATGAAGTAGATGTTAAATTACTTCATGTAATTATAAAATTATATCATTATTTATTAATTATATTCATTAAGATGTTTAAAATCAGCAACATATTGATTAAAAAAATAATACAGTAGAATGCTACGCACACAATTTTAAAATTATTTCTTAAATAAATAGCTTTATAAATAGATAGATGTTTTGAAAAATAAAAATTTTCATAAACTTTTATAAGCTTTTAAGAGTGATTAAAGCTTTTAGACATAAAATTAAAAATTATCATCTTATCGATTGATTAAATACAATTAAAGTTTTGAAGAATTTTTTATTTTTAAATTAATGGTTATACACATTTTGCACATCAAATTCGACAAAAAAAACTTTTTCAATTACATTTCAAGCTGTATAATCATAATTTAAAACTATTTGCATTCTTTTTATATACAAGGGCCAATTGATCAATAATCTTTCCAATTTCCATATATAATTCTTAAAGAAATTCAATTTAAAAAGTAAAGACTCCATTAAAATGATTCATAGGTTCCAGGAGGAATCCTAACTAAAAGTTAAAATAATATTTTGAAAATCATTACACTTTAAGTGACAAAAAAAATTACCTCTGCAAGAAAAGTAATTCTAGGAATGAACCAGCGGTAGCATTATACGTGTAAGGCCTTTTGGTCAAGGCATCCATTTGTTCGGGTAAAAGAATCCATCCTGGATTGCTGACAGAATTCTTTTTCACTTCTTTAGAATACATTGTCACACTTCAAACTGAAAAAATGATACATTTCATTACATTGTAAATAGAAACTTTGAGAAACACAAGAAAACACACTTAATACATGCATAGATAAATGATTACATTTCATTGTTTAGTTATAAAGATTAAACCAATTTAAACTTAAAGTCCATTGAACATTCTTAATTTTTTTTACTAGCCAAGTCTATTTTTTTTTTAAAAGTAAGCAAGAGAAATCTTTTCACTGCATATAGTTGCCATACTGATGGCCTATGACTTGTTGTTAATCGCCAATGTTTACATGTGTGTTATGCATCTTAAAATAAGTAATGGCGAATAAAAATTACTATTAAAAATTCAGTAATGATGAATATATAGTTAATATCAACATTGATTTAAAACCACAAACTGATATATTTTTTCAGAAGAGTGAAAAAGACAGATGTTGAAAACTTTGTTTATTAAGTGCACTTTTAAGTTTTTAGCCACTAAATAGTAATAGAATAGTAAAAAAATTAGTTAAGACTCTGAAATTTAAACTAATCTATTATTTTTGTATACAAAAAATCAGTATACCGACAACTTGACAATTATTTTGATCTCTTCCGAAGTGTGTGCGCATTTTTAACGTTAGTAACTGGCAATATTTTAATAAAAATACTTAACTTATCAATACTGTAAAAACAAATTATATATATATAAACAAGTTGAGAAAATAAAACTTACGAAGAAACACATAATACATGAGTATACATTTTGAAAAATAAAATCTTTGTTTACCAATTACTCTAATAAATTAGTTCCAACTTAATAAAATTAAATCAATTACTTTCATAAGTATCTTTTTAAGACGGCATTCATAAGTTAGAACATTAATTAGATTAAAACAAAATTTCATTAAAGTACAGTAGATCGAAAGTGCCGGAAATCAAAATTTTCATTTTTAAACATCAAAAAGCTTAGGTATATAAAAAGTTAAATAAAAATAGATAGGGAAATAAATACCAATTTTTAGCTCCAAAATAAAGTAGATCCGGTATCTGCATGCATTAAATTAAGTTCACACACACGGATTTCAAAATTTAATTTTCCAAAGTCACTCGTCAAAACACCGGGCAATTTACAAAATGAACAACTGAGTTGCACTCCTTCTTTTTACGTTCACAGTTGTTCACACTCTAATCTGATTCTGACTTCTGGTTTCGACTTCTGTCTAATTCATAAAAAGAATAAAATTTGTGAAAGAATCCACTGATCTGAACTTAGAAATGGATCAAGCTTAGACACCCCTCTCTGATGCTTCGCGGAGGGATGACCTTGTTTTTGGAAGTGCCAGATTGGCGCTGTTTATCGCTCCGTATTTCGCTTCAAGTTACAGTGTCAACATATTTTTTTCCCTTCTGCAGAGTGTGCGGAAGTCGTAAATCCTTATCTGCCTACATGAGGCCGAAGAATGTGTCAACCCCTAGAGATCAGTGGGGGGTCAACGCTAGCTCATTAGGCAACTCTATTTACTAAGTTTTACAACCTTTTGAATGGGAGGGGGATCGGTAGATGTCAGTGGGAGATGGATGGATGAATGTCTGGGGTGGAAAAAAGTATTTTTTTGTGTAAGTGGTTAACTTTAAACGTATTTATTTAGTACTGTATATGTGGATTTAATTTATTTTGCAATATTTTTAAGAAATAGTATTATTTGTAATCGTTGATAATACTAACGGGACATTCATTTGATAATTATTATCTAAATATAGAATACCAAACTGATATATATTGTAAAAAATAATAATTATAACATTTACCCCGATCATATACCTATGATAAGGGTTTGAAGTTTCGGTAGTTTTTAAGTAATATTCATTCATGTGATATATTTTAATTAAATTTAATTCATCCATTTCAAGTTTATAATAAATTACACCAATTTAATCATGTTTAATTACTTAAATTATGCTTAAGTCATCAAAATGATATTAAATCTATTAGCGCCGATTTGCGAAAAAATTACCACACGAAAATGATATTTATGCTTAAGTTTATCTAAATAATTAAGATAAAAAGATGATTATAGACCTGAACAATTTATGTAGAGAAAATTAAGTTAGCCTAAAAAAATGAAACATTTAAGTTAGAATTGAAATTTAGAAATGAAGGTTCTCATATTATTAACACAGTCAGTGGTGAAGTATTATTTGGGTTAAGTATTAATTAAAAATATATTTAATTAATTTAAATTATACATAATAAATTCAAAATAATTTGTTTTCCATAAATATTTAATTGTTACAATTTATAATACAAAAGTAAACAAATCTTAAAACACAATTTCTTTATAATTTTATGAAGAAAATCATCACAAAATTTTAAACATTTAATTTCCTTTTGTAAAAAAAGTTACAAAAAGATATAAAGTAATGTATTAAAAAATTGCATTTTTAATAACAGTCAATTAAATTGCATTTTTAATAACAGTCAATTATGAAGTAACAATATGTCATTATTGCAATACATTTAAATTTCCCCCAAAGTATCAAAACAAATCATTAATACTAATTTAAATGCATATATTTATTATTTTTATACTTTTAATAATAAGAACTTAATGTTTTAAAAAAATCATTAATTATAGCTAATTTCAAATTTTAAATACCACATTTCGTCAGTTCCTTCAGATCGTAACAAAAAAAAAACATCTTTACAATTAAACATATACCTTAAACATAAAGCTTTCAACCATATCTTCGAAACAAAGATTTTTCTCTGATTAATAAAATTTTTAAGAAAATAAAAATCCCCTTACATGTACACAAGCACCATAGCGCAAAATCGAAAACGCAATTGAAGAGCTTAGTGGAAGAACGTGCTAAGTGACAAAAAGGTAAAAAAAAAGGGGGTATAAAGTTTTTCGTTTGCACTAAGATCTGTTGGAAACGGAACTTGTAAAGCATAAAAAATATAATAAACTTTAAGTTGATGATAAAGGAAAAATTTGTTATCGTTAAAAAAATTAGTAATATGTTCATTTACATAAACTTTTCCATTTTTTCAAAAATGTCACTTAGCACGTTCTTCCACTAAGCTCTTCAATTGTCAAAAGTCTTATCTGGGGTCAACACCTGAGGTCAACCCACCCATCTGCCACCAACCGAGCGACGGCGACTTTTGGGGAAGACCGAAACTAGAAATTCGCCAAATTTGGCAAAAATTAGAACTGCAATGAGTGGTGAAAAACACCTATTTTAAAATAAATAAGAACCCAGACATATTTTTTCCTACAATCTACAGCAAAAATATGATTGTTTGAACTTTACAGCAGATCTCTACACCAAAAACTCAATGCGCAGTAGTTTTTTAAAAATGAGAAATTTCCTATAGAGTCCCATTGTAAAACGAAAATCTGGGGTGCACCTGAGAGAAAAAGATGACTTCGAACTCTCCCGTAGCGGGGGAGAGCTTTCCGCGTTCCATTAACCCTAGAGTTCAGTGAAAGAATCATGCAGGTGTAGGGAGAAAAAAAGTCAAGACATTTGGAGCTGTGAACTTGATTTTCCCTTTTTATTAAGCGTTTATCCCTACGTCATTTCTCACTCTCCACCCATTGGCTGAAATGACGTAACATTAACCGACGCAATATATTTCGCAATTATGATTCGTTGCGAATTGGAAATCATTTTCCCTTTTTATCCCGTTCAAAGTCTTTATTCGTCTTGAATGGGCATGTTTCCGGTCTTGAGTGGCAACAGAAATGCTGAGTGAAAACAAATCAATATCACATGGTAACAGAACACCAATCGAAGGAAAGGCAGGACTGAAAGCTTCAGGGGCACATCGCCTGTTGCACAGTGGGTTAAGGGGTCTAAGGAGTCTTAAAAATGTGCAAAGAAGGAACTACAAAGTATAGTTTGATCAGTTATGTAATTTTTTAACTACTCAATATACAAGTATAATTTTTTTATATGTAATTCTACAAGATTTATTTATTATAAAACAAATTTTAAAATTTATGAAACTTTAGCCAAAACTAAAATAAATGATATTAAACATAAAGCTATTTTGACACATTGTGATTAGGCTTGCGCGGCAAATTTTGAGGTCAAAATTGAAAAAATAACCAAGAAAATGACTTTATATTGTACAAATATGTACAAACTAGGACTTATACCTAAATTCTCAGCACAATTTTAATTAGAAATTATTTAAAAATAAATTTAAAATCAAAATTTTAAAAAATTTATTAATTTTTTTAGAAAAAAGTTCTTAAAATAATTTCTAATTAAAATTGAGCTGAGAATTTAGGTATAAGTCCTAGTTTGTACATATTTGTACAATATAAAGTCATTTTCTTGGTTATTTTTTCAATTTTGACCTCAAAATTTGCCGCGCAAGCCTAATCACAATGTGTCAAAATAGCTTTATGTTTAATATCATTTATTTTAGTTTTGGCTAAAGTTTCATAAATTTTAAAATTTGTTTTATAATAAATAAATCTTGTAGAATTACATATAAAAAAATTATACTTGTATATTGAGTAGTTAAAAAATTACATGGCAGATCAAACTATACTTTGTAGTTCCTTTTTTGCACATTTTTAAGACTCCTTAGACCCCTTAAGGCTTCAAGTAACGGAAGATATCCTCCTGGGTTCTGTCCTCTCCTTATGCACTCGTATCGCGCTGGATAAAGGAGTCATGCCACTGAGGATTGTTGCCCTGAATATGTCCTTGACGTAGAAATTCAATGAAAAGGGTTGTACTTGGCTAAAAAATCCCACCAATAAATAGCTCAGCGCATATAAGACTGGTGCATGTTAAATCTGTCTTGGTCTTCTAAACTATTTGGAAGGTGCGGATTCTAAAAAAAAGTGTTTCCGAATATGAACATGGATGTGTCTGTCAGACAGTCTGTCTGAAACCATTCTGCAGCTTGAACCAAAAGAGCCATGTAGAACTTTTTTAGTTTTAAGATTGAATTTGCTCAAATAAGGTTTTCGCTTCATAATAATAATTGCTAAAAATAAGGTTTTCGGGAAAATCGTGTATGCGCTAAGAATGGCCGCCTTAGAACTTTTTGGTTGTTAAAGATAGTGGTGAAAAACGACAAGAGCTGCAGTACAGACTTCAGATTTGGTGCACTTGTTCTAAACACTTGTGCCAGGCATCATAATAAGTGATTTTGAGAAAATCGTACATGTGCAAAGATTTCTACGCAGATGTTAAAGTTATTGAATGGTTTAGGCTTATTGAAATTACCTATAAGGCCACCTTTAATTGTATCGATTTATTGAGTGATAATGGAAAGTCGTGTGGTGTTACACACTCCTAGATTTTGATGTTTGATGTTTTGTATTTATTGTTTTGAAGTGTTTTTTAAAAAATATATCTGTGTTTCGCTATTTCTTTTTCCTAAGCAGGTTTATGCATCATGTATGGATTTCTAAAAGCCAGTTGCTGTTAAAACTGTATTTGTTTATTGTTTTAGATTATGCTTATGTTTGCGCAAGCTAAAACATTAAATTGCACTTAAAACTCTTTATATGATTTTTATAGTGATTGAATTTTGTTTACAGCTAAAATATCTTCCGATCAGTTGACTTTGTGCTGTAAAACGATCACCCGAGAACTTAAATGCGTACAAGTATTAAATCTGAAGTTCATAATCAAAAGAGCATATAACACGAAGTATATATGTGGCGTGACACACTAGAGTGCAATAATTAAGGTCGAGTGTACCAATAAAATATACACTGTAAGTATGGGCAGCGGATACAATCTGAAATAAAATTCTTTTATTTATATTACATAAAAAGCATGATAAAAAGAATTAACTGTTATGCAGATAATCAGAGGTGCAAAAACACACGTTTACTTGACATTAGACGTGCACTTTACGCATGAGTCAAGTCCAATAATTACTTGCACTAGTTTTTAAAAAAATTGAGATAAATTTATCATCTTCTTTTCATACTTTATTATTTATAAGCACTTGCAAAAAAAAAAAAAAGTTTTCTGCACTTGAAGCAGTGCGAAGAATTTTCTTTAAAACTTCTTTAGTTCGGATCTGTGATGCATCCGATTTAAGGGGTCATAGGAGTCTTAAAAATGTGCAAAGAAGGTACTACAAAGCATAGTTTGATCTTTCATGTAATTTTTTAACTACTCAATATATAAGTATAATTTTTTTAATGCAATTCTACAAGATTTATTTAATATAATACAAATTTTAAAATTTATGAAACTTTAGCCAAAACTAAAATAAATGATATTAAACATAGCTATTTGAACACATTATTATTAGGCTTGCGCGGCAAATTTTGAGGTCAAAATAGAAAAAATGACAAAAAAAAATGATTTTATATTGAACAGATATGTACAAAGACTTATACCTAAATTCTCAGCTCAATTTTAATTAGAAATTATTTTTAAAAAAAAATTTAATCAAAATTCTAAAATTTTTATTAATTTTTTTAGAAAAAAGTTCCTAAAATAATTTCTAATTAAAATTGAGCTGAGAATTTAGGTATAAGTCTTTGTTTGTACATATTTGTACAATATAAAGTCATTTTCTTGGTCATTTTTTCAATTTTGACCTCAAAATTTGCCGTGCAAGCCTAATCCCAATGTGTTCAAATAGCTTTATATTTAATATCATTTATTTTAGTTTTTTCTAAAGTTTCATAAATTTTAAAATTTGTTTTATATTAAATAAATCTTGTAGAATTACATATAAAAAAATATACTTATATATTGAGTAGTTAAAAAATTACATGAAATATCAAACAATACTTTGTAGTACCTTCTTTTAAGACTCCTATGACCCCTTAAGTATTTTTAATACCAGTTCAGACAGTTCTATTTTGTACATTAAATTGTGTACATAATTTTTGTACTAGTATTAAATTTTCCATACATTTTTCTATAAAGTTAAATTTTCTTTTTGTATTGTTAGATGGAAGAATCATTAATTTTGAAGCATTAAAATTTTTTTTGTTCTAGTTAAATAAAAATATGAAAAACATGGTAAAAATAAAATTCATTCTGCCAAAAAAATTATTAAATAAATCTATCCTTAATTCTCCAAGCTTGCAATAATTAAAAATTGAATTTTAACTACTTTTAACAAAAACATGTTGAAAAAATTGCTGTTATAATTTGTTAAAAATTAATTATTCCAATTTTACCCCCTTTAAATTTAAGTTAAAAAATTAAGCTATTTTCCCCCTGCTTTTCCTCATTTCATTCTGTGTGCATAATGAGTTTATTTAAAAAGATTTAGAATTTAAAGTAAAAAAAGGGACTTAAATATTTAATTCGGATATTTTATAAGGAATTGAAGCCTCACGGAGAAGAGAGGAAATATCCAAAATAGTACGCATTGAAATTAAGAACTGAATTGCTTTAGCGTGGGTAGCAAAAACGCGGAATAACAACACTATTTCATGCCAAAACAATGACATAAATACTTTTTACTGTTTCTTCTCCAGGAACAAATCAAGCATAAATATTGAGTTTCAAATAGTATGAGAAAATTGCTCAATTGCTTTTTTAATGCTTATAACAATGAAAGAAAGCAATAAACAAACATGTTTTCAATAAATGGAATCAAAGATTACTTAATTTTTCAAAGATTTAAATCGAAACTATACCATTTATGAAATAATTGATGGAATGTAATTATAGAAAAAATTTGATAGTTGTCCAACTTTTATCTTTTAAATAAAGAATATCTTGCGTTTAATTGCTGGTTATAATGGGATTTACCAGTTTATATGTTTTAATTTTTGTTTTTAAAGCCAATAATTAAAATGAAATATAACCATTTTAAAAACACTTACGTGGGCGTACATTTCAATTTACTCAGCATATTTTGAAATACATTTCTATCCTTCCATTTTATTTTGAGCAAGAAAATATATTTTTTAATTATAAAATTGATGACACCTTTTATATATAATTGAGAAAATTAAAAAAAAATTCGAATTTTTGATTTAAAATTGAAAAAATTCGATTGCTTTGTATCTCGTATTGGTTTTACTAATTCTATATTATAAAATAATTTGACAATATATTCAAAAGATTCTTTTGAAGGACCCCCGCCTGTCACGCGGGAGACCGGGGTTCGATTCCACGCCGGGAAAGTAAACATTCAGTTTTTCTTTGCAATTGCACGGAAAATGTGGCATCCATAAAATTTTCTTGTATAGTTACAGAAACATTACTTGTGTGTGATACATAAAATAGTCCTGTAAATCTACATGATATATACATGTAATGCTAACAAAAATACAAGGGCGTACCCAGGATCTGATTTAGAGGGGGGCAGGTAATAGGAAATTTTCCTTTGATGCACCCCCCCCCCCCCCGTTTCTAATCTCATATGGTTTACTTATTACAATTCGCAGTAAGCAATTGATTAGATTTTTTAAAAAATAATTATAACATTTATTTATCCCACTCATTTATAATTATAAACTGGGTAAATAATCACTAGACAAATCATTTTTATTACTAATTAAACCAATGGGAATGCTTCAGGTCATATAATGCTCTTGTTTGCATTTTTCATCAGTACTTGATTTCATTGGTTGCTTCGGTTTCCCGTAGTGCGATTTCATATATTCGTTGCTTCGTTTTCACTCTCAAAATGACCGATGCAGATGAACATGTTTTCATTCCATGCAGACTTTCTTTAACATATGTTTTCAGCAACCAATAGCACAACAAGAAGTTGGCATTTAAAAAATTTATTAAGTGAAATATTCTTAGAAAACTCATTTTCGAATGCGAAAACATAAGTAATTCCAGGCAACAAACCGTTGGAGTCCGTTATAGCGGTTGCCAATCACGACGTGAAACTACCCCATTACCTTACATTTATTTGAACTGCAATTCCTCCAAATAACATTTTTCGGAGGAGTTTTGTTTCAGCCGATTCAACTATTTTTTGTCAGAAGCCTGTAGTTTTTTTTAATTAAAAATTGCTTTGTGATCAAAATATATTTACAAGTTTGTTTTCGGAGATTCTTAAAAGAATCTGAAAAAGATCTGAAGAAGATTAAAATCTGAAGTTTTCCACATCAAAAAATGCTTGGTTAAAAAATCTAACCAAAATAATACTATAACCAAATTATTGAATGGATTGTTTTCTTTTTTTGCTTATAACTATTCTAGCTTATATCTTTCGAAGTATCTTGCCTCATATTCATACTTAGGTCGAACTTTAATCGAAAACATACCCTCGAGAAACATACCATTTTATCAAGCTCGAAAACATATAGACTTTTCAGAAAATCCTATTTTTACTGAAATTACATAATTTATCTCTTTTATAATTTTCTTTTAAATTACATTGATTTTTACTATACAATTTTTTAAAACTACAAATAAAAGAATAATTTTAGGCACTAAATTTGTTGAACTAGTTTTTGCGATTGATGCAACCAGTCTATGCTCTCTCTCAAAGAGGCCCTCTATTATTTATTGCGCCATTAAAAAAGGCCATATACTTTTCTTTCATTAGGTTTCTTTCATTTTCTAAGACTTTAAAATCTTGTATCTTAATGTTGAGAAGCTAAATTTTGTCAGAAAATTTGGCTTGGTTTCAAATAAAATCCAGAGCCCCTTTTATGTATATATAAGTCCCCCCCCCCCCAGGGCCCTATCACCGAATAGGCAATTGAAGACAGAGTACTTCTCCTTTAAAAATGTAAAAGGGCCCTCCAAATCATCCCCTAAAATAAACCGTGCTATCACCTGCTGCTTTGCCATACTGGTTAAGAAGGGTAATTTATTACAAGGGTATAGTAATTTGATGTAACAATTACGTTGCCTTGTTTAATGTATGGTAAATGTAACCCTGTAATTTTACGCAAGTTGGTAGCCCATTACAAGTCTCTTGGCCCATTAGTTGTCCATGTTTTAAACTAAACGATGTATGGGGGCCCCCAAATTCAGGAAAGACTTCACATGCAAAAATAGTCTTGATAGGATTAGGGGGCCCAGAAAGGCAGTGGGCCCAATTGATATTATATTGGGCCCAATTTGAAAAAAGAAGTACTTAAACCCCTTTTATACATAGAATATACATCAATTGGGGACTTCAGTGGGCCCAATTACTAACATATGGCCAGATTTTAAAAATATGTAGACCCCTTTTTGCGTAAAGTATTGGTCCCACAGAGGCCAACTCAGGACCAATCGCAAAAATATGGGCCTCAATTCGAACATCATTCGTGGGCCCCTTTTATATCAGATTATATAAAAGGTCCTCCAGGCGCAAAGTGGGCCCCTGACCCACTGGGAACACAAAATCGATTTTTTTAATGCCTCTCCTTTTACATATATTACATACAGGGGCCCCCATAAGACCGGGGCCCACTTCACCCTTTCTAGAGGGGGGCAGCTGCCCCCCTCTGCCCTATGGTGGGTACGCCCATGCAAAAATATATTATGTATTTTTACAGCACTATTTTTAGTAATTATTTACTAGAAATTTTCAATGAAAAGTTTTTTGCAAAACCTTTTCTTGTAATGGTTGCAGATTTTTTTTCACAGTGTATAAGCTTCAAAAGATTTGCTTCCATTCTTTTCTCCAAGTGTTACTTATTCTCCAAGAAAGAAAAACAAAAAATAAAAAAAATAAAACCTTACACCTTACATGTGTTCCAAGTATTAACAAGAAAACCCTTTCCTCGAATCGCTTCCGGTGTTTAAAAAACTAATGCGGACATGGACATTGTTTTAAGCAAAGAAGTTTCAAACTGAAACAGGTGAAAAGCGTCTCTCTGCTTGTATAGTAGGTAAACTCACGTGTCGGAGCATGTGTTCATCTACAACTTTCTACAAACAAATTATTATCATCGAAGGCTGCTAAAGGCCATCGTAACAAGTGAGGAACGACCTTTGGAAGCCTTTAGAGATAGGTCTCTTTGAGAGGAAAATAGTTTTTTTCTCTCTTAAACAACCAGCTGCAAAAAGTTATTAACTTTAGCCTTCTCTACGTTTTGAAAACATGATGTCCTTAAATAACAAAATACCCTATTTTTCTTGTAATTTAAAACAAACAGAAATTCTAACAGTATGTCTGATGCCTTTCTTCAAACAAATCTCTCAGGTTTCAGTGTTTCAATCTTTCGCAGACTTTTTGGATTTCTATTAAATACAAGAAGTATATTTTTTTTTTCAAATTAACTTTCAGAAGAGTTCTATACATCATCACCTGGCCTACTCTATTAGCTTACTTAAGCATGTTTTATAAATCTCTTGAGATCAAGTTTTATAAAAAAATATAGCTGATATTCTGAAGGCCAGCAATTTGATATAATGTGCCAAACCACGGAGCAAATTGGATTAGGCATGGGGCACAGTGAATCACATTATGAATTAATTATTCTACAATTTACTAAAATAAAAAAATGGTATCTGCAAGAACATTTTTATAATAATAATAATTAACAATAAATGATTTTCATATTAAGACAATAAATTCATTAATAGTTATCAATAAATAAATAAATAAATAAATAAATGATACTTTAATTTGCGGTGATTCACACAAGAACTTAAATACTTGCAAATAACAAGCATTTAGGATAAGTTAGATTTTGTAAAACTTTAATTAATACGTTATTTTAACGTATTCTTATGCTTTAACAATTATATTAAGTTCCTATTAAGTGTCCATAAGTAGTCCATACAAGTTTACTCTATAGCTACTTGAACAGCATTGAGAAATAAGGCAATAACCTAGAATTTTAATTAAAAAAATCGTTTTAGTCTCCAGACAGGGCCGTCGCGTGACAAAAGCCAGCCGGGCGCTGAAAATAAAAGGCATCAAAACTTATTGTTATAAAGTATCTAATGCAATTTAGCCAGTAAAGTTTTCTAATGAATTATTCAGTCAAAACATTCACGATGACCCCGGAATTTGCAAGAGTTTTTTCAAGGTTGCTTATGTGAAGAGTGACGTCTTAGAACATCTTTCTCTTATATTCATTATAAACATTATCTCTTCTTACGCATTTTAAAAATCCAACCCTTTATCTTTTTATATTCACTTCAGAAAAAATCTGGAAAGATGCATACAATTACGAAATTTTTTAAGGTATTGCATATTCCCCAACCAACGGCGTAATTTGATTATTATTATTGATAATGAAGTTTTATTTGTCGAACTACCTTTTGAAAAATCAACTTTTAAGTTCATGTTAAACAAGTTTTTCAAGAACCCCGTTGAGTGCAGCATGGAAAACTTTTGAAGGATGGGGCTTTTTATAATTGAGTGTAAATAGTTTCAGTTATAATTATGAAATGAATTGATACATTTCCATTCGTCATATTATATATTATGTATATTGATATATTTTTTTTAAGATAGAAAGTTTTAAAGAATTTTTTTTAACAAATTGGGATGCTCTGAATTCAAATACTATGACGTTATTTTTAGACTATAGGAGCTTAAAATGTTCAATATATAACATTTTAGTGACAAGATTTTCCTTGATAGTAAGCCAATAATATTTATTATCTAAAAAACGGTTTTTCAATATACCCTTCTTTTAGGGATAAAAATTTCAAAAAAAAATGTATTAAAAGAAAGGAAGATTAAGATTTCTACGGATATACGAAGGATACGTACTCGGACTAGTCTGTATAGTATGCGTAAAACACGACAAAGCAAGATAGAGTTTTTTTTTAATGGATATATTTATTGCCACGATAGATTTTTTTAGAATTTAGGGATATTAATTAAGACAACATCCGTAACATTTCAATCAATTTTTAGCTTGAGATTTAAAATGCCCGGGTAAATGTCAAATTATACCGCACTATAAAAATAAGAATTACAAATATAATTTGAAGAACAGTTAAATGTGCCTTACAGAATTTTAATCTCTTTTAAAAAGATGATTAAAAAAATTCTGTTCAATTAGTATCACTGATACGATACACGTGTCATCTTAATATGGATAGATACCCATACAAGTATATCAAATAGGTTTCGTTTTTTACTCTATCACTTATCAATATTATCACTTCACGATTAACAAGATGTACTTATATCAATGCGAATATTACGTGTTTCTTTCGCAAGGACATTGCTTATAGTGTGACGTATTTATCAACGTAAACTGACATTGGAGGTTGGGTTCAGCTATGAATTGATTACGAAGATCAATTCCATACATTCATCACTCTTTTCAATTTGGAGTATTTAGAACCAGTATATGTAGAAAGCTGTTGGATTCTGTTCTTACCTTTTTTCACGAATTTTTTTTTAATGTTTTGCAATATGCATGATACTGTTGGTTTTTTTAATGCCCTGAATTCAAAGTTTTTATTTGAAAAATATTGCTAAAAAAAGTGTTTTTTTTTTAAATTTACATGTAATAGTAAGAAAAGTGCATTTCTCTTCAATAAACTTGAAATTTTAATCTCACAAAATTCACTTTTTTTTTCCAAGTAAAAAATATCCCAAGAAACGTACAAAGCGGAAAGCTTTAGCAAAAGCACTGTGTCAACTACAATTCAAAGAATATATCGGTGATGTTTTGGAGATTGTAAGTGCTGCTGCAAATAGTCCTGGTGTCGTTCTTGTGCTAAATTAATAAAAAAAACAGCACTATTGCACTTGTTTTCTTAAAAATCATAATCAGGTGAAATAGGAACAAAAGTAGTACTTCTTCAGCGTCGCACTTTTCGATAATCCAGAAACTTCGTTAGTAAACAGTTTCTCGTTTTTACTTTTTTCTCTTCTCTCTTGCTGCCTTGAAACATGTTTACTTCCATTGTACGTTATTGGTGTCAGAGCGCATAGTTCGAGTATTCTAGAAAGAATCGCAAGAACTTTTTACTTATAAATGTTGATCTTCAAGCATGTTGTTTAGTATCGTTCGCATCTATTTTTGTGTTGGGGTATGCAAACTAAGACTCCCCAGGAATAACTAATATGTTCTGGGAAGATTTGGTCCGAATCGCGAAAATCTGTTTAATGTATCATATGAAATGACAAAAAAATTCCGAAATAAATTGCGTAATATGATTCAATTATTTTAATAAATGTAATTATTTTCATTAAAAATGTTTTGTCATTCAAATAAATTTAAACTAAAAATATTTTAATTTTCATAGACTATCTTGACGGTGTAAAGCAAAAGTGCAGAATCTATTCGATATTGAATAGTGTCTTCAAGTTTATTTCGTGTTTTAAATTTAATAATTTTGGACAAATTTATTTGCTCGACAAGAGTTTTGCTCCATTTGTACGTTATTAGTGTCAGAGCGCCTAGTTCGAGCATTCCAGAAAGAACCGCCAAGACAAGAATACATTTCTTGTAAATGTTGATGCGGATTGCGGTGTGATCTTAACGCATGTTGTTTTGGTATACACTCCTTGCCAACCTAAGTTGGGTAAATAGAAATATGCTATGAAGAGGATCCTTCCGCGGATGTAAAGAGTGCATTAAACTATTTGTGAATCCATCCAGAAAACATGTTTAAAACATTAATTTCATTTAAGGTCTAACAGATTTGAATATTATTTGAGAAAATTTGGCAATTTTATCAGAATGAAAAGTGTGTTTTGGCTAAATTGTATTAAGATCATTTTGTATGTAAATATTACCTTGCAAGAGTTCCCAACTAACGGACCTTTTTACTATTTGATTTTACCCAAGTTAGGTTGGCATGGAGTGTAGTACGCATTCCTTGTGTAAGGGTATGCAAACTACCCATCTCATGTACGTATTAACCCTCTGAATGATAAGCGAATTATCTGAAATGTAAATTTGTTTGCACTTCATGATATTTTAATTTTAATTTTTAATTAAAAATTTTAAATCTTAAATATTTAAAAAAATATATATTTCTGTAGTAGATGGCTATAAATGGCACCTAGATCCTTTAAATTTTGAAATTTAATACAAATGAATCGGTGAGTGCAGAAACAACGTCAGTCACAAATTTCAAATTTTTCAGGAGAGAGAAAAAACGTAATAACTCCTCCTCTATTTCTGCACTAAACACTCGAAACAAACGTCCTGTATTTACGGAACTACTCAACAGACTAACGTAGTTTTTGCACCCAACACGCATCTTGCCTTTCTACGCTTATTTTCATTGAAAACGAGTTTTCGGATTTTTTTGGACTGATTTGGTTTCTGCACTCACCGATTCAATTGTTAAATTTATAAATTTTTGAAAATTATGTATGTTGTTGGAAAACCTGACAGTCAGATGACGTGTTTATACGGCTGTATCCTTCTATTATTTCCAACAACACACAGAGGGGAACGTTTTTGTCCGGTGCGCTAAAGCCTGGTCAATGTACTCGTATTATATGACATGAAAAAAAAAAACTACCAGAAATAAATAGTGTAATATGATTTAATTATTTTCATTAACATAACTCTTTTCATATCCGACGACTCAGCCGGGGCTCGAGCCCGCGATCTTGGGTTACGAGGCGGTCAGCTGTTTCATTATAACAAAAGATGTTTTCTTACTCACGATTCGGAGCTATTCAGGCCGCAAATCAACATAAATTGAAGTGTTTTTTTCGTTTCCGGCTGCCTATTCCTAGTCTCCTTTAGGAGCTTTAACACAGCCAATAATGCCTCGTAATTTAGAACCCTGGTCAAGTGACGAGGTCGACACCTGAGCGGGCACCCAACGGAACTTTGAGCGACATCGTACGCTGACGCCGTCGGGACTTTGGACTCCAACGATTTAACGAGCACGTCAGTCCCAGTGTACTCGGGCCCATCCGTCATGAGTTGGATTTTTCTACTCTTTCCCAGTACAGATATCCGATTTATAGGATGACCGGCAGTAGGAGGGATTCGAACCCCCGCACTCCTGAGAAGGTCGAATCCTGCGACGGATGCCTTAACCACTCGGCCATGGACGGGCCACACAAATTGTATGTTATTAAATCCAGTCCCATTGGGAAAAAGTCTAGAGACCCCCTAACGTACGCATCAGGTGATCGTTGTGGGACGTTTGTAAAACGGATGATGCACGGCGAAGAAAAGTAAACACTTCATGTTCAGGAGAAGAGAATTATGTAAGTACAGTAGTAAACAATGATCATAGTTTTTTAAAAGCTTATTCACATCAAGAAGAGTGTGGAAATCGAGTTCAGAGTTTCCTGTTAAAATTTCGCGACGCAATAACTTTATCTTCGTCTCTGGTCTATTTCATGCGAAAGTCGACACACTTAAAATTTATAAATACTGCCTCCAGTTTATTTGTTTTAACTCACTTAAAACACATCATATCTCTTGAAAATGACTTTTTATTAAATATTAAAAAAAAAAAAACTTTTATTAGCAAAGATTTGCGAATTTCAAATACACCAAAAGTAAAGAGATAATTTGACATCGTCAATGTCATGTTTTCATCAGATAAAAATAGTGTGATCTTTTTTGGACACTTTAAATATTTTTTTAAAGATAACATTTACGCATGATTTAAATAACGCCATTTAATTTAATACTAAAATGTAATAAAACAAGTAGGTTTGTAACATTAATTATTATCTAGAAAAGCTTTCGCAATCAATAATATACAAGAAATGAAATAGCAAAACTCAGCATTTATTTTCAATTAAAATTTCGAAGAATAACAATTTGGGAAAATTGCTTACTCTAATAGTTATATGTATACGCAATACAAGTATTAAGATAGAAAAAATATAGCAAAAAACGAACAGCTTAAGGCTTAAAATTTAATTAAGAATATTCGTTACTTTTCAAAAGGAAATAACTCCTTGCAGTTAATTACTTATGCAAGTAATATCCATCTGGGTTGCCGAAAAAGCTTTTACGGAGAAAATACCAATTAAACAGGAAAAAATAGAGGATGCTTTAAAAAATCATTAATTATTTTATTGTATATTGCATTCTTGCATAATTTAAAAAAAGACAAAAGAAATTTCAAAAATATTGCAAACGTGTCCTTATATTATTATATTATATTTAAATTTATTGGGAAAATATTAAAATATATTGAAAATTATTATTTAATATATTGTGTCATTATGTTACATTGTGTCTTATATGTTATCGGTTATAAAGTATGATTCTATAGAATGCGTAAAATTTTTTAATAGTATTAAATTATGTAATACTTATGTATATATCAAGTATTGTACACTTTTTATAACGAGAGTGTTAATTATTTCAAATTAATAATTGATATTAACTAGTTATTAATTATAATTGTATTTGTGATGATAAAAAGTTGTTATACTTGATAAATCGGTATTATATGTTCTTGGCTAAGCGATCAAACATTTTACAGAAACTTTTATTTACATACTTACAGAGGTAAGGTTAGGTCGAATTATTGTAGCACTAGCGAGCTATTGGCGAGAGGGCTATTGGCGACGGGCATCCCAATTTAGATACACAGTCAATACACCAATTAGATACAAAAATTTAGATCCCAAATAGAACCACATAGTCAAATACTTAGTGATAATATAAAAATAGCATTTTTTTTGCAGACTAACAGCTGTATTCTATATTCTAAGGCTAGTTTTACGAAACATAGAATTCTCAATAAAGATAAAATAAATTACTTGGTAAACGTTCGCGGTAAAATTGCATAAGTTCGTAAGAATAAAAAAATATTTACCTCCATTAGCTAACAGTTTCCTGTTTTTCGCCGATTTAAATTCCACTAAATATAGAATTTTCAATTGCCGAGAAAATCTTTATTTTCTTAATTAAAGGTAAATATATTCATCCTTGCTTGATTAACGATAAGCGCTGAACTAAGATTGTTTGTTTAGTAGGTATGGATCGAAAAACGTCCTTAACTATAAAAGGTAAACTAAAATCGATGTTTTAGCACTATTATTTAAAATTTAATGTTAAAAAATTTCTGTAAAAAGAGGGAAAAATTACCTCAATTTTTTGGAGTTTGGAAGAGTTAAGTTTCTTTTACTTAATAAACAATACACTTCAAAAAGTCAGCTTGATCCATTTCTTTAATGGATCAAGCTGAAATAAATAAAACAAGCTGAATAAGAAAAAAGGAAAAATATGCAATGCAATTAAACTCCTTACTTCTAATCCGGGAAAATCTTTTTATTATGCTAATAAATAATTTTCTTATTTTAATTTAGTTTTAATTTTTTTTTTCATTTTAACTTAGTTTGTACTTTACGTCAGATAAGTAATGATTATTGTAGTCTTCAAGACATCCTGAGAAAATGGCCATTTTACAAATAAATGTTTTAAACGGAGTTACACTTTAAATGTAAATTAAAAGAGATAGGGTTCTTCTCCTACGGTTATTTTTCATATTCCAATAACTAAATATAGTTACACTTCAAGTGTAAATTAAAAAAAAAAGATAGGGTTGTTCTCCTACGTTTATTCTTCATATATTCGAATAACTAAATGTGGTACTTCAAATGTAAATTAAAAAAGATAGGGTTCTCCTTCGTTTATTCTTCCTATTCCGATAACTTAATGTGGAGTTACGCTTCAAATATAAATAAAAAAGATAGGGTTCTTCTACCTACGTTTATTCTTCATATTCCAATAACTAAATATAGAGTTACACTTCAAGTGTAAATTAAAAAAGATTGAGTTCTTCTCCTACGTTTATTCTTCATATTCCAATAACTAAATGTGGAGTAAGACATTAAATGCAAATTTAAAAAAGATAGGGTTCTTCTCCTACGTTTATTCTTCATATTCCAATAACTAAATGTGGAGTTACACATTAAATGTAAATTAAAAAAAGATAGGTTTCTTCCCCTACGCTTATTCTTCATATTCCAATTACTAAATGTGGTACTTCAAATGTAAATTGAAAAAGATAGGGCTCTTCTCCTACGTTTATTCTTCCTATTCCAATAACTTAATGCGGAGTTACACATCAAATGTAAATTTAAAAAGTTAGGGTTCTTCTCCTACGTTTATTTTTCATATTCCAATAACTAAATATAGAGTTACACTTCAAGTGTAAATTAAAGAAGATAGAGTTCTTCTCCTACGCTTATTCTTCATAATCCAATAACTAAATGTGGAGTTACACTTCAAATGTAAATTTTAAAAAAAGCTAGTGTTCTCCTACGTTTATTCTTCATATTCCAATAGTTACACTTCAAATGTAAATCAAAAAAAGATAAGGTTCTTCTCCTACGTTTATTCTTCATATTCCAATAACTAAATGTGGAGTTACACTTCAAATGAAAATTAAAAAAAGATAGTGTTCTTCTCCTACGTTTATTCTTCACATTCCAATATAACTAAACGTAAATTTTTGTGGTTTTCATAATAAAACGAAGAAAATTAAGTTTTCTCGTATGTGTCGTTCAGAGCTTATTCCGAGTCTTCAATTTTATAATTTAAGGTAAACTTCTTGTAACGAAAGCTTATAAGCGGTTCTCTGAACAAGCACACAAGCTGGAATATGTATGTATCATACCATCATACCATCTTGTAACACATTTGATCAAACATAGAAGACTTTACAATACTGTTCCAAGAGGATAATAATCATAAAACGAATGTGTTTTTGTTGGTTATTAAGGAAATTGTTCTATGTCCAGCGATGATACTTGGCATTATCATTTTACTGATACATAATTTAAAAAAAATAATAGAGCTGGCATCTATTGGGATTAATAAAAAATATTTCTATAATAGAAAAAAGTTTGAAGTATCGAATGATGTGTTTTTGATATCATAAATGGCTATCGACAATCAGAATTTTTTTTCTAAAATTATAATGCCAAATTGTCGTTGGGACTGAAAGGTTTAAATGCTAAATTTCCACTTAAACGTTTTAAAGGGATATTTTCCAAAGAGACAATTTGTGTTCTAAATGTTAGCAATATAAAAGTTGATCGGAGGATGTAAATGATCACATTAATCACACAATAAAATCAATCTTGTCATTTATTATAACGTTTAGTTTTTAAGGAAATTAGTTTTTTGAGAAATTAAACAAAGTAGTACATTAAAAAAGACTAATATTTTTTAATTTGAAATTTTACAAATATCAAATTTAAAAAAAAACCAAGAATAAAGCATTTCCTTTGTAACTGTTTTATTTCATTAGTTGATTATATGCATTTTCAATGGGAACTTTTTATTTCATTTCTTGAGGTCATTCATTAACACTGAAGAACCTTGACCCAGGTTATACAACGATCATATAACCCCCTCCACCATCAAAGTATTGATACAAGTAGAAAAAATCATGGTAAAGTTTCCATTAATTTAATGCACAGCAACAAAATCTGGCAATATTACACTGGAATACTTTTTAGTACCATTACCAAAGAGATTCCACTGCCGATTAAACTGAAAAGGAAAGAACAAAAGTTGTCTGTGACGTCAACTATCCGTCCGGTTTGGGTTGTCAGATGTTCCGAAAGAGAAGAAAGAAACTTGTTCAGAACCTGAAAATTTAGTCGTCCGTCCGCAAATAGGTTCAGTAATTTTTTTTTCGGAAAAGTCGAAAATCCGAGCAGGTAGTTTCTATGGCCTTTAAAGTTGAGTACGCCATGGTAAAGACTATAAACTATCCCAAAATTCACCTAACGTTTATAACAAAACAAAAAAAATAGCATAGCATATTTGTCACTTTTAAAATAAGCAAACAAAAGAACTACCAGAGCTGGACAATTTAAAAATCATTCTGAGGACAATCGAAATCGTGTAAATATTCACATTATTTAATCAAAGATTTAGAGTTCAAAAATGGAGATTCTTTGTGTGAAATGTGGAAACATAATAAGCTTTCTTAATAGTTAAGACAACTTCATCTCTTGATGAATTTCAGATTGAGGGGTTTGTCCGGCACCAACGAGAGGCGCATTCTGGACCCTATTTCCGGCCCATCGTATTCCACTCGGAAATTCTGGATAATCTGAAAAAGAAAGGATAAGTCATTTTCTGTTTACCATCCGTAATTTTGACGAATAATTTTAGTGTTCATAAGCATGAGCTGTTGTTTTGGTCCTCGCCATAGCATAGTGATTCGGCATAGTTATTTCAAATACAATGAATAATACTATTTAGGCATTTTTTTTATTTAAATGTAATTTATTTATTTTAAACGGTGTTTTTCTACTAAAAAACGAGGTTTACGCAAACAAGTCTACCACATTGAATTTTCATCCTATAAACATTAATTAATATGTATTAAATTCTTCGTTTTGAACTGATATATGCAACGACCCTCTAGAGTTGCATACAAATTACAAGAAAAGTTATGAAGAAAAATGTTACAAATTTAAAATAACAAAAAAAAACTTGTATATTTACAGCAGATGTTTGAGGTTCATGGCACAGATATATACTATTGAAATAGCATCTGTAAAAAATTTCAGGTAAATTAATGTAAAACTTTTAATACTAGAAGTGTTAGCGTAAGTCCCTTTTTTTAGTTGAAAAACACCGTTTAAAATAAATCAATTATGTTTAAATAAGAAAAATTGCTCAAAAAGCATTGCTCATTGTATTTGGAATCACTATGCCAAATTTGGAAAAGATTAAAGTAATAGTAAAAATTTTAGAATTTTGTGTACTCGCCTGCCTTAAGCACTCCCCCTCCGTCCTTCGATAGTACTTGCTATAAATTATATATTTTTTTATAAAAAGAAACTGTTACATTGTAAAAGTATGCAATTCATAACAAAGGGGCTGGGGAGCCCAGTCGATTAGGCATTCGCTTTGCATACGGAAGGTCCGGTCATCGCCAAAATAACTGCCGACAGAAACGGCCCGTGCAGCCAAAAATGTCCACATCCCGTGTTTCGTAGTGCACGTTAAATATCCTTCAAATTCGTAACGCTGCGTACGATGTCGCCCTTAAAGGTTGCGTTGGGTGCCTACTCAGGTGTTGGATCGTCATTGACTATGGTTCAGAAATACGACGTCCGTCGCCAATAGCCCCCGTGTAGCTCTAGTGAGACGGTAATTCAAACTAAACTAAACAAGTACTTTTGACGGAGGGTTAGGCTAGGCTGCGAATATTGTTGCACTAGAGCTACGAGTGACAAGACGACACCTGAATTGGCACGCAACTTTTAAGGGTGACATTGTATACGCAGTGTCGTCGGGACATCGAAGCAAATTTGACGTTGTACGTCCATTCTCTCTACTATATTATTACTTGACGGACTTTTTGGATGCACAGGTTGGCAGTTATTTTGGCAATGCCCGAACCTGAACCTGGGACCATTCGCAATCAAGTCAAGTGCTTTACAAATTGGGCTCCACTTTATATGGAAGAAGTACGCACATGTTTAGGAAAAATCAAAAAGAAAAGGCTATGCCTCATCGCTAATTTTTTTTAAAATTGCTATAAATAAGGTTAGGTATAGACATTGGAGTTAGTAACGCAGTCTTCATTTAGTTTACTTTGAATTAATTCTTTATCATATTGCTTTGAGAAAAATTTATTTGTTTTAATGTATTTTTTAAAAATTTTCTTCTACATAGGAGACAATAAAAAAAATTCTACTTTCAAAAAATCTAAATATCAATAGGAAAAATAATCTATGTTATAATTGCTACAGGTATTACCAGCCAATTTTCTAAAACAAAAACTCTATTTCAGTATACAAATAATGATAATAATAATAATGATAATAAAATAATAATAATAAAATAATAAATTTTTCAATAAGTTGTATAAAAATTTTACCTTTATTAAACACAGTCGTATTTCTTGTTCAGCAAATCTTTGTCCAACGCATCGCCTAACACCATGGCTAAATGGCAAAACGCAATAAGGATGGCTGTTAATGGTGTATTGCGTTTGACTTGCGTTCAGCCATCTCTCAGGTTTAAAGTCGAGAGGATCTGCGAAATGCCTTTCTTCTCGAGATATGATGGGCTGAAGTCCGATGCATAAAACCTAATTTAAAAAATAAATACAAAATTTAAATTTAGAATAACTTCTTTTCTACCTTATTCCTGAAAATTAATCGTTTTGAAATTAGATATTTACAAAAAAAAAAAAAGGCAAACAATTACTGGTAATAGAACTAAGCAAACAACTTTTTAGAAATACTTCGCAAGTTTGTATTGTGCATTTCAATAAAACGGGGTGGAGTTTCAAAGGAGAAGTTTGTTTTGAAGATTCTTTTAAAATTGCCACCCTGTATAAAAAAATTTCTTCGAGTAATAATAATTATTTTCTTTATGAAGGTACCCGTTCGAAGTGGTTTTTAAAATAAAAGTCGGTTTGTACACGAAAACTGTCATTTAGAAAATGATAAATGTCATAATTATTTTATAATCAACTATAATAAGAATTTTGAGTTGTCTTTTCCATTTTTGACAAGTTATTTGCCATTGATATTGGGTGAAAATTACATTTAAGAAAATAGTTATACAATTCTAGTAGATAGATACGCACTAGAAAACACTGTACATACATTACACATACGATACGTAGATGATTTTTATCTAAATAAACATCAGGTATGATTTTTGAGCTATTTTTTTTAAATGTTCTGCTTTTTCAAACTTAAAAAAAAGCTAAATAAACGCTATTTTTTAAAATATTGAAACATATTTGCATGATTTCACATTCTCTTTAACTGTCTACTTTTTTTGATCTTTTCAAATTACAAATTTAACTGTTGTCAGAAGTTCGAAAATTCAAGGATATGTTGTTCAGAATTTAAAAAAAAAATATATATTATAATTATCTATTCGTAGTATTCAAACAATTTAATTGAAAAATATTTGTCCAAATTTAAGTAAGTATTTCCAAGTAGTTTAATATTTTCCCAACTATTGAAACAAAATAGCCGCTTTCGTAATGCAAAAAAAAATCCATATGTCTCTTTAAATAGACCAGCTTATTTTTTTGAATTTCACCAAAGTTTTTTTTTTTTAAGTTGGGTAAACGTTTCGTGGGAAGTTAAAATAATCATACAGGTGTCGGCTCGTCACTTGACTGTGGTTCTAAAACACGACGCCCGTCGCTTATAGCCCTCGTGTAGCTCTAGTGCGACGATAATTCTGACCTAATCTAAACTAAAATAATTCAACTTCCATTTTGTTATCTTTACAACACCGGGTTATTTTTTCGTTTGAAATGAACTAACTTTCTAAGAAAAAAGGATGCATGACTTAAAATTTAATATGGTCATGTTTTAGTATCTTAATTCATGGTAATATAAATTTTTATTTTACGTTTTCTGGAACTTGGAATCCTGAGAGAACTGCTGGGGATTGTAGAATTCTCGCTATGCCTCCACTAGCTGGTGTTAATCTGTAATTGTGAAGATTTAACATTAAAATATAAAGACAAAAAAATTTTTAATGACAAATAACGTTTAATATTAGCTTGTTGTATAGAAATTACACATTTATGCAATGGAATTGTTTCGTGTCGTGGATGACAACATCTCTAAAGGTTTGTTTTCATTTGTTATCTAGAATAACTTTTATTTTGGTATTCGAAGAGTTTTCAAAAATTATTAATTAATTTTTTAAATTCCAACTTCTTGCTGTGCTTTTCGTTGTTTTATATATTTGAAGAGCTTAGTGGAAAAAACGCACTAAGTGACGCTTTTGAAAAAAATTAGATTTTCGTGTTAATGAACGGATTGTTCCATCCTTTAAAAGGGAACAAGGTACCCCTTTTTCTTATTTTTAAATTTAAGTGTATTTTTTACTTCTGTAAGTGCTATTTTTAACGTATCTAAAGACAAATTATAAACTTTAAAGATACTTTTAACAGTTTCACTAACTGTCACTTAACACGTTCTCCCACTAATCTCTTCATTTGTTAAAGAAAGCTTTCATAGAAATAAATAGTTTCTTTTCATCTATATCGGTCATTTTGAGAGTGAAGTTGAAGCAACTAATGAACTGCGAAAAAAAAAATTAAAACAAGATAGCTACATCATCTGAAACCATTCCCATTTAAAGTTTCGAATTCTTTATTTTCGTGACTTGATATTTAAAAACGTATCTAAAGCTTGATATCCTGATGTGGAATTTTGTAGAATTTTTCCATGCTGTCTTTAGACAACATTACAGGCAAAAAAAATTCTTTAATAATCAAAAAATAAAATTGTTGTTCGATCATTCTAATTAATTAAGTTTGTCAATACTTAACAGTGGGCTGGGGATCCCAGTCGCTTAGGCATTCGCCTAGCATGCGAAAGTCCGGGCATCGCCAAAATAACTGTCGACCTATAAACGGCCCGTGCAGCCAAAAATGTCCGACGAATAATCGATGCGAATAATACCCCGAGAAGAAGAAAATACGACACCCGTCGCCAAAGCCCTCGTGCAGCTCTAGTGCGACGATAATTAGACTAAACTAAACAATACTTAATAAATGTACTAACTTTCATATATAACATTAAAAAAATACATAAAAATGAAAACACACAACATATTTTGATGTTTTTATTATATTTGAATTTAACTAATAGTAAGCATTAAAAACAATTCATTTCCAATTTTTTAAAATTTTAAATTACAAATCGTTATACATTCATTAATCAAACTCACCTATGAGATTCTTGAATGCAAGCTTTAAGGTATTTCATTTTCGAAATAGAGTCTGTGCTAAGTCCGCTCAATGAATGCTTTTGGATATCTTGATATAACTTCTCTTGGACTTCTGGATTCTTACTTAAGTTGTACAAAGTGAAACCTATGGCATTTCCTGTCTTAAGGAAAAAACAACGAAATAAGTATTTTGAAAATAATAATAATAAGAATAAATTTACTGTCCAATTTAAGAGTCTTTAAGAAGACACACTACCCCAAAAATATAGCAGCTTTTAGTAAATATCGATGTACATTTGTACAATTCCATATTTGTAGCTTAATTTGAAAAGATTAATGAGATGTTTTCTGTATTACTCTCTAACTTTTGTAGAGAAGAAAAATAACTTGAAAAATCATAAGTAAATTCTTCCAACTGTGGGAGGAGCATTATTGTTTTTTAAGGTTAAATTAAAGTGTTTTTTTTTAATAAAAAAGTTTTTTTTAAATATTGTTTCCTTCAACTATATGTTTATTTATAGTATGCTTAATTAAAAAAAATCTTTTGGTTTTTATATAGAAGTGTAGAAAACAAATAAACCCCTTTTCCCGAAAACCTATAAGCAAATAAATATTTTTTTAAATATGAAAAATAAGTAAAAACAATACCAAAAACTCAGAAAATCAGAAAAAGCGATTTCTGAAAGATTGTTTAAGATGAGGTTTTATTTAAAAATTTATGAAAATTCAAATTTCGTTACATTATTTTATTTAATGATTGATCCCATTTAGTTAAGAATTGATCACTTTTCGTGTCGTTTTGGATGGCGCGTCTTCTCCGTGGTTAATTTAATTTAAATTTCATTTACCGCATCGATTCCAGAAGAGAATATTTCAGTCATGAGGAGCACGATGTCGGAGCGCTTCAGCGTTTCATCTTCAAATAGCCGCTTGAGGAACTCTAGTTCGTTTCCGCTGTCTTGACCAGGTTCTCGAAGCTTATTTTCAGCTTCTTGAACACACTTTTCAGCAAAACTATCGAAAGACATTTATAAAACAAGTATACAATACACATAAAAAATTCAAATACACATACAAAACAAGTATACAATATCAGGTATTGATTATGATAACAAATTAAGATCTTCAAGCATTCATTCCCTGGAAAATAGGAGAACAAGAAGTGATTTAATTCAGTTATTCAAATTTATCAGGCAGGGAGGTATGAAAGGTTTAGGCAGAACTTGAATAGTCAGCCAGAGGACATGGTCAGAAATTTAAAAAAAAAAAAAAAAACTGCTTCAAAATTGAGGTAAGAAACAATATTTTTACATTGGGGGGGGGGGGGGGTGATATCAATGAGTGGAATACTTTACGAGATTATGCTGTGCAGTCAAAGATACACATAGTAGAATAATTCAAGCTGAATTTCAACAGTTGAATAAGTGAGGCTGCGAATAATGTTAAATAGTTAGTAAACGTGTGGTCCAACCTTTGCATGGCATTTGGCCTGTTGCTGGTCGTCGATTTTTGCATTTGAAGAGTACAGGGGAAAAACTCATTCATTGCATAGGAAACTGTCTGCACCAGGCCTATTTGGCGACGATAGCGAGTCATCGCCTAAACTGGTGCAAGAAAACAGGTTTCATACTTGGTTTTGCTTTCGCAGCAATTCTGATTCACACCAGACACGGGTCCCACGTTTGCATCAAGCGAGAAGAAGCAAGGAAAAAACCAGTTTCTTGTCGACAACGTCCGCCAAGCATATCTGACAACGGGAAGATTCCTGTGCAATAAAGGGGTTCTTAACCCGGTCTCTTCATTTGCATTTGTCGTTCAGCATACCTTCGGAAGAATTCCTGCGATCGCACGAGCCGTTTGTAGGTGGACGTCGGGAATATCTTCCACCACGGAAAGGACAGCAGCGAGTCGGCCAACGCCAGCATCGCGTCGTCGGCCGCTCGGGACAGTTGCCCGCCGAACTCCTGTTGAGGTCCAGAAGTGGACATCAGCCCTAGACGCTTGCCAAAGCAGATGAGGCCGATTGCTGAAAAACAAGGAGTTTTAATTCCTTACACTCTTAAAACAAGCACTCCTAATTTAACTCAATCTGAGTGGATTTCACTCCTCCAGACTGGAAAATGCACTTCTCCTTTTGGAGTGGATCCTTTGTGTGTTAAACCTCCGACAGGATCACTCCAAACGAGTGATTTTAACTCAGTCTGAGTAAATATGCATGCCTTTAGGGTGTCGAAAATGCACTTCTCCAACTGGAGTGGATTTCACTCTTTTGTTTTAAGAGTGTAATGATTGGATAATTTTCTAGTAAACGTCGTGGAGAAGTAAGAATGTATATTTCGATTTGATTATAGTCTGTCTCTTTACTATGCGAGCCTCGAAAAGACTTTCTTCTTCCAATCACTTCGCTTGGTTTTCTAGGAAACGAGGGGGAGCATAGCTTTTCTAAACCTAACGCGTTTGAGGTTCTGATGTTGTAAGGTTAACAATCCGAACAGTTTAAACACAAGTAGGATGGGGAAAAAACACGCTGCTCATGCCGTTTCGAAGAAAACCACATGTACGGGGATGGAGGAGAAAAATGCTTTCTCGCATTCTGGATGGACCTACTATAGGGCGTTACATTCCGGGCACTCCAGCCATTCACGCTTTAATTGTTGGATTTACATTTTGGTTGGTTTTAATCTTATTGGGGGGGGGGGAGGGGGGGGGACGCGTCACTACTGAACACTCCTTCTCGGAAATATCACTGGAGCGAGAAGAAAGAGGTTCAATGTATTAAAGGGGCTAAAACTCCAAAACTCACATTCTCCAAAATACAGCCATCATATACACTCTTAAAACAAACGAGCGATTTTAACTCTGAGTTAATATTACTCGTTCCAGTGCCGAAAATGCACTTCCCCTATAGGAGTGGATTTCACTCCTTCACTCTAAAAAATAAATGCTCAAAAACGACGAAATTTTCCTTAATTTTGACGATTCCGAAACTGGCAAATGCTCCGAGTTTTCATTTCCTCAAAGTGAGGAAAATTGAATCGTCATTTTTATAAGGATTTGAATGTCGTCTAATCTAAAGAAATATGTCGTCATTTTTAAGCATTTGAGTACAACATTGAGATTCAGTTTCCTCAAAATCAAGATACGGAATCGTCAAATCACGATCGTAAAAGTGAGGATTCGCGTTTACTCAAAAGTCACGTGATAGTTTGAAGAAACAATCCTCAAAATTAACGAAATGAGGCTTGAGGATTCATGAATCGTCAAACATGAAAGTATTATTTCTGAGAGTGTTTGTTTAGTCAAACCTTCGACAGTATCACTCCAAACGAGTGATTTTAAGTCCGTCTGAGTTAATTTTAACTCAGTCTGAGTTAATTTTAACTCCTTTCCAGTGTTGAAATGCACTTCTCCTACAGGAGTGGATTTCACTCTTTTGTTTTAAGAGTGTAGACCATAGAGAATGGTCCGTTCACAGGTGCTTGTTTTGCCAATCGTAAAAAATAAACGTCGCTCGATTCTTTATCAAGTTGTATTGAACTGCGATATTTACCAAGTTCATGCTTTTTTGAATCCAGAAAGTTAATGAAATTTTTTTCTGAGGTATATGAAAAGTGTTGATACCTTCTTCTGTATATCTGTACAGTTCTTGGATAAAATCTTTAACTTCCCCTCCAGAACCAGCCATTTTATGAATCCTTGAAACAAAATCCTCTGCAACTCTTGCCTGAGTGGTGAAGTAGGATTGAGAAAATTGGGGCACCATAATAAAATTGACAGCTTTTCGAAGACGCCACCATTGCTCACCGTTTCTGAAATGTAAAAGGATTTTTTTTATGGGGGGGAATGATTGAGGGTCTTCAGACCAAAGTGTCTCGGTGTCAATCCAATGGGAAAAAACATGATTTTCTAAGCCACGTTTGTACAAACAATTCAATGTAAAACCAGAGAAATGTCTCTGATGGTTAAAATTCAATTTTTTTTGTACAAACGGTTTGTTTATATATGATAAATTAAATTGAATTGCACGGCTTTATAATCCCAATGTTTGAAATTTATTCGAATATTTTTTTTAACATATAATTTTACAACAAAATATTCGAATCAATTTAAAAAAGTGGGATTATAGAAAACTGTAAGTTATCTACATGCATTATATATAAAAGCGCTTGCAAAAATATTCAATACAGCCGGAAAAATTTGGCTTAGAAAGTCATGTTTTAACCATTGGATTAACTCAGAGGCACGTTAATGTGGAAACCAGCGGTCATAACCCCTTAAGAAAACTGTAAAGGAGACATTTAAATATTATTATTATTATTATTTATGAAAGACGTTTACATACAAGTCCAGAGCTAGATCGAGGTATTTTTTGTTTCAATTTGAAACTATGGACCTTTGTGAACGAAAATTTTCAATTTTATATTACGTTGCACTAGAGCTTCGCAAGGGGCGTACAACTTAAAGAAATACTTGTGAAAAAATTTAAGTCAATGAATATCCCCTCGAAACTACATAGTTTGTCTGACAGTCTAGTATATTAAAATATTTTTTACTTTTTTGACTTACTCGGAAACGAGTCCTCCGCAGCTGTATGCTTCGCTTCTTTTCAATCTGTAGTGTCTGAGTGCTTCAAACATTGGTCTGTTCGGGTATCTTTCCCCCAAGTAAAAGAGTTTTTGAATATCTTCAGGACTGAACAGTAGCAGCATTTTGATTCCCAAGTCCAATCTTACCACAGGACCGTATTGCCTGTGTAAGTCTGCATAAGCATCGTATAGTTTCTCAAAAGAATATGGACCTAGTAGAGCATAAGGGAGATTGATAAAACTTACATATTTTTGGATGTCCCGAATGAAAATAAAAAAAACTAAAACATCAAAATTCTATAAAATTAAATTTAAAATAATCCTTAAAACTGGAATAAACTTGCGTTTTAATAAAAATAGTTTGAATGCATGAGTTTGAATCTATCCCAAAAGTTTATTTTAAATATTTAAAAAAAAAAAGAATAGTTAAGCAGAACTTAAGAGGAATGCACTGTAATTTTTTTAAAAGTCACATCAAATAAAGGATTAGTTCTAGTATTATTCATAGCGCCAACACGGGCGCTGCTATATTTTCACCGTTATTTGTTAGTAGACTTCATGCGACCATATCAGAAATTCAATAAAACATTACAAATAAACATTACGCACTAGAGCTACACGAGGGCTATTGGCGACGGGCGTCGTATTTTAGGACCACAGTCAAGTGACGAGCCGACACCTGAGTATTAAAAAAAAAACGCAACCGTTAATTACTACATCACGTACGCAGCGTTAGGACTTTGACGGATGTTTATGACGTGCACTTTTTGTCGGCACGGGCCGTTTATTGGTCGGTAGTTATTTTGGCGGTGCCCGGACCCAAACCTGGGACCTTCCGAATGCAAGGCGAATAACCGACTGTGCTCCCCAGCCCCAACTTGAGAACTACAACAGAGGTTTCCTTTTTTGTTAATAATGACGAAACAATGCTTATTTCATCGTCTCGTTCCAGGGCGTTAAAATCGCTTGAATTTCCATCAGCTAAAACTACTTCCAAATCTTTTAAATGAGCCAGTAGCGCAGTAGTTCATTTCTGGGGATGTCTTTTAAACCAAAAATATTATACAAAAAGCTGAAATAATTACTGTGAGCATTTAGCAAATTATTTCTGGACAAGGCATTTATTGCTTGATCCATAGTGGGGGGAAAATCTATTTTATATTTTGTTTGAGGTCTTGAACAAGTTCATCCGGGCCCACATACAAAAACTTTCTTGTTTTGCTTCTGACACGATGACGTTGTCTGGTGGGTTACGAAATTAGCTTCCTTGCTTCTAAAATTATTGTTTCAAAAGTTTCATATGATCTCAGGTTTTCAAAGAAGAGTTTGCATTTTTTTTTTTGCTAAGCATATCAATATCGAAAAAAAAAGTATAAGGAACAGAATCATGTTTATTCCGTGCACGCGCACATAAGAAGTCGTGAAACAATATCTGAATGCATTGCACTTTCTAGCTCAGTGCTCAGTGGTTCCCAACCTGGGGGCGATCACCCCCAAGTGGGCGATTTGTGTTATCAAGGGGGCAATAAATAGTTTGGGGACGATAGGGGGGGGGGGCGATGAGTATTCAAAGGGGGAAAATTAAAATAATACACTGTACTGTAGTACAATAAAACCATTCTAATTTTTATTGAGTAGGGTAGACTGACCAGTGAGTGAACAGGCCCCAGTGAATGAACATTTAGTAAATATAATTTAAAAAATAAGGATTGAAAATCATTCCACTATATGGATTAGCAACACTGACTTCCTCCCATGTAGTAGGAAGCTATCTGCCAATGGTTGGTTGTCCTGGTCATTATATCCTGGTGTTCATTCACTGGCGAACGTGACGTCTTAAACGTTCATTCACTGGTTAGTCTACCCTATACCAAAGTTAGAAATTCCTGATTCTATTGTAGATACCCATTCTCGTTTGAAGCTGTGGTTGTGAATAACCTTAATAACTCTTTGCAGACGGAGTTAGTAGATCAGAAGTATGACTGTGAGGCGAAGTGAGGAGTTAGTAGATCAGAAGTATGACTGTGAGGCGAAAATCATTTTCAAGCAAAGGTTATGAGTTTGCCTGCGTTAAACTTATTTTACAATTATCCACAACTGTGGTAAAAAACCGGCTCATCTCGTACCCGCAAACATATTTAGTTGAAAAAAGATTTGGTTCTGTTATTATCCAACTCCTTACTAAACAAAAAAAAAATCAGTTGGACATTTGCCTCAAATACTTGCACATGAACTTAACAAAAGATAAATAAAAAGTTTTCAACATTCAATTTTTTCTTTAATTTTTATTGTCAATTCTCTTAAATTTTGCAGAATCCAGTTTAAAGATCTTAGTTAATTATTTAACCTTTGTTCTTCTGTTAAGACATCTTGCATTTTATTTTTTCTATTTTATTTAAGAGTGACCGGATAAAGCTGCTTTGGTTGTTTTTATATAAGGTAGTTAGTATTTAAAATGATAAAATTGCTTTATTAGTTATATTTTAACTCAAATTATAATTGGAGAAAAAATAAAAATTAAAAGGGGGTGATATGTGGTAGTCAACTTAACGAAAGGGGCGATGGTCCAGAAAAGGTTGGGAACCACTATTCTAGCTAATTGATTTCAACTTATTTTCGGTATATTTTTAAATGTAGCGGGCTGTATTAACATTTTTCTACTTAACTTTTATCATACATCGAGCGAGGCATTAGATTATAAAACGGTTCGATTTAAAAACCATTTTCGACGATTTTCTAATTTTTGATTTTAGGGTAGCCTGTAACTTATTTTTTATCAGTTTATTTCCATTTTCAATGATTTTGGCGCCCCTAGATCATTGCGCACCAGGCGGCCGCCCGGATCACCTTACCCTGGAGCCGGAGTGTCTACAGTAAAACACATATTAAGTTTGAAGTATAGAAATGTTATACGAGAAGAAGGGTAAATAGTTCTCATTTTCGAGTGCTAGAATCGAATAAAAAAAGTTATTTCACATTCAATAAACCAATTTATTCGTTATTTCAAGACATATTTTTATTAGTTTTTGCTTCAGTTAGAGTGTAATATTAATTATTTTTTCCTTCGATTTTGATGTAACAGAGAGCACGAATATCAGGGCGGACGCATTGCAAAGGAGCGGCCAATCAGAGCATCAAAATTCCGGCGCCTTTGCTTGGAGACAGCGTTGTTTACGCCGGTTTCCTCCGCAGAACATTTCAATGCTGCAAACTTAAGGTGTGTTTTACTGTAGCTGTAATCACGTACAGCAGAGTGTGTTGTGAATATGCGGCAAATATGGTGTATTTTTGCAGAAAGTTTTTACATTGTGCAATGATTGTATACTAACTATTACACACTTCATTAAAAAATTGGAGTCTTTTTTTGATGATAACTAGATCCTTGACTGATGAGAAAATTTAAAACAATTTTGTGGTAACTTTAAAAAATTAACAACTTTAAGTTATAATTAATGAAAAATATCATTTCAAAAGAAGGTTAACTTACCAAATCGACTAAATAAATGCAAATTACCAATTACTGGCAATCTTGTTGGTCCTGGTATTGAGGCAAAAGCCTTAGCGGTACTTTCTTCACTATCCACTGCAACTGTACTGGATCGAAGTCTTACTATTGTTGCATTCCTATTATTCTTTTTACACAGGCTAATCTTGCCTATGTGATACCGAAAGTTTTTCATGACTTTTATTTAAAGTACGAGCAACTTCTTGAATGCGATTTCATCTGTAAAATTAAATAATAAACAGTCATACAATTTAATTTTTTTTTAAAAATTAGAGTAATTAATTAAAAAAATAACAATTAATCGGAAATTATATGACGAATTTTGTAGAACTGGGGCATCAATGTGAGGGAAAGTATCTGACCTAAAAATACACTTTTCGCACGGCTCTCTAGTAGATAAAAGCCTGTAAACAAATCAAAAGATAAGTTAGATTACTATTTAGAAACACTGTTTTCCAAAATAATCTAAGTCCGGTGGTGAATATCGTAGGATGCCAGAGTTTATTTCAATTTTTTTTGTCGATTTTTAGGTTAGGTTAGGTTTGAATTATCGTCGCACTAGAGCTACACGAGGGCTATTGGCGACGGGCGTCGTATTTTAGAACCACAGTCAGGTGACGAGCCAACACCTGAATAGGCACCCAACGCAACCGTTAAGGGCGACATCGTATGCAGCGTTAGGACTTTGAAGGATATTTAACGTACACTCCCTTACACGGGGTATTATTCGTCGGACATTTTTGGCTGCACGGGCCGTTTATAGGTAGGCAGCTATTTTGGCAATGCCTGGACCCGAACCTGGGACCTTCCGCATACTAAGCTAGTGCTTAACCGACTGGGCTCCCCAGCTCCCTTATTCGATTTTTAGTACCTTGTGCTACACGTGTGGGAAACTTATGGGGATTTATGTTATAATTTCTATACATAGGTGATTCGACAGGGAGTCATGTAGAACTTTCAGCACAAACTTATACAATAATAAGCTTTTGTTAGAGTATTCTAAAAAAAATGATAAGAAGCAAGTGATCATGTGATTTGATTTGTTATACTTACTGGAATTAAAGTAAATTTAATCTTTTAACGTTTTTTTCGCATCATTAAAAAAATTTCTATGATTAGCCAAATTAATTTTGGAAGTAACCATGATTTAAAATACTATCAGATTTTTTTTTATAATCTTTATTTGTAATTTTATATTTTACAATCATCAATAACATTGCTGATGAAACAATTGCGTTCAGAAACTTTTCTATGGCAAAGACTTACCGTTTTGTACTCTAATAATAGGGAGTGAAATGAGTTGCATTTAAAAACAAAAATATTTAATCTTTCGTGGTTTTAGAATTAATAAGCCAATTACTCTACATAAATTACATTTTATTTTTATGATCGATACCAGTAAAAGTGGATCCCCCCACCCCCGAAAAAAAAGAATAAACATCCCATAACCTTTACTCAATAACATCCTATCTTTGATTTGGTCATCCTATCCTTTCTTTAAATCCCATCAAGTCATAATTATCGATTAATAAGGAATTTTTTAAACGTTTATATAGGTTTTTTTGTATAAATTATAACCTGACACCCTCATGCTTAAGAAGTATTTAACGCATACAATATAATTTAGTTTTGTCATACGAATCTCGTATGTTTGTATTTAAACTGTCAAATTTGGACAATTAAAGTTTTATTACAAGGTATTACCTAAAATTGTATTGAAATTTATGACTTCAAATCTTCTCTTGGAGATTACTTGCATCATACACAGTTACACAGAGTATTTTTATCTTTCCCCACATCCCTAACCACAACAATACTTCATATATACATTCCGGAAAAAAAAAGACACAAAGAAATTTATAGATTCTCAAAATACTACCTGAAACTCTATCTAGTCAAAAATCTACCTTGCTACGGAAGAAATTGAAGGAAATGACCCTTGAAGACAATATAAAATACCATTTCAATTCACATATAATCAACATTGTTCTGAATATCATACCTGGGTGTTCTATTCGAATATTATGTCCATCTCATTGTCATTGTTGGATCGCTTCTTCTCAAAGATAGCAGAAAAAATGAGAACTTGTTTTCGGTTCCTTTCACTATCTACACAGTTCGAAAGAAGAACCAAAAAATGTCTCAAGGTGAGGGGCGAACGGATGGAAGGGGTGCTGACCTTGAATTGAATTTATTTCAGCGGAAAAGGGGCGGATGCTTTATTCAATAACGTTGGACATCGGTCCTTATTGTACTGAAAGAAAAACACGCATTGTGTTAGACGGGTATTAGCAGCTTTTACGGGCCTGAAGTGGTTAGATAACGTGCTTAGATATTGAATTGAATTAATTTCCACACCTGAATCTTGCAGGTTCCTTATTCTTAGCAGAAAAGGGGCGGATGTTTTATGCAATAATGTTGGACATCGGTCCTTATTATACTGAAAGAAAAATACGCAATATGTGAGACGGGTAGTAGAAGCTTTTTAAGGATCGAAAGTGGTTAGATAACGTGCAAAGTTATTGAACTTGTAAATCCTTTGATTTTAGACTTATGTAGATAAAAAATGAAGGGTTGACATTGAAGCATTAAGTAGTAGTAATTAATGGCACTAATTTTATCTTTGTAATGGATAATATTACGTATTTTTAATTGCAACTTTGTTATTATGTGCATTACAATTTATAAAAAAAATAATATCAGAAAAACTGGGAAAGAAAGCAATTGAATCGTTGTAAATCCACAAAAACTTTCAACGGAAAGAAAAACATTTAGGATAAAATCTGCTTTCTGTTCTTGCCACTGCAAAAATATTTTTGAAGTATAAGCATTACTTCTAGGATTTCTCGATTATTTTAAAATTTTAGTTTTCAGTTTTAAACAGAAGTAATTTAGTGCCTTGATTTGATACACATTTCAATATAAGAAAATTGTCTATTCTAAGTTACTTTTAGAATCTTTTATAAAATTAAATAATTTAAAAATTTCGAAAAATATATTATTTCAATTGCTTTCAAAAGATGGTTAAAATATTTAATCACGCTGTTGTTAGAAACTAAAAACCTGTAATTTGAATACATTACAAAAACTGTGTTATAGGTTTTATACTTTTTACAAATTCAAGAGAACCAGTGGCGTAGTGAAGGCGGGGGGTGGGGGGAGGTTACAGGGGGTTACCCCCCATGGGTCTTACAAAGGTTTTTTGCAGAGGCCCCGACACCACTTACTTATCTCAAAAAATTCCAAACCCACGGGGTGAGGGAGAATAAAACCTATCTTCATTAAAAATTGAATAGCTGCAATAATTTTTACATAGAAACTCTTTACGCTATATCGATTCGCACACCTTGTCTTCTCAATTACACTCAGTGTATAATAAACGTTCGACCTAAGTTGCATAGAGGCCCAAAAATCCTGTCGCCATCCTGGTTGAATTGAAACAACACAATGATGTGCAATTTGCATATTTTTTTACGTAATTTATCCCAACTATACTTAAAAAAAAGTTTATCAGATTATTTAAAGAATTTTTATTCCGCTTTTAAAGAGATGTATTCCGTTCGTAGGAAAACGGGCAATTTAAATTATATGTTTTAATAGTTAATAATACGCGTATAATTTAATGCAAAGTTCAGTTAAAAACAAGTTAAAATTTTGCTATTAATTCGAATGAAATAAGAAAAAAAATTTAAATATAATGAACTGTTTTTCTTAATTTTGCTGACACATTTAATTTGTAAAAAATAAGGTGAATAGCAATATTAATGCATCAAAAATACTAAAAGAAATACATTGATTCTTATTTTTAATGCAATATATTTCATTAAAAGTGTCCGGTTGTAGTTCACTCTACTAAAACTAAAAGCAAACGCTGCTTCCTGTTTTTTAGGAGGCCACCGTGGCTTACTCGCTCTTTTTCTCGGAACATAGGGGATTTAGACAAAGCAGACAGAGAGTATGCTTTTATCCACTAAGGTTATGCTAATTTTTTATTATATTGTGTTTTCATATTGCTACACATTTTAATCATTCCTTTGAAAATATTTATTCCTGAGATGGCCTGGCAGGAGTTTTTTTTTTAATCATTAATCCTTTATTTTCAGAATTTTTGGTTTAAACTAAAATAACCTATTAACTCAATTTAAATAAAAATATCTTTCATTACAATTTTTGTTGGTTATCATTGTAATTGTGAAGTTAATTCTGTGGATCTAAAGCTAATCTTATTTGTAAGCATTTATAATTTTTAATAAAAAATGTTTTTAAAAATATAATTGCCTAAAACGGCGAAAAGAGCAGCTAACGCCAGACGTCACTTCCACGATGAAACGATTCCGTTCACATTTTCATGTGAACGGGGTTGCCAAATTTGAGTCCAGAAGCAAATGTTGCTGAAATTTAATTAATTTGTCCTGCTGAAATTTATTTAAATTTTCCCATTTAGTCAAATTAAACGTCATATAAATTGTATTTAGTATTGCCAACCCATAACCTTAATATTTTTGAAAATTGGAATGAACTCTTTAACTGAAACCGTATAATTTTGTTTTGACACCATTTTATTTCGTTGCGCTTGCGTTCTTCGATTTCTTCGAATAAAATTCGAGAATTAAATTTCTAACTAATAATAAACCGAACCTTGAAATATAAATTATTACTAAACTGTGTTGTTTGGATTCACTGAGTAAAGTATGTTTAATCATTTTATTAATTGTTGTAACTCTATTGATGGGATAGGTAAACACGAAAGTTTGATTTGAATGTTCGTGACTGTTCAATATTTTACGATCGCTTTGATGATGATGTTAAATTAGGAAATTCACATTGAATGTAACTGTTAATGGATAATAAGTGTAAATTTGAATATTTGCATGGATATGTAAAATGCAATAAATTAAAATACACTGCTTAGCTATGTTCAATAGTCCGTTAATTATTTAAATCAACAATTCTGCAAAAAAGAACCTTGGGAAACCCTTGCATTTTCTTCAAGTTTACGTTTTTCTTTAACTTTGCAATGCTTCATTTGCACTTCCTTAACATTTTTGTGCACAACTTACTATTTTGAAGTTGGTCTAAGTTTCTTTCATTTGTTCATTTTGTTCTTTGATTAATTGATGACTACTAAGAAATAGCTGTGGTAAAAAGGCCGGTCCAAATGTGTCGTTTTCCTTTATAATCCATTTTTTTTAGAATATTTGTTAAATATGACCTGATCATTGAAGAACAACATATATGTATGGCTATGATGTAACATTAACACCTCTGATGGTGTGTTCATTGGTGACTTCTGGCTGGCTTAAACATTTAATGCAGGGTTGCTATACCTATCAAGTTGCATAAAATATGAAGTGGAATGTTAACTACATTTGGGCAATGGCAACTTAACGCATACCACCAAATCAAGACTGGCCATTATATCATTACTGTTCCGTTACATGATCAATTGATAAAACAGCTGCTATATAATTCCGCTCTCAAGTTGACATTTTTCTTTGTGTTGTAAAGCAATAAATTAATGTAACTTAATTTTAATAAAACTTTTAGGCATTGCAACCTAATGTTTTTTATATGTTTCTTTGTCAATTTAAATAAAATTTTAACTACACTGCTCAAAACAATTAGGGGAGCACATGTTTTAAACCCTTTCGCTCCCAATGATTCCATTGGGAATCATCAGCTTGTGATTTTTTTTCTGACTAAGTTAAATTCGCAACTTATGTATCGTTAGATACATCATTATATGGAATAATTACGCATTTTGAAGAATTTAATATATTCTTTTAATATTAATGAAAATATGAAAAATATGGTAAAATAAATTTCTCTTTAAAACAGTTTTAGAAAATAAATTGACCCTAATTTTTTCATGCTTGCATTTTTTAGATGTTTAAAAATATATTTCAACTATTTTTAACAAAAAAAGTTTTGAAAAAATTATTGTTATAATTAATTAAAAAGTTATTATTCCATTTCCCCTCTTTAAATTTAAGTATTAAAAACTTAAGATTTTTTTCTCGTTTTTTTTACTATTTCATTTCAAACGCATAGTGAACTATTTAACAAATTTCAGATTTATAGGATTAAAATTAAAAAGTTGGGAGTGAAGTTAAAGTTGGTATTAAAAAGTGCTCCCCTAATTGTTTTGAGCAGTGTATCAACAGACCCCTATATCAATCTGTTCCCATAAAGCAGCCTTATTTGATTTTTAATTTCAGAATGTCCCGAAGGTTCAGTGACTGGGATTTGGACTGCAAGGTGTATATCGGAAGCATCAGTAGCAGGACCACCAAGGACGATATTGAGTCCCTGTGCCAGAAATGTGGACCCTTGAGAAACGTGTGGATTGCTCGAAATCCACCAGGTTTTGCTTTCGTGGAATTCGAAGATAAAAGGGACGCAGAGGAAGCAGTGGCTGAACTTGACGGAGCGTAAGGGGTCCCTTTTTTTATTTGATATATAAGATTAATAGATTTTAAGGATGTGTTTTCCATTAAATATTTTTTTTCTCTAATGGGGCTGCAACATTGGCGTCAAGCCTTTGCAGACTCGGCATATTCCCCGAAACTGAGAGTCATTTTTTGTGGCACCATCTACGTGACTCTCGCTACCAATTTTGATGTGCATATTACAAAATCTGAGCTCTCTGTGAATGTTAAAGTATGTCGAGATATAATTTTGCCGAGAGAACCCAAGCCAAATGGGCCCTCCAGGGATCATTTACATGCCACATAATCATATGACATGGGTGCCCAGAATTTTCCCATCCAGAAAATCCGACGACTCAGCCGGGGCACGAACCCGCGATCATTAAATATTTAATGTAATTCTCATTCTGTGTTATGTTTAGCCTCGTATTAAATATTGATAATGAGTTAGAGATATAAACAAAATTCTCCTCGATTTAGAAAGTTTTACTTTACCTACTTGGCCAGCTGTTGCCTAAATAACTGATTTATCCTATATATTTTTAATTTGATTAATTTAATAAATTGTTCATGTAGTTTATTTTATACTGGACAAACCAAACACTCCTTCCAAATCAGTCAAAGAACATCTAATTTAAAAAAATTTCAAACATTTTGATCGATCCCATTCTTTAAAAGCCAAACATTCTTAAGAATAAGAATACAACCATCTTTTCAATTTTAAATATGCTACAGTATGGCAAAAATATCCTTTCCCTTAGACCTATATTCTGAAAAGCATACCACATCCTCAATAATAGAGATATCTTACGCCCGTATTCACCGCCTTTTTCATCTGTGAGTTATCTCACGAAAACCGGTTCTAACACCTCGTTTGGAGAAATCCGTATTCACCGCGCTCAATAACTCCCGAACAATCGCAACCCTCGGGTAAAATATACACTCGCCGAATTCGGAGCGTTAACGCGGAAATATCTGAGTTACGCATGCGCAGATGTGATTTTTTTTGGTTTGTTTACCTTTAAGTTCAATGATGCTGTCGTTTCGTATACGGATGATTTAAAAAAATTGAAAGTTAGAAATCTGATATATTCTGTGTTTCTTTAAAATTTTGTAAATGTGTGTTTTTCATACTTGAATGAGATTTAGAATTAGAAAGCATTATGGTTATTCCAGTTATGTTAGTTTTGAGACTTGGAATGACAAGTCCCATTTTATACAACGAATACAATCAAACTTGAATTGAAATTATTAATTTAGTTATCGGAAATATGTTTGGAATCTCTTATTTATTGTTTGTCAATATCTAATGATCGATATCGTTACTGTATCACTTGTTTAAATTTAATATTATGATTATACATTGCAAAATGCAATGATATACGATAGTAAACACCATACACAATGTTTATCAACTTGTTCAAGCAATACTATATTCTTTCTTGCAATAAATTTAATAATGAATAACTTGCTAATCATATTTCAATATAACATTGAAATTATAGTTACACAATATTTTTGTCACAATTGTGTATGTCCTGCTGTTCTTTCTTACCTTCACAAATAGGATTGGTTAGCTAAATTAGTATTCACACTGAGGAGAGATTTCCCCAAAATGTAATAAACTAAGCAAACTAAAAAAAACCATAGGGTTGCCATAATAAAGGAACGCCTCAAAATATCAGAAACTTCAGTTACCGCCAAATCCAAAAAGCACCGTTTGGAATTATTATAAAAAATGCATTGTGTAACCGAAAAAGTTCAAAAATACACAGGATAGCCATAATAAAGAAACGCCTTAAAATATCAGAAACTTGAGTTACCACCAAATCCAAAAAAGCACCGTTTGGAATTATCACAAAAAATGCATTCTCTAACCAACAATGTTCAAAAATACACAGGATAGCCATAATATAGAAACGCCTCAAAATATCAGAAACTTGAGTTACCGCTAAATCCAAAAAAGCACCGTTTGGAATTATTATAAAAAATGCATTATGTAACCGACAATGTTCAAAAATACACAGGGTAGCCATAATAAAGGAACGCCTCAAAATATCAGAAACTTGAGTTACCGCCAAATCCAAAAAGCACCGTTTGGAATTATTATAAAAAATGCATTGTGTAACCGAAAAAGTTCAAAAATACACAGGATAGCCATAATAAAGAAACGCCTCAAAATATCAGAAACTTGAGTTACCACCAAATCCAAAAAAGCACCGTTTGGAATTATTACAAAAAATGCATTCTCTAACCAACAATGTTCAAAAATACACAGGATAGCCATAATATAGAAACGCCTCAAAATATCAGAAACTTGAGTTACCGCTAAATCCAAAAAAGCACCGTTTGGAATTATTATAAAAAATGCATTCTGTAACCGACAATGTTAAAAAATACACAGGGTAGCCATAATAAAGGAACGCCTCAAAATATCAGAAACTTGAGTTACCGCCAAATCCAAAAAGCACCGTTTGGAATTATTATAAAAAATGCATTGTGTAACCGAAAAAGTTCAAAAATACACAGGATAGCCATAATAAAGAAACGCCTCAAAATATCAGAAACTTGAGTTACCACCAAATCCAAAAAAGCACCGTTTGGAATTATTACAAAAAATGCATTCTCTAACCAACAATGTTCAAAAATACACAGGATAGCCATAATATAGAAACGCCTCAAAATATCAGAAACTTGAGTTACCGCTAAATCCAAAAAGCACCGTTTGGAATTATTATAAAAAATGCATTCTGTAACCGACAATGTTAAAAAAATACACAGGGTAGCCATAATAAAGGAACGCCTCAAAATATCAGAAACTTGAGTTACCGCCAAATCCAAAAAGCACCGTTTGGAATTATTATAAAAAATGCATTGTGTAACCGAAAAAGTTCAAAAATACACAGGATAGCCATAATAAAGAAACGCCTCAAAATATCAGAAACTTGAGTTACCACCAAATCCAAAAAAGCACCGTTTGGAATTATTACAAAAAATGCATTCTCTAACCAACAATGTTCAAAAATACACAGAATAGCCATAATATAGAAACGCCTCAAAATATCAGAAACTTGAGTTACCGCTAAATCCAAAAAAGCACCGTTTGGAATTATTATAAAAAATGCATTCTGTAACCGACAATGTTCAAAAATACACAGGGTAGCCATAATAAAGGAACGCCTCAAAATATCAGAAACTTGAGTTACCGCTAAATCCAAAAAAGCACCGTTTGGAATTATTATAAAAAATGCATTCTGTAACCGACAATGTTCAAAAATACACAGGGTAGCCATAATAAAGGAACGCCTCAAAATATCAGAAACTTGAGTTACCGCCAAATCCAAAAAGCACCGTTTGGAATTATTATAAAAAATGCATTGTGTAACCGAAAAAGTTCAAAAATACACAGGATAGCCATAATAAAGAAACGCCTCAAAATATCAGAAACTTGAGTTACCGCCAAATCCAAAAAAGCACCGTTTGGAATTATTACAAAAAATGCATTCTCTAACCAACAATGTTCAAAAATACACAGGATAGCCATAATATAGAAACGCCTCAAAATATCAGAAACTTGAGTTACCGCTAAATCCAAAAAAGCACCGTTTGGAATTATTATAAAAAATGCATTCTGTAACCGACAATGTTAAAAAATACACAGGGTAGCCATAATAAAGGAACGCCTCAAAATATCAGAAACTTGAGTTACCGCCAAATCCAAAAAAGCACCGTTTGGAATTATTATAAAAAATGCATTCTGAAACCGACAATGTTAAAAAAAACACAGGGTAGCCATAATAAAGGAACGCCTCAAAATATCAGAAACTTGAGTTACCGCCAAATCCAAAAAGCACCGTTTGGAATTATTATAAAAAATGCATTGTGTAACCGAAAAAGTTCAAAAATACACAGGATAGCCATAATAAAGAAACGCCTCAAAATATCAGAAACTTTTGTTACCACCAAATCCAAAAAAGCACCGTTTGGAATTATTACAAAAAATGCATTCTCTAACCAACAATGTTCAAAAATACACAGGATAGCCATAATATAGAAACTCCTCAAAATATCAGAAACTTGAGTTACCGCTAAATCCAAAAAAGCACCGTTTGGAATTATTATAAAAAATGCATTCTCTAACCAACAATGTTCAACAATACACAGGATAGCCATAATATAGAAACGCCTCAAAATATCAGAAACTTGAGTTACCGCCAAATCCAAAAAAGCACCGTTTGGAATTATTATAAAAAATGCATTCTGAAACCGACAATGTTAAAAAAAACACAGGGTAGCCATAATAAAGGAACGCCTCAAAATATCAGAAACTTGAGTTACCGCCAAATCCAAAAAGCACCATTTGGAATTATTATAAAAAATGCATTGTGTAACCGAAAAAGTTCAAAAATACACAGGATAGCCATAATAAAGAAACGCCTCAAAATATCAGAAACTTGAGTTACCGCCAAATCCAAAAAAGCACCGTTTGGAATTATTACAAAAAATGCATTCTCTAACCAACAATGTTCAAAAATACACAGGATAGCCATAATATAGAAACTCCTCAAAATATCAGAAACTTGAGTTACCGCCAAATCCAAAAAGGCACGGTTTGGAATTATAATAAAATATGTTGCATTCTGTGACTGACAAAGTTCAAAAATGCATAGAAAAGCCATAATAAAGAGACGTCTCAAAATATCAGAAACTTGAGTTACCGCCAAATCCAAAAAGGCACCGTTTGGAATTATAATAAAATATGTTGCATTCTGTGACCGACAAAGTTCAAAAATGCATAGAAAAGCCATAATAAAGAGACGTCTCAAAATATCAGAAACTTGAGTTACCGCCAAATCCAAAAAAGCACCGTGTGGTATTATTATAACAAATGCATTCTTTAACCGACAATGTTCAAAAATACACAGGGTAGCCATAATAAAGAAACGCTTCAAAATATCAGAAACTTGAGTTACCGCCAAATCCAAAAAGCACCGTTTGGAATTGTTATAAAAAATGTTGCATTCTGTGACCGACAAAGTTCAAAAATGCATAGAAGAGCCATAATAAAGAGACGTCTCAAAATATCAGAAACTTGATTTACCGCCAAATCTAAAAAAGCACCGTATCAAGATACCCAGGGCCGGTTCTTCCATAAGACCCAGGCCCAGGGTGTCCAAATTTTAAAGCCTTCAAATCTCAGTTTCTATTATAGTAAATGTTGTAAATCTCCAAAATATCAGTAACAAAATTCCGATACTCCACTAGATATTTTTTGAATGAGAAATTGACCTAACGTGATTTTTTAAAAAGATGTTTATAAGGAAGCCAATAGAATTGTAGCAAAATTTGATACATTGGTCAAATAGCACCATCATTACTGGAAATCATACACAACATTTTCCGTAAAGGGGCTCTCAAATTAGCTTGTGCCTATAGTCTGAGTTTTCCTTGTATAGGCCCTGAAGGTACCTATTTGGTACTAAGCATTTTTTTTTTAGTTTCCACTTATTCCTCAAGCCAAGTGGTTCCTGGAGATGAACCACTCTGTCATTGATAAATATAAAATAAAGTTTTGGGACAAGGTTGTTGCTTTATTTAAGTATTTTTTACTGTAATATGTGAACATTCGAAGGAGGACATCCAGTTCTTTACTTTAGTGTGCAATTCGTTTTTTCCCCATGAAAACATTCAATCACCTCAAATCTTTTACACACATTTTTTTTTATGATATTCTATTACTGCAAGTTATGTGTTTGACGAAAATATGCATTTTAATTTTCAAATCGAAAACCCATTTTTAAAGATAAGGCTGCCTAAAAAAATAAAGATTGTTAATATACCCAAGAAGAATAAAATAAACGAATAAAGAAAACAAATATTAACGACGAATATAAATATCGAGTATTATAAAAAAAATATAAAGCAAACTGCGATTTGTATTTTGCAATAATTTTGCTGCGCTGAATTCGTAACGCGTGAAAACATTTCAATAACCAAAACAAACGAGAACCACGTTCGACAACTAGTCACGTGTTATTTTCAACCAATCATATGCCGCCCTGAGGAAATAACGTTCGCTAACGTCGCCAACTCCTGAATTCATACACTCGCTGTTCAAAATGCGTGGTGAATAGCGATTTCGTTAACGCGGGTGAACTCGTAAACCCGAGGGTGTATCAACCGAGGTTTATCGCCATTCACTCGCTGTTGCGGTGAATACGGGCGTTAGTTAACGATATGGCCAGCACTATATTTTTCTAGTGTCTGGATTATTATTATTTTTCTGGGGGGTTGTCTATTTTCTTTTTGTTCCATTTTTTTCAGGCTCGACAACATAAATGTTTTAATTATTTTTTTTTTTTGTAGTGGCGCTGTGTGCTTTTTTAGGATATTTAAACTTTTTATTTAAAACTTTACTAATAAAAAACGAGTTTTAATTTTTGTACACTTGGACTTCAAAAGAAGTTGTCAATGAAAAATCAAGATAAAAAAGACATCGTCATAAAATAAATGTCATTAACCTGTTTGTGTTTGTCAACCCAAAAGGCCCTCTAGTGGCCTCTACAACTGTTGTCGACAGCCATTTTTCGCATCACTTGGAGAGAGAACAAGCATTCAGAAGGATGTCTTTGCTCATAGTAACTTAACTTTTTTTCTTAATAAAATAGTTCATTGGATGGTCTTTCCTCTATCCTCCTTAACATAAATGAATTTTAAAATAAGTTAATGTATTTTGTTAGTTAGCTCCAAGTTTTAAAGAAAATGGGACTGAAATTCTATGTTTTTTAATGTTTTCTATGCAGGCGCCTATGTGGTCAAAGAATCAGGGTGGAAATGTCGCATGGAAAAACTCGCAGGGATAGGAGCAGAAGTCGAGACAGGCGTTCTCGTTCTCCTCGGTATGTTTATTGTTAATAACATTGTCCTAAACTTGAAGTGTGTTTAGATTATCCTGAAAAACGGTTGTTAATTACAGCCACAGTTTAAAAATATGGAATTGTCTAAGTCCCACAGATTTTGAATTTCAAGGTATTCTACTGTAGTTTCACCATCACTGTGGTAATGTGGTATTGCCCCTTTTATTGATCTGTATATTTTAAAGTACAATTAAGTACCATTGTTCATAACATGTAATAAAATACCACAGATCATTGGTTTAAAATTATATTAAATGCTTTTAACTAAATTTTTTTAGCATTTCATATTTTTATGTTAAGTAAAGCATTTTTTAGGTTTTATTTTGAATATGCTGAGTGCAGAAACTATTTTTTTTCTTTTTGCATTATTATATATGTATTGGTATTGATATGTAAGTATTGATTTGTAGAATGAAAAAGAATCGTAAATTGACGAAAAGTAAGTATATTGTCTGTTGTAGAGAGCGAGAGCTGGGATTTTTTTACTTCCTCTTAGACTTACCTATGCTCATTTGCAAACCTTTCAGGCTAGTTCCTCCATTACACCACGCGGCAGTTCTCACCTGCCAGCCTTAAACCACACACATCACTTTCGACCACCCTACGTGAGCCGGTGTCAAATCCACCCGACACAAATCTCGGCTGCCACCGCCCGCCTCGGCTTCTTTCTCAAATCCTCCCACCCACTCTCCTCCATCATCTTTAACATCTTCCCCCGATTCAACTCTTCTTCCAGATGAAGGGTATTTTGTTTACTTCCTTGCAGGGTTGCCACTCGGTTTCGAAGACGAACATTCAAATAGAGTTCTGATTCCAGACACATGAGGAAGGGTATTTTGTTAACTTACTTGCAGGGTTGCCACTCGATTGTGAAGACAAGGATTTAAAAGAAAAACTGTCCCAAGTTAATTATTTAGATATGTCTCCAGTTGTTAAGGCCTTAGCTCTGTTGAGAATTTTTTTAACATCATTTAATTACGGTGGAGGGTCAAAAATCTGTTTGTGGATATTGAGAAGTTTTCAGGCTGTAGGGAGATAGATTTGGTTTAAAAGAAAATATAATTGCTGCAAGTTAAATAGAATAATTATTTTATTTTGAATTGCACACAAAAAGTAAGTTTAGATACATTTCTTATTCAGAAAATATCTTCAACTTTGCACATGAAACACGAGAGGATTCACTAAGGAAACAATAAAGGTTATTAGCTCAAATAGATAATAAATACGTACCAACATATAAGATCTTTCTTGCTAAGCCCATAGCCACTCTTGTTAGAGGCAGACCCAAACTCAGGTGGGTTGACTGCCTGGAGGACGAACTTAATGTTTTGAAAGTGAAGAACTGGAGGCCATTGGCCAAGAACAGGTTGGCATGGGAAGGACTTTTGAGGAAGGACAGGGCCCATCCTGGGCTGTCGCACCTCTGAAGAAGAAGACCAACATACAAACTTAACTATTTGTGCCAATAAATTACACATTGTTTCCTTTATGAATTCTCTCTTAGATATCATCATTTACTTAAGCATAGCTGTTTCCCAGTTATTCACATTAGCTAACTCTTAATTTTAATATTTTCCCTACTGCAAACATTTTCTGATTTTAGGTGGCCTGATTTCTGGCTCTCCACTGTGCAAATAAAAAGAAAATACTATGTGTTTTGTGCCCCTGGAACAAGTTTTTAATTAACAATCAAACAAAATGTTTAATAACAACCCAATTATCTGGAGAGTGGCAGCCCTGTTCCTTTACGTCAGTCAATACATGTGGAGAAGAAGTCCTTGTATGCAGTGGAGTTGATGTCTATGGTGTTTTTCTTATCAAATTAACCCTTAGAAGTACCCTCTGAGAACCTTAATAGTGAGAAATAAATATTTAAAATTAATTTGTTCAATACCACAACCGACTAATGTAGCCCATAACTTTTGTGTTATTCCTATTAAAGTGGTAAAATTGACTTTTGTATTTCATGAAAAGTGTTTTTCAAATTTTACTTTTTTTTGTATAGTTTGTTGAATGTGGTTTAATTTTTGCTACATCCCTCCAAAAGATGTCAATTAAACATTATATGTTATATAGCATTATTATTCGCAGTAGAAAAGTATCTAAAAGTTTGAAAGGTGTTTGTTTTGCATTGACATTGGTGAAACCTGCACTGATGAAATAAATAGTTGGTGCTATCTACTAAGGGTTAATTTTTATAATAATCTTTCTTTATTACCTTTAGAGTTTTTTCTATCTTGTTTCAGTAGTAATCTGAGAACTTTTTATTGCAGACGCTCAAGGTACTCAAGAAGCCGAAGCCGCAGTCCGAGATACAATGGAAGGGATAGACGCAGATCGTATTCAAGAGACAGACGATAAACAGGCAAGTTTCGGTTTTGAATGTTACTTGCAGGCTAACACATGAAGAGAACTGAGGTAGAACCCCTTCATCGACTAGGAATCTGTCTGCATGATTCCTGAATGGCGAAGATAGTCAAGCAGACCTCAATACCAACAGGTTTCCTGTCAATACAAGGTTTTACCCCTGTACTCTTTACCATGTGTTTATAAAACCTCATTCATTATAACAATGATTAACATGTTCACGACGGAGCAAACATCTACATTTTTCCACGTGATGTGGGACTGTCTTATATTGTTACGCTTCCTTGGGCTGTAAAACACTTTGCGAGTTCGAAAGTAAGGGCAATCCCACATTATGTTTTGAAAGGTTGCATCAATATAAATAAATGTTATCAATTTAAAATATTGAATGTTTATAATACTCAATATTTTTATATATGGTGAGAAAAAATAAAATAAACTTATTATTTAACAACTTCTTTTCTGAAAACAAGTGACTGTCCTCTGATGCACGCCGCTTCACAGGATAATTAAGCCTGTGGGTCACGCCGCCCTACAGAACATTAATGTGTGACACACCAGCATGAACGTGTTGAGGGGGTTAGGTATGTTTTATATCGGTAATGTTAAATTGGCCAATTGCAATGTGCCTTTTCACAATAACTACTGATCAGGATCATCTCAGATATATTAATCTGAGGTTAAAAGTGTTTTTTAAATAGTTATTAATTTTTTTAAATAAAATAAGTTTTAAAGTACCCAAAAAATCATGAAATTTTTCACTTTTTTGCCCCATGAAATTTTTTTCACTTTAGTTTTATTAAAATTTATAACCTCAGATTAATCTATACTATGTATTACATCATATAAAAAAAGTTTACGAGAAAACATAGCATAGTGTTTGAGAAAAGATACATCGAATTTCAAAAAGAAAGTTCTGGGAAAAACGCTTTTAAAGTTTTTATTGTTAACCCGTTTCAGTAGGAAAGGGTTAAATAAAATGGCTTTTAATGCCAAAAATATTTTTCCAATCGTCTTGATACTTTGTGACATTAATAAAGGTTGTAATATTAGGGGTATACCTATGAAATGACCTTATATGAACAGATGGCACTGCACCCGGGTTAATAAAAGTGTCGAATCGTCCTATTAGCATTTTGTCAGACTCTTTTGACCTTTCACCTGCCAGGGGCATTAGTTACTGCTGTGTTTTTTTCATAGTCATTCTAGGCTTTAAAGATGTCATGTTTCATACAAAGGGTCATTTGCGGGAAATTTTAATCCATTACTTTATTTTGAAAAAAACTGCTGCTAAATCTTTTCAAATGCTTCAAAAAGCTTATGGAGACAATGGTCCATCTGAATCATTTTGAAAATGATGGTTTGTTTGATTTAAAAAAGCTGATTTTGGTGTGATAGACAAAGATAATTGAAACCTACCAAAAAAATTTGAAGATGAAGAATTGCAAACAATTTTAGATAAAAATCCAAAAATGTCGCTGGTACATATTTCAGAAATGTTAAATGTAACTCGGAAATGTATTAGTGAACGTTTTCATGCCTTGGGAATAATTTGCAAGCAAGGAAAATGGGTACCACATGCTTTAACAGAGTTACAGATAGAGAACGAAAAAGTCACTTGCGAACAACTTTTGAATCGACATCAAATAAAGTGTTTCCTGCATCGAATTGCCACAGGTGATGAAAAATGGACATATTTTGACAATCCTGAACGAAAAAAATGTTGGTTGATACCAGGCCAACCCTCAACATTGACTCTAAGGAGAAAATCTCTTTGAAAGATACAGTTCTTTGTGTTTGGTTGGATCAAAAAGGCCTTCTTAAGTATGAGCTGCTTAAACCTGGTGAAATAGTTACTTCTGATCAATATCAACAACAATTAACCGATGCAAACCAGGAATTTATCAAAAAACGGTCAGAATGGGCTCGCAGACACCGAACAGTTATTTTGCTTCATTGCAATGCGCGGCCTCACACCACAAATAACATTAAAAACACCTTAAAAAACCTGACATGGGATGTTTTATTGCCCCCGCTATATTCTCCAGATATTGGTCTTTCAGACCATCGCTTGCTCAGATCCATGAACATGGTATGGCTGAGCAGCACTTTGCTACTTTTGATGAAGCTGAAAAATAAGCATATATTCGTTTTTTACCTCCCAGAACGCAAAGTTCTATCACGAAAGAATCCATAATTTACCGAAAAGATAAGCAAAAATTACTGATTTTAATGGTACATACTTCGATTTATTACCCTCATCCAGTGATGCAAATTCACCGGTAAGTTTTCTTAAAAAAAGGGTCATTTCATAGGTATACCCCTAATAGTATTTTAAGCCAATAATTTTTATTTTTTCACCGATTTTGGGGTACTGAACCCCCTTAAGGAGGAGCCCCTATTCTAACTTTTGCTCACCCACTTAAAAGAAAAATTTACTCAATTTTTCTTTTTTGCTGTTAATATATATTTCTATGCTGGTTCCAATGTTTGTATTGTGTTGCTAAATATGTTTTCAATACTTTATTTTAGGTATGCCAGAGTTAAAAAATTCATGACATTTGAAGGTGTACGGCCTGTTGTATATATTTCATTATTCTGAAGACTATTCCAGACGATTTTGGATTTTTTGTTGTTGTTGAAGCACACTATAACCTGAAAAAAATGTTACAATTCATGTATAACTTAATAAGATTTTGTCAATGACAAAAGTGTAATATTTTGACAGAACAACTTTCTTTTGTTTGAATAGTTTGCTTTTTTTTAATCTACAAATTATATTTTATCTCTTGTTCCCATAATATTTTGTAGCTAAACTAACAGTCCTTGTCACCTCTGAACTTTAAGAAAAATGCCTTGTATCTTAATTTGAATATCCTTCTGATACCTTATAACTTTACCGTATATTAGTAGTATAATAATCTTTGTAGCTGTATCCTTTCTTTAAAGCAGTTGTTTTGGAGACTTATCTTATTCTTAAGATAATATGTAAGTGTGGATTGACAATAAAGTATTATGGAACGAAATTTTTTTGTCATTATTTCTGTTATCACAGTTGTTTAAATCTTATTTGTGAAATTTTTTTAAACCCTTTCACTCCTAATTATTCTATTTTGAATAATCAAACTTGTGATTTTAGCTACCACATAACCTTTATAACATAAAAAGTGGAAGGTTTTATAATCTTTCAGTCCCTCTGTTAGTTGTTACCCCTTTTCACAAAATAAACTGCAAGTCTCACAAACATGTAAGTTGGATACGTCATTTTGAAGCAAAAATCGGGCTAGGCTACATTCCAAAATTCATTAAAATAATTTAATTAGAAGTTTATTGAAAATTTTAATAATAAAAATGTAATCTAAATTGGAATAACATGCAAATTTTATTTTTATTCAATAATATCACTGTTGCCATTTCATCTAACATACAAGAAACTTTATTCAAAATATAACTCATGATTTTTTTTGTTGATATTATTCGATTTAGATTGATGTTACATCAGAGTTCTTTTGATGGTTCATTTTACAGGGTTAGTCAAAATGAATAGGACAATATTTGATAGTTTAGCTGTTCATACATAGCTGTAGTTTGGTTACAATAAACATACATTCGTCTAAAAATAGTTTTCTTATTGTCCTATTCATTTTGACTAACCCTTATATGAAGAAAGATGCATATAGATAGTTCTTTGAATAAAGAATATGAAACATTCAATTATCTTTTAAGCATCAATTTTACTAATTATTCATCGAACTGAAAATTAATTTAAACAAATGATAATAAATATTTTTTTTCGAAAGAAAGTTAATGGAAATTTTGAAATTATAATATGGAATGGAATGGAATGCAAATGCGCCCTCTAGAAGGGAAGGGCGTAGGCTATGTAGCCCATTACCCCGCTCGCCAGAAGGGACAGTCACAGGAGACACACAAAGAAAGGACGACACAAACACGTAGACAAATAACAACATTTATTGACAAGTACAAATATCCATGCCTGACCGGGATTCGAACCCGACCTCAGCAGCTCCAAAGGCCAGTACGCTAACCATTCAGCCACCGAGGCGGCGAAATTATAATAACTTAGAGATGATAAATATAATAGATGAAAGATAAATATTAATTGATTTTTTTTCGAAAGAAAGTTAATAAAAATGGGAAATTATGGCCACTAAAAGATGTTTATTTGGAAAACGACAGAAAATGTTAATTTTTCGCATGAAAATCGTGTCCTTTTTTTTAAAAAAAATAATGTAAAGTTGAATGATATAATAGTTTTGCTTCCAATTTTGCAAAAAAAAAAAAAAAAAAATACACAATTATTCTTGATTCCAACTTCTAGATTTGACATTTAAAAGTTTAAATTAGAACTTGCTAAAGGCCCTGCTTGGTGAATTTCTAAGGTATGTAAATAGTGTGTTTCCTGATGAGCACAAATAATGTGTGGAAGTGGTTTAAGTGACAGATTCTGTTGCAAACCAACTTATTTTTTCTCACTAACTTGCATATATTTGTAATAAATTCTGCAACATTTTTTTATAATTATTTTTCTTAGTGTCGTTAGATAAGGTGGAAGAATCGTGTCTTTTGAATAATTTTAGTCATTTTTGTTGCAGTTAAATGAAAAATATTCTGCAAAATAAAATTCACTCTGGAATAATTTATTAAATAAATTTGCCCTAAATTCTTCATGGTTGCATTTTTAACTGTTTAAAAATTTAATTTAAACTGTTTGTTAATAAAGTTTTGAAAAGGTTATTGTTATAAATTAATTAAAAGTTATGATTCCATGTATTTCTTATTCAAATTTTAGTTAAAGAGTTTAGACCCCCCACCCATGCTTTTCACTGTTTCATTCTGGATGTACGAGTCTATTTTACAAGCTTTAGATTTTTAGAATAAAAAGTTGGGATTGAAAGGGTTAATAAACAAAAAATAGACGACCTGTCTTGTAATTAATATTTATCTTGATACTTGAACATCTCTAGAAAGTTGGTGTGAAGAGTTCTTAATAGAATTTCAGTCCTCACTTAACAAAAATAACTTTTATTATTGCCTACTTATACAACGTCGCTTTATAAACTAATTTTACTAATTTTAACACTTGAACCACAGGTTCACCAAGCATAAAATATTTTTAAAGTAAATAAAAAAGCAGCTTCTCACACAAAAATTCTTTCATGGAATGTCAATTCTTCGAAAAATAAACACATAGTCTCCATGGCAACCGTTTTCGCCAAACGATATAAAATATATTTTAATTGTTCGTGCTAGAAATAAATAAATATTTTCAGACGATCTCACATCCTCCCACCTTGAGTAGTGGAAGCTCCACGACTCAACTTCACACTAAAAATCTAGCCTCTTAGGGATTTTTACAGTCCAACTTTTCTTGTCCTTGCTGGAGCACTTCAGATCAGCTTTCTTGGTAGAGACTATTTTCGTACGTAACGCTTCTTCATCCAGTGGAAATGATGAATCGCTCGAAGAAATTTCCAAACTGAAGACGCGCTGAATGGGACGAAGAATCTCTCCACGCATCGTTTTGAGTTTGAAGAGCCGACAAACTCCATCTTTTCCAGGTAGAACTTCTGTTACTTTTCCCAGAGGCCAGTCGATGCGATTGGTGTTGTCACTTTTTATGAGCACAATGTCCCCCACATTTATCTTCGAGGTTTTACTTTTTTCACACCTGCGTATCAATGATCCAAGATATTCAGAACGAAACCTTTTTCGAAGGTTTTCCTGCAAAGCTACTCTGTACTTGACGCGCTTGTTGAGACTTTTATGATCAGCAGTATCACAGTCAGGAACCCCCGATAGATTGATGTCCTGAAGAAACATGGCAGGTGTAAGAGGGACAAGTTCTGAGTCACATTCGTCTATGTAGGTTAAGGGGCGAGAGTTTATTACAGATTCGCAATCACAAAGAACAGTTATTAATTCTTCATGTGTTAGACTTGTTCTTCCTAGTATTCTTCGCAAAAGACCTTTAAGCACACTGATGAGCCGCTCCCACCATCCTCCCCACCAGGGTGAAGAAGGGGGATTAAACTTCCATTTGATTGGATGAAGAACATTATCACTGCAGATGCGGTTCCAATCTAAATTTTTAAGCAAGTTGGAAGCCCCGACAAAATTAGTTCCATTATCACAATAGATTGTTTCACACCTGCCTCTCCGGGCTATAAATCTTCTTAGAGCTAACATAAAGCTTTCGGTTGAAAGTGATGTCACAAGCTCTAAGTGAACTGCTCTATACACGGCGCACGTAAAGATACACACCCAAGCCTTCTTTCCGTCCTTCAGAAATAGAGGGCCCGCTAAATCAGTTCCACAAATCTCGAACGCATTGGCTTGACGTACTCGATCTTCGTGCAACGGAGCAGATACAGCTTCACAACCTTTAGAGGAAAATCTTTTGCACGGGATACATCTTGAGATAGCTGATTTCACAGTTTTTCTTCCATTCAATATCCAAAAATGCTCTCTCAAGATATTCAGAAGAATTTGAGTTCCGGCATGACTATTTTCGATGTGATGGGAAAGTATTAACCTCTTGACAACTTCGTGATTGGATGGGAGAATAGCTGGTTCTCTAAATTCCTCTGTATCTTCCATCAGAACAATTTTCGTTTTCAGTCGTATTATGCCGTCAGCATCCTTATACGCACTCAGCGTTTTGAGCTTTTCGTCATGTTCGTTAACAAGAGATTCTGCTTGGATCAACTTTATCACTTTTTTCTCAGCTTCTCTATATTCTTCGGTGTCCAGAGATCCTTTCTTCCTGTGCTGAACATTGCGTTGACAGTTTGTAACAAATCTCAAAATCCAACCCACTAATTTTACAATCGATTGGTATTTCGAGAAACGCTCATAAAACCATCCGGTAGACGAATTCTGCTTAATGGAAACCAAGGCCGGAACAGAGCTTTTCTTCTTTTCCTTTAGTATTTCCTCTTCATCAAGCTCAAAATCAATGTGCGCTTCTTTGTCTTCATAAGAGCCTAACCATCTTGGCCCCTCCCACCATCTACTTTTCACTAAAGCACTTGCTTTACATCCTCGGGAGGGCAAGTCTGCAGGGTTTTCAACTCCAGATATATGACGCCATGAAGAAGCTACAGTGATCCTACGAATCTCCTGAACCCGATTATTCACGAAAATTGACCAATTTTCTTGCTTCGTGATCCAGGTAAGAACAGTTGTAGAATCACTCCAATAGAAACATTTAACGTCGGTCCAGCCAAAGGCATCTAACACAGATTTCGTTAACCTTGCTCCAATCAGTGCCGCAAGAAGCTCCAATCTAGGTATTGTTGCGACTTTTGAAGGGGATATACGGGATCTCGAGGTTAAAAAATGCACTTTTTTGCAATCTTCTTGTACAAGATAAACTACGGCGGCATAAGCGTCCTTGCATGCGTCGCAAAAGGTATGAATGGAGAAGCTTCCGAGATCTTCTGAAGTAACGTTTATCCAGCGGGGAATGATAACTTTCTCCAATTCTCTAAGATCCTCAAACCAAAGCATAAATTCTTCTCGAAGGGTTCCGGTTATTTCGTCGTCCCATCCTAAGGATAATTTCCAGGCTTTTTGAAGCATGAGCTTGGGGCAGAGCATTACTGGAGAAGCGAATCCGAATGGGTCAAACACTTTGTGAGCTACTGACAACATAGTACGTTTAGTGACGTTATCAACATTTACTTTTTCCAACCAGCTGACGCTCAGCGATAAACTGTCTTCAGTTCTATCCCATTGAAGACCTAACAATTCCGTTTTATTAGAGGCTCCGGTTTCTGTCGTTGAATACTCCCAATCTCTTAGTATGAAACCACCTGCCTTCAGTAGGTCATTAGAAACATCTATCAATCGCTTCAGCTCTACTTCATTATGGACACTAGTTACAAGATTATCCACATAAAAACTCTTCAAAAGACACTGAGTTACAAAAGGGTCAACGGCGACATTCTGTTCAATGTGATACTTCAATACAGCTCCTAATAGGAACGGACTGCTGCGGACACCAAAAACTACTCTGGCATGGCGGAAAAACTTATAATTTTCACAAGATTTATCAGTCCACCATAGAAATCTCAAGTAATCTCTGTCTTCTCTACTAAGACTGATTTGCAGAAAAGCCTTCTTTATATCTGCAATCACACCAATCTTTTTCTCTCTAAACCGTAATAAAATATCAGGTATGAGCTCAATCAAGTTCGGACCACTATGTAAAGAGTCATTTAGTGAAGGATATCCCTTGACTCGAGCAGAGGCATCAAAAACCGATCGTATAGGAGTAGTCTTACTAGCCTTGATGACAGGTCTATGCGGTAGATAATTAGCAGACAAAGACATTTCTTCAACTGGTACTTCTTCGATAATCCCTTCACGAAGCCAATCTGAAAATATTTGCTCATAGCTGTCATATAAATTTTCTTGAAGCAGCTTCTTGGTCGTAGTTTCCAATCTTCTTTTAGCCTGTTCAAGATTATCAGCTAATGGCACACTGTTATCCAACCAAGGCAAGTGAACTTCATAACGATTATCCTCATTGTACCTAATAGTTTGAAGGAATTGTTCTTTAGTCAAATCTTCTTGCTCTCTCTTAGAGAGCTTTTCAATAGGATCCTGGATCCCTATGGAATCGAGTTTCCAATAGTCTGAAATGTCAAATTCTTTGACGAAAAGTGATGTCACCAGCATAGCATTGCTTGAGGTTGCTTCATTTTCAGGAACTTTTCCTAAGAGAGTCCAACCAAGTAAAGTCTCAATGGCTACCAATCCGCTTGACAAGACTCTTCGTTGGCCGGTCAAAATCTTTCCAAAAATGTCAGCCCCTATAAGAACTTGTACGGGTTGTGGCTTTTCTCCAACATCACTTAAAGATATATCCATATTCTGAAGCTCTTTTATCCATGGACCCGAATTCACAGGTGAGATATCATTGCAGATTGTAGCTTGATCTAATGCTTCAAAGTTGCACGTGAAGTTGTTCTTCATATTTCTCAACCTGATTCTGTAGCCTGTATGAGCAAATTCTCCGGTTTTAACTCCGCCAAAGAGAGAGTGTATCAGAGTCTCTTTCTTCACTGGTGTGTATCCCATGTCTTCGGCGAGATTTTTCACAATATAAGAATTTTGAGAGCCGGTGTCCAGAACTATTCGCACGACAGCTTCCTTTTTATCTGAAATAAGCTTGCATTTCAGAGTTTGTAAGAACACTCTAGGACCGGTACTTATGTTTGCCATGTTAACTTCGTCAACGACTTCATTTTCGTCTGTCTTCTTTTCTTCAATTTTTCTTGCTTCATTTGTTTCACACATCAAGGGTACATGTTTTTTCCCACAAATACAACATCTCAGAAATGCACGACATCTTCGGACAGGGTGACCAGGTGCCAGGCAGGCAAAACAACAATTCTTTTCTCTAAGAATTCTTTGTTTTTCCGATAAACTCATCTTTTGTGCGGAAAAACAGTCTGCACTCGAATGAGCTTTATCACAGAAAACACACATCTTTTTCGTTTCCTGAGTATGAGAAGTCGTGAAAAGTCCGGAAGCCGTTGGCGTGTTATTCTTTTTTACCCTCTGATCAAATTTTTTACCTTTGAAGCAATTGTTTTCTTTCTTCTGGTTCAAGCCAAAACCTTGCATCGCTAAACAAATCCTTTCCTCGGATTCCACTTCAGATTTTAGGAATTTCAGCAAACCATTTAGTCTTTCTTGTGGATCACCATTGTGGTTGAAATCTGGACCTCTTTGTCTTTGCCATGCTCTAAGTATATCTTCAGGCAAACATGACTCAACTAACGGGTGAAGAAGAGCAGCGCTTTTGTCCGTTGTTACGCCAAGAGTCTCTAGTGCACGAATCTGAGACTCCAAATTATCGTATAGTGCGCATAGATTTATGGGAGAACTTCGCGCAGCATTTTGGATGACCAGATTTAACAGTTCGCGAACATAAAATTCAATTGGTAAATCATTTCGACCATAACGAGATTTTAAAGATTCGATGGCTTTTTCGTAGTTGGCACCGGTTGGCGGAAAACTTTCAACAACCTCCCGAGCTCGCGACTTACTAACAGTACACTGTATCAAGTATTGAAACTTATTTTCTGGCGCAATATCTACATCATTATGTACATGCTCGAATTGACTCCAAAACGGCAGCCAGTCCTTTAAATCTCCAGAAAATTGTCTTAATTCTAATTTAGGCAAATTGAATTTCTTTTTGACGTTACCTGTTAACTCTGCAGTTTCCTCGGGAGCATCCAACGCTCTTCGGGCATTTATTCTGGCCAATTCTAATTCATGTTGCCTCTGACGTTCTACATCTTGCCTTTGACGTTCTTCGTCTTGAAGCCTTCTATCTTCTTCGTCTTGACGCTTTTTCTCCTCCTCGTCTTGGCGTTTTTTCTCTTCTTTTTGCTGTCTTTCAGCAACAGTTGTTTCGAACACAGAACTAATAAAATTCGGATCAGCTTTGTATTCATCACTGTTCAAAATTTCTTCTTTCAGTGCAAAAATCGTAGTTTTAGATGGTAAGGACCCGATAATCTCTTGGCACAAGTACAATAAATCTTCTTTTTTAAAGCCTTTAACTGCTTGAAACATTTTGATTCAGCTTACCAGGTCCTGTCACGGACGCCAGATGTGAAGAGTTCTTAATAGAATTTCAGTCCTCACTTAACAAAAATAACTTTTATTATTGCCTACTTATACAACGTCGCTTTATAAACTAATTTTACTAATTTTAACACTTGAACCACAGGTTCACCAAGCATAAAATATTTTTAAAGTAAATAAAAAAGCAGCTTCTCACACAAAAATTCTTTCATGGAATGTCAATTCTTCGAAAAATAAACACATAGTCTCCATGGCAACCGTTTTCGCCAAACGATATAAAATATATTTTAATTGTTCGTGCTAGAAATAAATAAATATTTTCAGACGATCTCACAGTTGGTCTTCTATTTATACATTTGACAGAATGCCAATTATCATAGTTCAGATTTTTTTAAATGTTATTTTTAAATAAGTGATATATCCTGTAAAATGTGCTGGAATTGCTGCATTCAAACTAACCTAGATTTACTTCTTTATTCTTTTGGCACAGCTACCACTTGTACGATTTGGTTACCATAGAAGTCTTACAATTAGGGTTAAAGCAAAAATTTTGTTTTAATACAAATATATGTGTTAGGCGAAGAATTTCCCTATACAAATTCAACACTTCACACCGTTTTCTGGAAAACCACATGAGGGGGGTTTAATATGAATTTTATTAGTTGGATTAAGGTGATTAAATTATGAATTTATTACATCAGTTAATAATTTAATTAAGGACTTAATTTTCATAACACAGGGAGTCCGTAAAAGAATTTTCGAATTTCAAATTGTAATAGTATCAGCTGTAATTGTTCGACAGTTGTGGTTGAAGGTGACGAATAAATAATAACTCAAATAGTTTCAAATAAGCAATACCCCATGATTTACCAACTGAAAGGTAGAATCGCACAGACTGTTGCTTCCATTACTCCAGAGGACTTGCTGCAGACAGTATGGGAAGAATTGCATCTTTGTTTAGATGTGTGCTGTATCACTAAAGGCACACACATTGAGCACTTATATGAAAAACTAGGTCATTTCTCCTTCATTCTCCCTGTGTTATGATTTGCTATATTTAGTATAAAATAAACTCCAGTAATAACCATTAAAACTCGACAGAACCAGTAGAAAAAAAAACAGATTTTCCACTTTTTTTAAGTATTGGGTTATATAAATGTTTTAATGATTCACAAGCTAGATTTGAGTGCATAATTTTATTGAACTCACTAAAAATTTATCTTGGCTACATTGGTTACACATGGTATTAGTTTACAAAATAGATATTAGTAGTTTTTAATTTATAAATCTGACTTAAATTTATAAAATAGATATCATCAGCCAAAATTGTGTTTTCCGTTTCGCATACTTAATGAAGAGCTTAAACAAAATAATCAAAACACACCTTCATATCATTCTTCAATAGCAAAATTTAATTCATATAATTACCATTAGTTAATCATAAAATTACCAAACTCCCGAAAGAAAAGATCAGGGTATTAGGAATGTAATAGTTAAAAAAAGTTGCACAATCATGGCTGACAACAAATATTTCCATAAACCACCTGCAGTAACTGAGCTGCAAGAAGAAAAGCTAACAAATAATTTTATGTATCTTTCAAATAATTCACAGCATAATTTTAATACAAAGTAAACCAAATATTTCATAAGAGTACATTTGAGCATTAGTGTCAGGTTTAAAAATAAAAAAGCTATCATGAGTCCAATGTTTTAAACTCACAATATTCAAGCCAAAAGAGATTTGATAATTTTAAATTAACTAATGGTAACTTAAATTAAATGCTACTAAACATAATCTTAAAAGCATGTTTTGATCCGTTTTTAAGCTCTCCAGCTAAGTTGCGAAATGGATTAGACTAATTCCTAAAAAAATATTTTTCTGACACTAATGCTCAAATGTAAAGTTCATGTTTAGAATTGATAGAGATGAACTACACAAGAAATTCATATGAATCACAATAATGTTTTGTTAAATGAAATTTGAAACTTTTTGGAAAAGTTCAAGTCACAAGCCTTAGTGGATAAAAATAAATGTAACTTATGTCATGAAGAAATTTATAAACGTAGTATACACTACTTTAATTTTTGGCAGGGATACATTGGCACTAAGAAAAAGCAAATATGATTGTGAGCCCTGAGTAATAACACAAATTAAAACCATATTTGATTACATTAACTTTAAATTTATAATGAAAATGAAATGTTTTTATTACTTTTGAAGGATAAATCTAATTATTTGTATTCAGAACAAATGTATATATTTTATGTATTATTAAGAAATTACTATTTATTGGCCACAAGACAAACATGATCTGTGGCATGGTTACTGTATAAAGATACACATGTTAGAGCATTAATTTTCTCTTTTGAATTCAGATATTTTATAAAATAAACCATTAGGTGCATTAGGGTGATTAGAGATGGAGACAATGTAGTTTGACACTGCTGTGAGTATTGCAGCTGGTGACCATGATCCAATTTATGTCCTGAAATTACATGAAAAACATTATTAAGGTCATTAATTGTCATTCAAATTCTAATATCCGATATTTGGAACAAAGAAAAAAAAAACATTAAGTAATTTCTTTGTAAAAACTAGAAAAGTAAAATTGTATATGACTTCACTAACACACATCACCAATTCAATTATTAATTCGTTTTTACCAAAATGGTCCATTTAACTGAATTTTATAATCATTGTAGCAATCTATGAATTGCCAAAATCTTGTAAAATCCCCAGATTGCCGCGATTGTCAAATTAGAAACAAACCCTAAGGACCCAAGAACACTCAGATGACCGTAATATTCAAAATATCTGGATTTAGTAAATTGTGATTCCTTAAATTTTGGAACCCATCCTAAGCATCCAGTCATCCTAAAATCTCGACATTTTTGTGATTCCATAAGCATACAACTTTTTAAAACCACCTAGTTTGGAGAATTAGAGTTATGTAAGTAGGTAAGGTTATGAATTATTGCCACACTAGAGCTACACGAGGGCTATTAGCGACGGACATTGTATTTTAGAACCACAGTCAAGTGAGGAGCCAACACCTGAGTAGGTAACCAACGCAACAGCTAAGGGCGACATCGTACACAGCGTTAGGACTTTTGAAGGATATTTAACGTGCACTCATCAGCCCATCCGTCTAGCTTGGAGAATTCGAGTTATGTAAGTAGCTCAGATTGTTCCTAAATTGATTTTCTTTTGAACACTGCCACACTCAGTCATTTGGTCTCGTTCTCAGTTTAAGGGTGCTCATCACCCCCATTCCCCGTCCTCCTTTGATCGGGCTTGCTAATGGCAAGTCTATGGGGAAAAAATGGTTTTTGTTAAAAAAAAAGCAAAGAAATTATATGAATATTTTGATGCGTTTTTTTAAAGTCATAAAACTCTAATAAAGTTGTGCTTTTAGAGGTTATTTTTTTAAAAACATCATTTACTGTTTTTAATAGAAAAAAAATTGTGATTAAAAAAAGTAATTAACGTTTTTTAAAAAATAACCTGTATAAGCACAACCTTATTGGAGTTTTATGAATTAAAAAAAAACGCATTAAAATATTCCTATAATTTCTTTGCTTTTTTTGGAATAAAAACCATATTTTCCCCTTAGACTTACCATTAGCAAGCCCGGTCGAAGGAGGACCGGGTCTATGGGTGATGAGCAGCCTTAAATCCAGACATCTGTTCTTACCTTCCGCGGGACACAGACTTGGAGCGGCTCCGGGTGCGACTTCTGCTGGCACTGCGGCTCCGGCTCACGGAACGGCTCGCAGATCGGCTCCGGCTCACAGAACGACCTCGTGAGCGGGACCTGCTTCGACGGCTCCTGCCAGATGAACTAGTGTGAGGAGTCAAGGCACACATTAAAGTAGACACAGAAGAACTAGACAATGGCTTAATCCAATGGATCATATCATACCTTGCGCGGAAAAGTGACATAACTCTTTAACGGCCGCTTCAGATGGCGATGATTTATAAGATCATGAGACAAAGTTTTATTGCAAAAGTTGCCTTAAACAGAGTTAATGCCAGCAACTCCTTAAGAACGTCCTTTTTTTATACAAATAAACAACTAACACAAGTCACCTGCGTCAGTAACAATATTTTTGAAGAGATCGAACATTCTCTTTGAAACCCGTAAAATTGTGCAGCTTAGCTCGTAAAAGGCTATCAGACTTTCCGAGTTAAAAATGCTAAAACATTGCACATTTTGATACCTAGGTCTTAAATCAATTGAATAAGAATAATAATAGAAGAATAGTTGGAATATAGTTAATGGATCCCTTTATTTTTATATAATGAAATACAATGAATGAAATAGACTTCAGGTGATTTTTCTGAGAAACTAGCATTTTGTGGACAAGTCACTTTTCCATGCACGGTGCAATATTGATGGCCTATGGGATTGGCAGAAAAGAAAGTGCTTTTCTGATACCAGTCTGTGATTGTTTGACATTGATTATGCGTTTATAAGAAAGCAAGAAAGTGAAGGCCTACAATTTTAATCATGGGCCAGTGGAAAAATCACGTTAGCATAACGTCATAAAAAAATGGGATAATTAAAAATGTATCATTCGAAATATTGTAATTTAATTGATGGTATTGTAACTGAAAAAGCTAAATCAACTAGCTAATTGTTTAATTTTAGGTACATTATTACAGTTCAATGCATAAACTGGTATCAAAAAAGTAAATTCAATGCCAAGAAAAACAAATGACTAATCACACAAGAATGACAAGTTTAATGAATTAAAACCTTTACACAGACTTGAGCATGGTGTCCTAGAAATAAATGCCCCATTTCAAAATTGAATAAATATTCCATAATAATTATGACAGATATTAAATTTATTTGGAGTGTACATTTAAAGCATAGGTAAGATTTCCTTTAAACCCTAGCTGGTTCTATAACACAATTATCAAAGGATGAAGCTCGTCCATTTAAAAAATCTGTAGACCACAGAAAAAATTCAAAGCAATATACTGGAAGCTTAAAAAAAATCCTTGCCTTACTTATTAATCCGCAAAAAATAATTTATCTATCATAGAACTCCAACATTATCAAATAACACTGGACAACAAAATTTCAAAAATTTTCTGCGAATCAGATGAAAGTACCCAATTCTGAATGCTTTCAACGTGCTAAAATCGAATATCACCTCAAAATTTAAAAGTTAGCTCTTGTTTTTGAGTTACGGTCGTTTTTTTTTCATTGCATAGGATACGGCGAAATGCATGGGCGCACCAAACACAAAATTAATTAAAGTCAATTTTGTTTACAAAAACCCTCCGAATTTGTGCTTATACATGTTTTATTTTATATTATCAACATGGGGGTGCTTAAAGATGACAACTTACACTACTTTTCACCCACATTCGCAGCTTAATACCCCACTACGCAACATAATAGTTCTCACTTTAAGAGTTGCAGAAAAAAAAAAGAGAGAAATAAATTCCTCACATTTATCCAAGGTTGTATTTAGAAGCTGTAGCATAATTTAATTAGCAGAAGCATGGCTATTATCCTCATTAAAACTATAAAAAAAAATATTGGAGACTTTTTAGTAAATTGTGTCGTGTAGGACCGGACGTTGAGTTGAAGGAATGCTAGGCTATTTGACTTTTATCTTTTTTTAAATAACCTCATTTAACTGATGAGATGATGCAGAAATAAGTCATTAATCTGATTCGTTGGTTCCCTCTTAATCATAAAATGACATTTCGTTTTGTTCCATTAAATGGCATTCGGTTTTTTCCCCAGCATACGGCATTATCTGTTGTCCCAGATGAAGTCAAAGTAACAAATTTGCTACACAAGTTAAACTACATACGTGAGGAGCCCCGAAATTTATCCTGGTCTCCTATCTTGTAACCAAAATACAAATGATAAGCTTTCTTTACTTTTTGCAGTGATTCTCTTTTTTTTTTGTGCAAAAAATTGCACTTTGCCGCAAATATAACAGAAGTTACTAGTTCTATTAATGCATTTACAAGGCATTCAAGTTATAGATTTATTATTAACACTAATTTTTGATATTCTACAGCTTCTAAATTAACCAAGTACGAAATATAAGGAATTTATTGCTTTTTATTCAGCATATCTTGAAATGAGAACAATTACGTTGCTTAGAAGGGTTATTAAGCTGCTTATGTAGTTGCAAAAACGTTGAAAGTTATCATTTACTCCAACCCTCAGGTTGATAATATGAAATAAAATCTGTATGATCACAAATTCGGAGGTTTTCTGTAAACAAAATTGACTTTAATTAATGTTGCGTTTGGTGCGCTCATGCATTCCGCCGTATACTATGCAATTAAAAAAACGACTGTAACTCAAAAACAAGAGCTAACTTTCATTTTTTAAGGTGATATTCGTGTTTAGCACGTCAAAATCATTCAGAATTGGGTACTTTCATCTCATTCGCATTTTCACTGTTGACCAGTGTAATTAAATGGGGCAATTATTTCTGGGACACCCTGATAACTTAAAAAAAAAATGTAAGCAATACCTTCCCATCCTTTGAAGTAAAAAGATGGTATGCTATGCTTTAAAAACATTTTAAGAAGGTAAAAAATACTAAACATACTACTGATATAAATACTAAACCAAATACAGTAAATAAAGGCGAATTTACACCCAAGTGTTATGTTGATTGCAATTTTTTTTATTTTAATAGTTTACAAAGTTAACCACAAGTATTATTTTGTTAATTGTAGGTACCCAATTGAATCCACAAAAATTCATTTATACCTGAAATTAATTTTTAGAGGATTTTTATACATATTTTAATCAATAAATAATTGAAGTTGTATATAAAGTTTCTTTTGACATATTTCAAAATTGTCAAGGTCTTAGTATCTGTGCATATCCGAATTACTCAATTTACAGATGTTTAGAAAGAGTAAATGCATATGTGCGTCTTTTTCCATAATTCTAAGTTATAATTTTAAAGCTATTTATGAATAGAACAACTAGCCCATTTCCACCACATGACTTACCTTAGTTTACTTCCATGACACACTCAAATAAAAATGCTCTTAAAAAACACAACATTTTCTATGTTAACTTTTTTAAGCATTTCCATTGGGAAAAAATATATTACACCCTTGCATTTAATTTTTTTTTTAAATAGATTGTTTGACTTTTCACAAACCTTCAACTCTAGCTTCGAATCATCACATTCTTTTTGATTGTGTCACGTAAGTAAAACCACCCAAATGAGAAGTTCTATGATTGACATTGAAGTTCAACGCTGAGGCGATCGCTGATCAGTCTATGTGATCTCGCACGTGAAGTTCTAAGACCGACAATTGAAGTTCTACGACGAGACGATTGCCGATCAGTCTACGTGATCCCGATGCTTTCTCGAAGGGTCGCAATGGGTCAAAAGGTCGACTCGAAGATTGCTGTTAATTACAGGACGGATATGTTGGCCAACTGGGCGAAGTATGCTGTCCTGAAGCGCAGTGTAGACCCTTGTTGTTTGAACAAATCGTTTAGAGAAGCATCAGGTTGTGTCTAGGCGTATTTACGTGAATCAAGCAGTTTCTGCCTAAAAAATATGGTTAAAGAATTATTACAATGCTTCGATGATTGGATTTTGTAAAAGGATGTTAGTAATTGTTGGTTTAGTGTTTTTTTAGGGGTGAAAATTAAAAAAAAAAGGTCTGATATAGAACTAAAGCAAAATAAAGAAGTTTTTGAAGTGATACTTAAACTAAAAATTCCAGCTACATACAATAGCCATTTACATCAAGTCCACTACATAATGCAAGTAATTTTTTAAGCATAACACTGCTACTAAAAAGTTGGAGTACAGTGAATTTGTATTATTTTTGGTCAAGAATTCTGTAACAACCTTTGAAATCACCAAATGAATTGTGATTTTAATAATTTAATTAAATTTGAATTGAAACCTTCTCCCTGCCTTTAGCCCAAAAACAAATGTTGGTTTTGCTCAAAGAGCCTGGAACCAGAAAGCATAGTGATCAATTCACTCACACACAGCCTGTAGTTACTTATTAACCATGGACTTACTTCAAACCTTATTCTGCTTCGGTTAGTGACAGATTGTGTTGGTCTCTAATAATTGATTGACCTAACTTGCAGAAAAGCAACTCTCTAAATGTCAAAGCTATCTTGCAAATTTGCTGAAGTTATTAACAACTCAAAAAGCTTATCCATAGAGTGCAGAGCCGGATCTACCATAAAGAATTAAGAGCCTGGGACTCCTCTAAAGTCTTAATATGCTCCAAGACACACTTTGCTTTTAGCTTGACTTTCACTAAATGTGTCTAGTTTGACAGATGTTGCAAGAAAGATTACATGGCTGCAAAAAATGTGATAGATTGGCCATACAGCAATCATTGTAGAGGCAATCATATAAAAAAAATTTCTGCAAAGGGTGGATGTGCCTATAGTCGGAGTTTCCTAGATTGCTAAGGGTTTAGTGGTACTATGTGTCCACTTATAAGTCCATGTTTGCTTGTTGAAGCCCTGGCTCAGTAGTAAAACTTTGTGGATGGGGAAAATGGTCAGCACACATGTCATAAGTGATTACACGACATGTAAGAGATCCCTTGAGTACCCGTTTGGCATGGGTTCTCTCAGAAAATTAAATCTCGACATACTTTAACATCCACAGAAAAATCAGATTAATTGAGCTCTCTGCAAGGGTCAAAATTGACAGTGAGAGTCGCCTAGGTGGTGCCTAAAAAAATTGCCCTCAGTTTTGGGAAATATGCTGAGTCCAAGAAAATGAAATATGCCGAGTCTGTAAGGCCCAAGGCGCCAATAAAGCAGCCAGGTTAAAAGCAGTTTTCCCAGGTCAGGCATTGATGGGGCTTACCTCTTGCTGACGCGCTTGCAGTCCCTTGCATAGTGTCCCCTCTCCCCGCAGTCGTAGCATCGATCATCTGGATGAAATGGGCGAGGCGGTGGCCCTCTAAAGGAACTCCTCGTACGTCCCGTAGAGAGCTCAACTCTCACCCTTCGTCCACATAAGAGCCTGCAGGGAAGGAAAATCATCAATCATCTATCACTTTTTTGAAAGTGAAATTCAAGCACTTTCAAGGAAATTTTACATTCAAATTTATGGCCTTAAACAAAAATAATTAAGCAATTTGAAATCAAAACTTGAATAACCACCGGTTACACTGCAAACAAAACCAGTATAGCCGTTTTTGGAAAATATTTATAGAATAATGATAATTTCATGTAATTTATGCACTAACTCTTAACAATGCAGTAGTTGAGCATCTATATAAGCCTCAGAGTTTTGTAATTTCAGGAGAGTAGGAGTTTCTAGATTTTATGATCATTGGGGCATCGTATTTTATGTATTGCTAGAGTTTTGCTATTTAAGGATCACAGTATAGAGAATTTTGACTAATTTTAGATCTTTGGAGATTTACAATTTTAAGATAATAACTTTCGGCAAGTTCCTTGGAAATCACTTAAAAAAGTTGATAGTGAAATTTTTGAAAACTAACAGCAATAATTGTCGTAAACTAATTTTAATGTTGCAAAATTGTAGGATTTGGTCGGATTTTGCGATTAGTGAACGTGAATTTCGAACCCTGATCACACTGTGCACAAGTGACTAATCAGACAAACATAACTTTTCGAGTTACAAACGCTGAAATATACAAAATTAAATTATCGAAAATTTGAAGAAATCTTACGATAGGTAGAATGGCTGGGTTGCAGTTAGTAGATATTTTGTATGGTGAATAAAGGTCTTAATTTATTAATGTTTCAAATTACTTTTATATGACGGTGTTATGTCTAGGTTTCATACCAAAAGAAAATCTCGGGGTCACTTTAGAAAATATTTAATTAAGCAAAGCGCAGCGTGCATACAACACTAGTTTACAACAACTACTACGACTAAAACATTTAAAGTTAAGTAAAAATGAAATTAATAGATTGGATGGACAAAAGTTTGATGCATTCAGTCTGAAGACCAGGCTCTCTCTCTGGTGATGCCTGAAAATGTTGATGCCCAAATGGTTGCGCCCTATTCATGGTGCATTAAGAAGCGTTTTTTGCAACGGTTTATACGTCTGTATCCCTCAAAGGGTAAAGCAATTGTAATGAGTCACCACTTAAAAAAGTATAAAACGATATTGCCACACTATACTATGCACTACTAAGTGTCACTATTTCTGAGATTGGTTTAACAATGAACTTTAATAGAGTGGAGCGACTTCTTACTTTCCATCTAACGCGCGGACAGCATCCCTGGCATCACGGGAATCTTCAAATTCAACAAAAGCGAATCCTGGTGGATTCCTGGCAACCCAGACATTGCGCAGTGGTCCGTAGTAGCTGAAAGCGTCTTCGATCTCATGCTTGGTGCCGCTGTTCCCCAAGTCCCCCACATACACCTTGCAGTCGGCCGGGCACCCGCTGTCTCTGTACCTCGACATTATTCTTCAGCTGAAGAGAAAGAAACTTGTCGTAGATACACTGCTCAAAACAATTGGGGGAGCACTTTGCGTTCTTTTGTTTACCCGTCCAGTTCAAACTTCTTATTTTTTATCATGAAGATCTAAAAGTTGTGAAATAGATTCTTTATGCATCCAGATTGAAGTGGTAAAAAACAGGGAAGCAAATCTTAATTTTTTAAAATTAAAATTTAAAGGGTAAAAAAATTTGAATCATAACTTTTGAATAAATTATAATAATAATTTTTTCAAAATTTTAATTAAGTAAAAAAAAGGTAAAATCAAATTTTAGACTTCTAAGAATAAAAACATGAAGAATTTTGGGTTTATTTATTTTATAAAAGTTTTTGGGAGTGAATTTTATTTTACCATGTTTTTCATATTTTCATTTAATCAAAATAAACTTTATTTAATTCTTCAAAAGACATAACTCATCCATCGAACGATAAATAAGTACGAGTTGAACTTAGTGAGAAAAAAAAATGGAAGCTTACGATACCGAATGGAATCATTGGGGGCGAAGAGGTTTAAACAATTCATTTCCCTAATTGTTTTGAGCAGTGTAGTTGACAAACATAGATGCAACATGTCTATTAAAAATCACTATTAATAATACAACATTATAGCATGACCATATTCAACTTGTTGAGAAGAAACAACTTGAAAAAGAAGGCATTTTTCTTAACTGTACGAATTTGAAGATCATTTTATCGGAGGCACGAAGTTAAAATATCACAGTCATTGTCACAAAACAAGCACAAAAATACATTCAAAGTACAGCCCTTAAAAAAATATTTAGTATTCCTAACAAAACTTAGCATTAGCAATTACACAAATAAAGTTTTGTGTGTGTTTACGTGTAAATTACACTCATAAAGACGTTTGTTAGACTTGTAACGTGCACAAATGTGTAGTTCATAGTTAGATTCAAGTAATGATTTTTGATCGTTCAGGGCTTAAAATGTTTTATTTTTGCAGAAAATTCAAATTATCTGAAAAAGCTACATCACTTTTGCACACATCCGATATTTAAAAAAAAATTGTTTTGTCACTCATGCCAATGGGTGTTATGTTGCCAACAGGATTTTATACTTTACAACAGAGGTTGTCAACCGGTGGTACGTCACCACTGCTGGTACGCAAGAAAATATCAGGTACGCGCGAGTGATGTGAGCAATATGATGCTAGTAATAGCTTTTGTACGCATGAGCAGTGAGCATGCAAACGTATCACTCATTATTATAAACAACAACATTGCTTTAAAGAGGTGTCTTTCTTGATGAAGGCTTATATAAGCGGGTCTCTGATCAAGCACACAAGCTGGAATATATATGTATCTACAACTACTACTCTTTTAAAGAGAAATCTAATTAACTTCTGGATCGGATGCAAAACCTCGTACCTTTTGATCACTCAGTAAGCTCTGCTACATTTATTGCCATTTATTTGTACGAGTGGATTTTCTGAAATCTTGTATATCAAAAATAAGCACTGTAAAAGTTTTAGGAGTGAAGGTAGGTTCCATTACTCCTAATGTTGATATTTTAATCACAGGCTAAAGGTAAAAATTAGCAAATTTGGTTAATAGCCAGTGGCCTCAATTTTTTTAATGGCCACTTTTTTTTAGTTAATGGCCACCCACCAGCGGATTTTCTGTTTACATTAAAATTAAATAATTTGGTTTATTATCATTAAAAAACAGTTTAATTTAATGAATTACAAATATTATCAATGAAAATAAACTTTTATAAAAAGTATGAAAATATATATTTTTTTTTATGAAATATAAGTTTTCGGGATTAAATAATATTCCTCACACATCTTTAGTTGAAATCTGGAAAAATCGTGAAACTAAGTCAATCTTACTATCGCGAAACTCCGGTAATCCCATTATCCGAAACTCCGATGTTCCTATTATTCTGAAACTCCGACGTTCCTACTATCCCAAAATTCGGGCGATCGTAACATCGCAAAACTCCGGCGACCATAACATCGCGAAACTCCGGTGATCGTAAAATCGCGAAACTCCGGCGATCGTAAAATCGCGAAATTCTGTCGATCTTACTATCCTGAAACTCCGTGATCGTAACATACCGAAACTCCGGCGATCGTAACATCCCGAAACTTCGGCGATTGTAACATCGCGAATATCTGATGATCATGCAAAATAATACATATGGCGATTGAAGTGGCGACCTATGGTAAATTTTTTAATCGCCTATATTGACATTTAAATCGCCACGTGGCGAGTGGCGACCGCTAATTTTTACCTTTATCACAGGCAAACAACAAAAAGTTTTACACCAAAGACTATAAAAGTGTATTTTGTATGTTATTTTTTTGTTGAGCTTGCACTATTTTTTATTTGTATATGTTTTTAGATTTTAGACATAGGTAATAAATAAAACTGTAAATTAATACCATTTTAATCTTTTTAGTTCCCCTTTTTTATATTATAAGCATGTTTAAAATAAACAGATATCTAACCATTAAATATTAAGTTTTATCAGGAAATCAATTCAAAAAGCCTTTGAACTCTTGTAGAAGTGTAAATATTTATACGTTTATTAAAATATTTAGATCTGGTGGTACACCCCAATTTCTCAAAAAGTTGAGTGGTACGCAGGTGCAAAAATGTTGGGAACCCCTGCTTTACAATAAGCAGGAACAATAAAATAAGCTTATTATCCTACAGCAGATTAAATGGTACATATACCTGGATCAATTTTTTTTAGTCACTACAAACATGTATTTTTGATGGTTTTTTTTTGCGAATTCAAAATGGTATCACAATGCGGAATGTGTAAGAGTGGAGTTCTCTTGGGGTAATTATGGTAATGAGATAATGGCGACTCAGGCTGACCTTTTTGGGTACACTACTCAATCAAAATCGACAAATCAAGGTTAAAGGGCCAATTATGGCAACAGGGTCATCTACATAATTCCGCAACATTGCTTTGTCAAATATTACAATACCCTCAATCCTACGTACATTTCAATTTGAGTTGTTTTGTTCGCCATGGTTTTTTTTTTAGCATGGTAGGATTTGTCCATTTATTTCCTATTATGCAGTGTTCATCAAATGTTTTACTTTCTCCTTATTAATAAATCTTAACTAGCATTAATATTGTCGAAAATTAATATACATTGTTTTAGAACTTGCGAAGAACAGACATGGCTAACGCCTGGTGTGTTGTCTTTTTGACTTGGCGACAAATATTAGATTGCCGCCAAATCCGGGACCTACAACTTACCGTTTTTTGAAAGCAAGAACTACATTCCACACATCGAGAAAAGCATTAACTTAAGTTTTTTCAAATTTCCTTATATTACTTTAAATGAATCAGCGAAATTTGTAGCATTTTGCTCGGTAACGATGAATATTATTAACACTAAAACCGGTAGCGCCGCAATAGTCCTCTGATGAAAACGTGCATTAAATGAAGATAATCGGACGTCTAAAAAAGTTTTTTAAAAATAAGTTTTCGAATGAGGAAATAAACGATTAAATATCTACAATTTCATATGCATATAATATTAATAACTTACGAAATTGTTAGCAGCCGCCAAGTTACCAAGAAAGCGTCATTAGTTAGAAAAAAAAAGCAAAACAAATTTCTGAATATGAAAACGAGTGGAGATGATTTTGTTCTGACTTGATAGGTAATTTTTACGTGACGTCTTGGAAGAGGTAGTTGTTTATTTAGTTTTCACCGGTGGCTCTTTAATTTATTAAATTCAAAGGCAAATGATAAAAAGGTTTTCCCTTTACTCTTTCATCCTTTTTATTCTAATTTATAGTTCTACAAAATCGAACCATTTTGAACGTATCGAAGAAATTTGATAACGTGTGTTTGGAATCTGAATTTCTGAATATGATCCACAATACAACCCTTCTTTGAAGGATTTTAAGTTTTATTTCCCAGCATGCACCGCTTCTTTGAAGGATTTACGTCATGTGGTACAGTTCAATAGATTTGCCACCATTTTTAAAACTTGCAATAAAACGACCGTAAATATCAAACCGTTTAGACATTTCGAGAATAACATATCGCCAGGATAAACTAGCAAGAGATTGGATCAGGTGGGGTAAATTGGTTTTAAAAAAGTTGTTGATAACTTTGTTATGTTAAACTACAGTTTTTAAAATATTTGGAATAAATATTAATTTTTTAAGGGTTGTTGGTTATCTTACATTACACTGTGGGTGAATTGCTACAAATTTTTATGTAGCAAATATGAAATAATAATGTAATAATTTTTTTTTTTTTTTTTAAGAAGGCTTATTTTATTTCAAACACAATTTTCCCCAAGGGTTGGAACAATTTGAATGTGTGGATTAAAATGGATAATGGGTGAAAAGAGAATTAAAAACTTAGATTAGATCGTAAGTAAAGTAAAAAAAAATTGACATTAAAAAAAACTTTAATAAAATATTGCCATTTTCACTAATCATCCAATTCCCCCCACAAATTAAATGAATTCCTTCCGGACAATATATGCATTGTCCGTTCCTCCGTTCCATACTGCACTAAGGAAGCAGTCAATGTGTTTTGATTTTACCTTTTTTTTGAAATTAATAAGATATATAAGTGGATTTCCGTAAGATATTCCAAAAATCGCTCCCCTTTAAAGCGTTTTTCACTAGCTCAATAAAACCCCCTCGTATTATACATTGAAGGGGCAGTTCTTGTGTTTTCCAGTTTTCGAATTTAAATACATAAAGTGATTTATTTTAGTATGGCGCTCTAAATGTTCCTGAGACGATGGACGAATTCCCGTACTTCTGTCTATCCCACAGGGCCTGCTCTAGGAAATCTCAGACTATAGGCACAACCTATTTTGGGGGCCCCTTTTCGGAAAATTTTATGTATGATTTCCAATAATGATGGTGCTATGGAACCCATATGTAAAATTTTTGCTACAATTTTATAGGATTCCTTACAAACATCGATCAAAACAATAACGTTAGGTCAATTACTCACTTAAAATTGAGCAAAAAACAAAGTGGTGTATCCGAATTCTTTTAGTTTACTGATATTTTGGGGATTTACAGCATTTAGCATAATAGAAACTGAAATTTAGGGGCCCCTAAAATTTGGGGGCCCTAGGCCCGGGCCTAACAGGCCTTATGGAAGAGCAGGCCCTGCTATCCCAATATAATATAGCCCTGCCCCTCACATTAAAACTTAAGGGGACAGTCCCCATGTTTTCCTGTTGTTTAAATTATTGAAATGTGGAAGCGTGTTTCATTAGAAAATTTCAAATGTTTTAGAAGGTTATAGGGATTCGTAACAGCACCAGCTAAGTACAGATAACTTCATCCTTTATCTCCTTCGTTTAGATTCATTTGACAGAGGGCATTGTATATATTTTCCCGACTTATTGCATTCCATAAAAGTATAATATAGATAAATTTATTGCATTTCTTTCCAAATGAAAGTAAAATAAACATAGTTTTTATTGGCATAGTATTTGCACATAATCTAAATATTTGCAATCCTTGTAAAATGAAATTAAATAACGCAAGATTTTACTATGAAACATCCTATAAATCGAATATGTACTGCTAATAGTAAAAATAACAGCATTTTTTTGTTTGAAATGCTTAAAAATGTGACTGCTGTTACAGAAAGAGGTTTCTTATTAAAAACTCCGAAATTTTTTAATTTAATCATATTGTTGTAAAAAAATTCAACAAGAACCGCGATTTGAAACGGTTCTTGCTTCGACGTTCTTTTCCCATCAGGTTGACAAACGCTTGAGCAGACAAGAAAATGTATGAAAGCAAATAAACACATCACTTTGCGACAACTAGAACAAATTTTTATATCTTTGATACATATAGATTTGCTTTTCCATAATAATAACAACATACTTCATTTTATAAAAATTGAAACACATAAACGGAGAAAATTTATTTTTTTCGCACACATTATGAAGATTTAATCTATGCAGGGCGGTAATTTGAAAAAAAATTCTTCAAAACCAAGAAATTATTAAGTTTTGAGGACCTTTTTTAAAATTGCCACTCTGCATAACAACACCGCATATGCTCTTATATACAGATTTGTGGCAAGAAAAACACGGACGCATGAAATAGATATAGTATTGAACACTTCTCGCAGAAATTGTATAGCTAGCTATATTTCGAATAGTATATAATAGTAAAATAACAAACAAACTTAGTAAAATAATACTTGAGAGCATGTATTTAAATTATATACTCATTGATCGCAATGACAGTTCGACAGCTTGCAGAATTGATTTCAATCAATCAATCAATCAATCAATCCAACCAATCAATCAATAAAAAAAATCATGAAATGTCGTATACTATATCTATACCGGATATATAATTCCTTGTTTATAGCTGCCCCGAAACAGCAAAACTGAACAGACATCGAAAGCGTTTAGTAAGACAGGAGGAAAGACATGATTTGCAGAATGGTTGACATTTTACAAAAGTTCCTTTAAATTAAAAGTAAAAACGTTATCAGAAATATTAATATTTAATTAAAAAAATTTTATCGCACAAACAGGCCGATAAAGGATGTATGGGGGAAGGGGGGAGGCAGCGGATTTTTTAAAAGGTTATGATATTTTTCATTAAAAATACCCATGTACGGAATTTTGTATTTTTTTATAAAGTAGTTTTAACCCTTTCGCTACGAAGGCTTTTTGTTGCCTCGTAATATTTGATAGGAATAACATTATCGAATCCTTAGTGTTTGGGCGTTTTGGGGCGCTTCAGTAAGGAAAGAGTTAAAAAGCCAAACTCCAAGGTTTTTTTCAAGCTCGCTTGCTGCATTTAGAGTTTCGGGCTTAAGATCTTTTCTAAATGATATAGTTTTTGCGAATAAAAAGTTTCCTTCGGAATAAGCAAATGCAACTTATTTCCTTTGACTAGCAGTGTTTTTTTCGATACTTGAAATATCTGAAAATAGTTGATATAATTTTATGAAGTATTTCTTTATGTAGATTAAAATTTTGATTCAGAAGTTTGTAGTGATAAAAAAAAGCTAATACCAGTGTTTTATTTATAAAGATGCGTTATTACTTTTAGTAAAAATTTATTTTTAAAACACTTTAAAAACTAAAGTTACCAAAGTTTTTTTTATTGTTGTTTTGTCCTTAAAGTTAGCGGTAAAAAGGCATGGCACTTTTAATTTCGATAAGTGCAATAGCCATTTATATGCCACTTATGTATCTTGTCTGTGGCAATCAGCTAGTTTTAAAAGCATTCGAAAACTGTAATTATATTATCTAGAAAATGTATTTCCATAATTTCAAAAAGAAATCACCCTGATTTAAAAATCGGTTTCCCTAAACGTGTTTTACTGAAATATTGATATGTTTTTGATATCACATTTGTTCATGTTTGTTGCTGCTTTCGAGTAAGCATAAGCAAGCAGTATAGCTGGATCTGAAGAATTAAGAGAATTTACACAACGAACAGATCACAGGTAGAAAATTATATTTTTGATATCTTTTTAAAATTTTTGTTTTAAAGTCAGTTTCACAATCTATTTAACCTAAGACAATGTTTATTTTTTTTCATGCCTTAAAATAGACCGTAATTTTGAATGTTAAAAATATACATTGAGAACAGTCGAAGACTGGTCAACAACATAATTTAGTTTCAAAGATTAATTCACTAGGTCCAGCAGGAATTGCAAAATGGCTTAGAAAAAATATTTGAGGTAAATGGGTGATGCAATATCTAAAAAATAATCTTCAAAAGGGATATAAAGGTGATGAAGCAGCAATAAAACGCTTTCGATGTCTTGAGATCACATTACTGAAATATCAATAGTATTCAAAGCACCATTCTCTATTAAAATATCCCACACACAAATTTTATTGATCACATCTGCGATTGAAAAAGTTGGCTATTTAGTAAGAAATAAAATGTATTCTTTCATTAGAAAATAAGTAAATATGTAGTAATTATTTATTAAAATACCTTAGTAACCATTCGTTAAAATGATATTTATTATTGTCTATACAAATGTAGGAAATCAAAACTTCATTTCTGGAATATGTTTTTTTTGTATTGCCACATAATAATACAGCAATGAATAAATCACATTATTTTTTTATTATAAAAGAATTAAAGTCATATTGACTTCTAAAATTATACAACTTAAGGTGTAGAAATTTATATGCAATAAAATGGAAATGCAGGCTTTGATTGATATGTATAATTGTTATATTTTTTAGGCATTTTGCGTTAAAATATATATATTTAAAAATAGTTTGAATTAGTAATAAACCACAAAGAAAGAAGATGTAGTTTCAAAATTAACATTATTTGAAATATAACTAATGTATAAGGTCTTTTGAGTTCATTGATGACTTTTGATAATCGTAAATTCCTTGGACGAAGTCACCAATGTACTTGCCAATCCTGTATTTTAGTTATACTTTGGAGAATTCGAGTTTTTCAACAAAACATTTTATCAGTGATTGGAAAGTTATTTTTAAAAAGTAACTCTGCTACAGTTACAGTTACTTAATATGAAAAATAACTAGTTACAGCTACTTAATAAAAAAATAACTAATTACAGTTACTTTTAGAAATGTACTATAAGAAAAATTGCAATTTAACCATCGAACCGTTTTTCAAAGAGAACAAAAAAAAAACACATAAGCATAAATAAAACACTGGAGTTGGAATTAGTTAAAAATGAAATTAGATTTAACTTTATAGGAGTTGCATTTCAAAATTGGCATATAATACAGTCTTCGGAAAGTAAAAAATTTTTGTTACCTCGTTACTTCTAAAAGTAACTAAGTTACAGTTATTTTCTGAAAAATCTAACGACGTTATTCGTCTTTGCCTAAAATAAGTAACCTTCAAAAGTATCTGTTACAAGTAACTGTTACAAATAACGCGGTATATCCAATCCCTGCCTTTCATTACTGTATAAAGTTTTCTGTATTTTAGAGAACTCTTTCAATCGCAGAATTTTTTTTTATTAAATATGAAACCATAATCACACATTCATACACTAAGATGCAACAACACCGATGCACATCAAAAGAGAGCGTTCTACAGAAATACAACAATCAGAGATGGACCCGACAATTCACACATAGAATTTGATGACGCACACGGTACATTTAGAATGAGATCATATTCAAGTGGCTGCGATGCATTCGTTTAAGTCAGGGTCTTACAAACAACGTTCCACCCGATTAATATTAGCATCTAAATCAGATCGTTTTTGTTTTAGAAGTCTATTATTGAGTATAAGTACGATTATATATAGTTTAAAAATATATTATTTATTTTACACCGAAACATGTATTTTACAATGTTGAGTTAGTTTGTTTTAGAAGTATTTTTACTGATCTTCTATAAATAAAATAATTTAATTATTAAACATTCGATTCATAAGTTAATTTATAGCTCTAAATTTTAGAAAAAGTGTCATCTAGCTTCAAAGTTGGTTTACATAGACATCCTATTAAAATGCATGAATTTGAAGAGTACAGGGGAAAAACCGCTTGATTTCGTAGAAGGTTTTCCTCAATAGGCCTCTTTGGCGATGACAGCAACAAATCGCCTAAACTGGTATTAAGAAACCGGTTACTCGCTTTGTTTTTCTTTCGCGGCAACCCTGATTCACGCCAGAGATAAATGGACACGGGCCACACGTTTGTACCGCGAATGAAGAACCAAAATAAAAACCAGTTTCCTGTCGCCAATGTCCGCCAAGCAGACACAATTACGGGAAGACTCCTAAAAATCAAGCAGTTCTTCCCCTGTACTCTTCATTTGTTAGTCATTCCACTTGATAAAAATAATTTACTTTTAAATTGTTTTCTTAATTTTGGTTCCTTTAGATGAATGGGCAATAAACGATATTTTTTAAATTTTGAAAACATTCTCTTTCAAAACTATATTTGTTAAGAAAAATCCAAAGAGAATTCCTTATAATATTTAAGGTAAAATATTATAACTGTTATAATTTTAAGTAGAAAAACAAGAGCATCTGTTTGAAACAGGATGCAAACATATCACAGAATAAATTCTTTGATCACAAGTTCGCACAAAGAGTAAATAGTTTCGCAATTATGTATATGTTATCAATAATAATCTATACACTTATGACTTATTATCTTACACTTGACTTTTTTTAAGGGGGTCCAATACCTTGAAACTGGCGGAATTGCACTTTTTCGTTTTATTGTGTGCAAGCATAAAGATAATATTTTACAATTCATAGCAAACCAGATATAATAATTCATATTACCAAAAGAGTTATAATTAATTTTATTCAATAACTCAATGTTCACACAAAGATGAAAATTTGTTTTTTCCTCATTAAAATCTCTGTTTTTTTCGAATATTTTTTTCAAAACAGTAGTGTGTGTTAACTAAAATTGGAAGGCATACTTCTTTTAAGATATTAAAAAAAGAACCCTTAATAAATTTTTGATTCCACAAAGTTAAAAAAATCGAAGAGTAGTAGGATTTTGAAAATAGGTCAAAATTTGATGAAGCATTTAATTTTTGAGAAATTTTGCACAGTTTTGAATAAAAAGCAGTGTTTATAGATGTTGCTTTTGTAGAAAAGAAATTTGAATTCAGTAATGGCAAAAACAAAACAAAAAAAAACTGTGCAAGGTACCGGACCCCTTATATGAATGTGGACCACCTTTTGTGAGAGATCGGAACTCACAAGTCACTTAAACTTCGATCATAATATTTCTGATTAGCAATAGATTTTCTATTGCTTTTCAGAACTTTATATTGCACATATATTTCCATCACTACTCATGCAAAATATAAACACGTTTTAAATGAAATGAATATTTTACATGGCAATTTGTAACACCAAAATTGCAAATATTAAATCACAGCAAAGATGCATATGACATTTCTAAGAAACAGAAAGGCTTTTTCACATCTATTATATAAGAATGCATATTTAATCCAAGAACGAACACTATTTTCGTTCTAAGAAGTACTTCGTGTTTTTTAATGAACCAGAAACTGCAACTAAATTTTATTTGTTTTGTATCAGTTTTTGGCATCACATGTACGTTTACATCCATCGACGGCAGATTTGTCAGTGGCGTGCCATTCAAAATCCAACCTGCAGAGCTATTCTCAACATTTCAAAGATCTGAGTCCATGAACCACATATAACTCCATATGAAAACATGTGGCAGAAAATAAAGCAAACGTTTGAAAAAATTCAATCTCCGGTTAAAAATACTCAACAAATAAGTGAAAAAAAAGATAGCCAGCTTCGTTTTACAGTTCGATGAAAGATAGCTAACTTTCTTCGTATAATTCCTTTAAAGACAGCAGACATCATTTCAAAAAAATAATTCCATGAAAAGATACTTAACACTCTTTTTTAATAACTCCATCGCACCAGGCCCGATCATGCCAAAATTGGGTCCAAAAAAGGATGGATACCTTTGGGTGACTCATTTTTCGTGGTAACTGTCCATTTAATATCATAATAGACACATTTTCTTTTTAACCATAAAAACCCTTAATCTAAGTTAAATAAATGAAACTTAAAAACCGTGCTAACCAACTAGTCAATGAATATTTAACGGCATGTATAATATATGTATAGATTTCTATTGATTATTAGACTTACTCAGATTTTGTTTTTGTTACTGCTCTATCATCTATCAAAATATGCCTTGAAGTCAATTTAAGCTATCCCTTATAACCTTGGGCTCAAGTTCCGGGAAGGGCTTGACCAAGACAAATTTGGGCCCAATGCCCGAATAATTTTGGGGAAATTTTTTGAAGTGATATTGTTACAAAATATACATACTGTTAAGTTTTGGCCTACATAAAAAATAGTATAAAAGTAAGGTCAATATGATTGTACAAGGGTTGTTTTTATAAAACCTCCTATGTGGTGTAAAAAACGGATCAATACATAAAAAAAATATTACCCAGAGTTATGTACAACACAGCTTATTTCTTTATTAAATTTCAGACACAATTCACGTACAACGCCATAACTCATAATGGTGTCTCCATACACTCGACTCACTCTTCGCTGGATTTCCGTTGAAATGTTTCCTTTTGCCTGCGAGAAACGAACAATAGCTCGCCATTCTCACTTGGTGGCTAAATTTTTTAAAAGGGCATTGTAAAGCTTGTTCACAGATATAACAAATGCCTTAATCGTCAAAGTGATTTTGTAGAGAAATAAGCTGTATTGTACATTACTTTTGGTAATAAATTTTTTTTTGTAGAGTGAACCGACTTTTCTATACAGCCCATCGGAGGTTGAAAAAAAAACCAACATCGTACTTATTGCAATAGTAAAAATAAAAAATTGCGAAAATAAAAAAATAATAAATATTTATAAATCAAGTTTTTCATAAAATCATACATTGTGAAAAGGTCAACAAAATGTACATGTTTACAGCCAATTTTAGGGCCATCTAAAATAATAGGCCTTGTAGGCCTAGGCAATGATCAGGGCCTGGTTCCGTGTCATCTGGACCTTGGCCATAATGATAAGGCCCTGCCTTTCACTCCTTTTTCCGAATAAAATTCCAAAAAAACTAAACGTAACGCAATTCCCTATATCCAGTTCCCTTAATGGAAATCCCTCGCTCCATTCATGTACGAGTCCCTGGATGGCGGTTGGGCCAGCTCGGCCCGTGTGTCCACCACCGAACCATAAGATGGCTGCTTGACGTCACAGAATGAAGTGGTGACGTCGCCGTTGGGTTGCTTATCGGATGGACTGGTGGCTTGGAAGGCGTGCTCCAAGGGGTTCCACGACGACCCTTCGTCCGGGTTGTCTTCGTCGGGGGGTTCGGCCCAGGGCTGTTTCTCGCCCGACGCGAAAATGGCGTAGAAGATGACGCCGGCGAAGTGGATCAGACTGGCGATCAGGAAGACTCGCTGCCATTCCTCGGGGGTCTGTAGAAAAGAAAACAATGTTACACAATCGGAGTTTTTTTTTAAATTTTATTAATACCTTCATTAACAAAATTGGAGTTCTTCAGGCCAGTAGAAGACCGCACAGGGAATGGTTATAGTCCTCCCATCACTTCTTAGCATTTAAATGGCTTTCAGTTCTGGGGAATATACAATATACCGAGTCTGCAAAGGCTTGACCTCCAGCATTGCAGCCCTATTGGCGAAAAAAAATCTCCTTGGCATCTATGACGCAGGCTAGAAATAGGCAGCCGGAAACGATTACATTTCCATTACCATCTGTGACGTGTTTGTAGACGAGTCCAACTATCACCAATACCACTTAGATTAGAAGGCCGGCGAACTAAATCCTTGACGTCAAATTAGTGGACCGAATATGTGGTTTTGGCCAATGATCATTCGTGACTAGATCGTGTATTTGAATAAATTTTTAAGATAAGATGAATCGAGATGCGACGTCATCTTAAGATACGACGTTATTGATCAACAAATCGAAATTGGTCTACTAGTGTGACGTTGTGTTGCTTGGTTCTTCGGCCTTCTAATCTAGGTGGTATTGCTATCACACGTAAAACGAAAAGGGGTAAGGAAGAATTTGGTTTAAGCCCGAGAGTTACTATATTTAGCGATTTATTGCTTTTGCAATTGCCTATTTCTTTAAGGCTTAGAAGAAACAATTCGAATAAGTTAAGTGCAGTTCGAATGCATGGGTTTACTATCATTGCATTTTAACTTTCAGCGTTCCCCGTAGTGATACTGAATATGATAAATAATACATACTACAGGTGCAAATATATTGAATATCAAGTCAAGATGAAAAGAAATTCACGTAAAATTGATGACGACCATCAGAAATTAACTATAACCCTCATTTCAATAAAACCAATGTACAGTTTTAGTGCAACACATCACTATCACTTCCATCCAAACTAACCATGGGATATGGCAACCCTGCTTCCTTTAGGTTCTCCACCTTTTTAGAAAATAAACTCTTCCACAATAAAAAAAATGGGATGCTAAAAAGTGGCAGTCGGACTATACCTAATGCGAAAGAGCTCCAATAGCCGGAAGTCAAATTTTTCTACTAAGAGAATGCCAATTGCAATTTAGAATCGTTGTCAAGACTTGTTTTTGATGACCCAGTTAATAAGAATCCAAGTACGGTAGCATACAAATTTGTGTGACCTTGTTATAACTTTTCCGTTCATAAGACGGTGACCATATAGATATATGAAGATGACCATATAGATATATGACGAGGACCATATAGATATATGACGATGACCATACAGTATTGTGTACTGCTGCATGGGATTTATTATTTTTTAAAAAAACTATTTCTTTTACTGGTATAATTTATGGCTTTGGTGTTAAAATTGAACCATTCTTCCAAAACTAAATACACAATTTTAAAATTATTAATTTAGTGATCGATGTATTCGGTATACTCACTCCGTCACTGGTCAGATTTTCTTCTACAATCGGACATATCATGCCGGCAAGCGTTCCAAATCCATTCGACATTCCCATAAGGATACTGGCATATCGTGGAGCAATGTCCAAGTGATTTACATTGAAACCTGAAAGAAATGGGTTACCTTTATCAATATAGAGCATTTCACAAAGTTACAAAGCGTCTAAAATATGTCAATATTACTTATATAGATTGAAATTATGTAATCAATGCATGTTTCGAAACATTTTCCCGATTCAGTACAGAAAGCACGCACCAGTAAAGAAAGGAACTGCTATGTTTAGGCCTATTTACCCCTATGTTACAGGTTACACTTATGGGGTGTTTTTTTTATTTTTAGTAATATTTAAATTAAAAGGAAGTAGAAAATTGAATTGAATTTGACAAACAAGTCAAAGGGGGGAAATTGTTTTTATGTTTAAGGGGTCTAAGGAGTCTTAAAAATGTGCAAAGAAGGAACTACAAAGCATAGTTTGATCTTTCATGTAATTTTTTAACTACTCAATATACAAGTATAATTTTTTTATATGTAATTCTACAAGATTTATTTAATATGAAACAAATTTTAAAATTTATGAAACTTTAACCAAAACTAAAATGAGTGATATTAAACATAAAGCTATTTGAACACATTGTGATTAGGCTTGCGCGGCAAATTGTGAGGTCAAAATTGAAGACATGACCAAGAAAATGACTTTATATTGTACAAATATGTACAAACAAAGACTTATACCTAAATTCTCAGCTCAATTTTAATTAGAATTTATTTTAAGAACTTTTTTCTAAAAAAATTTATAAAAATTTTTGAATTTTGATTTAAAAAAATTTTAAAAATTATTTCTAATTAAAATTGAGCTGAGAATTTAGGTATAAGTTCTAGTTTGTACATATTTGTACAATATAAAGTCATTTTCTTGGTCATGTCTTCAATTTTGACCTCACAATTTGCCGCGCAAGCCTAATCACAATGTGTTCAAATAGCTTTATGTTTAATATAATTTATTTTAGTTTTGGCTAAAGTTTCATAAATTTTAAAATTTGTTTCATATTAAATAAATCTTGTAGAACTACATATAAAAAAATTATACTTGTATATTGAGTAGTTAAAAAATTACATGAAAGATCAAACTATGCTTTGTAGTTCCTTCTTTGCACATTTTTAAGACTCCTTAGACCCCTTAATCCGGCACGGATTTTTATTTTATGTGTGACTTTATCAGTGTATTCCATATTCTAACCAATATCTTACTTTAGATTAGAAGTAAGTTATAATGATAAATGGCTATAAATTCTTTGCACTTTTTGAATTTTTTTGGTTAGGCCACCTTATAGTGACGTCTTTACTCTAGTTTATGCCATTTAAAAAGTCCTTAGTAACCGATTGACCGAGTTCTAACTTAACTTATAGTTCTCAGTGTTTGATAGCCCCATTCCATATCTGTATCCTGGTGTTACATTTATGTTTTGCCCTCTTCTCTACACTAATAAGGTACAAAAGTTTAACGAAATGAAATTCTATGCAATTTTAAGTTGTATTCGATATATTTTATTTCTTTTGAAAGCTAGTGCCATGGTAGCAAACACTATGCTTCATTGTAGAAACCGTTAGCTGGTATACTAGAAAAATTGCTTATAATTTACAAATAGAATTTAATTAAAGAGGCTCAGTGGCTGAGAGGTTAAACGTGTCCTCTTCGTAGGATCAAGATTGCGGGTTCGAGCCCTGGCTGTGTTGTTGGATTTTCTGGATGGAAAAATCCAGGCACGCATGTCATATGATTATGTGGCATGTAGAAGATCCCCGGAGGCCCATTTGGCCTGGGTTCTCTCGGCAAAATTAAATCTCGGCATAATTTTACATCCACAGAGAGCTCACATTCATTGTAATCTGTGTGTCAAAATTGTGGTAGCGAGAGTCCACCTAGATGGTGCCACAAAGAAAATGGCTCTCATTTCTGGGGAATGTGCCAAGTCTGCAAAGACTTGACCGCCAATGTTGCAGTCCCGTTAGAGAGAGAAAAAAAGAAATTTATTATTTTTACTGTTTATTATTTTTTAAAATTTTAATAGAATTTTACAATTAATAAATTAAACTGGTTTTATCTGTGAGTTATATAAAAGTTTTCACACCAAGTCAAGTCAAGTCAAGTGAATTTTTTTCGTAAAAAAGATTTTTTTACAGTGCCCTTATTCTACTAGTGAAATGATTTCAAAACCTGAAATTGCAAATCCACTAAATCCAACTGCTAAAATGAGGCCCCCGACAACAACCACGTGATTTCTTCCATAGGCGACGACCAGCAAAAACAATGCTTCCATTCCGAATCCTGAAAAAGAGTCATGCATTAATATCAAACCAAACATGAAAAAGAAGGGCGTGCGTCTCCTGCATGTCTATACCAATTGAGCTACTTTTCAATTTTTTAATAATATCTTGAATTAAAAATTAGGTTAAAAGTTGTAAAGGTAGATAAAGTATGAGATGGAAAGATAGATTAAAAGTAGGATTAGTTGCAAAAAAGTTAATTAAGTTTAAAAAAGATTTAAATTTGAGTAAAACGATTTAAGTTTAAATTGAGTTTGTAAAGTTGTAATTTTTGTTTTTGGTATAAATTTAAAATCCACAATTAGTTATAAATTTAAAAATTGATTAAAACATAGGGTTAGGGCTGAAAAAAATCGTCAAAATCGTATCGTAAGATGTCAAGATAGATGAAATATGAGATGGAAAGATAGATGAAAAGTAGGATTAGTTGAAAAAAAGTAAATTAAGTTTAAAAAAGGTTTTTAAAAAAGATTTAAGTTTGAGTGAAAAAGACTTAAGTTTAAATTAAGTTTGTAAAGTTGTAAATTAAGTTTTTGGTATAAAATAAAAATCCGCACCTAGTTATAAACTAAAAAATTGATTAAAACTTAGGGATAGGGCTGGAAAAAATCTCCAAAATCGTATCAAATAATTAATGGACGCCCCCTGAAATGCTTACCTCCGCAATTGAACAGTTTCCGGACTCCTGTAGTGGTGAGGATCTCTCTCCGCCTGAGGTAATCGGCAAGGAAACCACCGATGGGGACTACGATTGTCATCAGGAGGTGGGGCAAGGCGCCCAGGAAACCGGACTGAAACCACAAACATTAATTTTTAAGAAGGGATTTGAATTTTTTTAAAACGAGGCTATGTTACAGTTACAATTATTTATTAAGAAATTAACACTGCTGCAGTTAACATTACTTTATTAAAAAAAGTAACTAGTATTATTTACTGTAACTTAATATGAAAAGTAACTAGTTACAGTAACATAACATGAAAAGTACCTCTGTTACAGTTACAGTTACTTAATTTAAAAAGTAACAAGTTACTTTTACTTAATATGAAAAGTAATTAGTTACTGTTACTTAATACGGAATATAACTAATTACAGTTTCTTTTAGAAAGTAGCTCCGTTACAGTTACTTAATTGAAGAGTAAGTCTGAAAAAAGTTGTTGTTACTTAATGCGAAAAGTAACCAATAACAGTTACTTTAAACAATTTTTTTTCAAAATTCCTTGTGAAGCATACTTTTCAATATATACCTGTTTGAAAAATAGGTTTACATGAAAAATACGTGTTTAGGATTTTGCTTGGGTGTCATTGAATATAATTAAAATAGTATTGAATACTGTAATACTCCTTTAGGAAAAAATTAAAATACACATTTTATATATTTTCCGCATGATAATAATTAGTAACTACCTTTTTTAAATTTTTTTAAACTAGATTTTTTCCTCTTAGGTTTTTAATTATTAGCTTCTGGTGCAAACCTGTGGACCAAGATTTATTCATTTCATACTAACTTCATCAACTTCCAAGTCCAGGACTTCTCTGAAGTACATTGGTTGTGACAATAGCAACAGGTAAAATGTCCAGCTTCTGCAAAAATTTGCAATGATGATGGCATACACAGGCATGGTTGTAAACATCGCTTTCCAAGGCGTAGTTTTCAGCTGCATTGAAACAAGTGAAACAATTAAAATCTACATCAAATACATTTTACAGTAGATGAGGTTAATATAATATCCTTGTCCAAAGGATAAAATGTAAAAAATAACTGGTTAATAATGTATAAAAAGATGATATTTATGATTATAATTTTCTAAGGTATATACGTAATTCCTTTATAAGGGAATCAATACTAAAATTGAATTAAAAAAATATTCTGATATTTATACGAGAGCTCCAAAATAGCTATAAATGCTATGAATTAAGTAAACTAAAATGATAATTTATACTTATTCTAAAAAAAAAAATGATGGTTGGGTAGGTTATACAAAATTTAACGGTTTTTCTTCATATTTTCACTTATATTATTGTTAAATTGTTTAAAATAAATCAAAGTATTAAATACGACTTTTAAATGACTTAGATCAATATTTTATTTGATTGGTTAATTTAGATTTAGATTGAAGTATTATTTAAAAATATGCCATGTGTTAAGTGTATGAAAATACGTTAAGGGTTGCATTGGATATTAAATTAAGTTTTTCTTTTTGTATTATGAATTGTTAATTTCAGTAACTTCTTTAAGTATAGTATAATTAATATGCTAATTGTTTAAAAATTTGAAACACTATGGTAAAAAATGTCTCTGTTTGTAGTTTTTATTTAAATTAAAAATTAATCATTAACTCTTTAACATTTAGGGTAGACTGACCAGTGAGTGAACAGGCCCCAGTGAATGAACATTTAGTAAATATAATTAAAAAAAATAAGGATTGAAAATCATTCCACTATATGGATTAGCAACACTGACTTCCTCCCATGTAGTAGGAAGCTATCTGACCAAGGTTGGTTGTCCTGGTCATTATATCCTGGTGTTCATTCACTGGCGAATGTGACGTCTTAAACGTTCATTCACTGGTTAGTCTAACCTATGTCTTAATTCATAACATTCAATTGACATACAATTGCTTATCCAAAGTACGCGTTCTGAAATAAAAAAATCAAATAAATTGACGATAACTGTTGACTATATAATTTTAAGATACTTACTGCTCCTTATAAACCTTCAGATTGCTTTACAAAATAAGTGCAATATTAGTTGCAAATGTATATTACAAATTATTCTATGTGGCAATACCAATCTAAGTTACCTGATACATTTCCAAGGAATGCTAAAATCTAATAAGTTAAAAATCCAGGGTGAAAAAAGCTGCATGAATAAAATAATAAGATAAGCTTGCTGTCACAAATTTATGTCATTGTTGTCTTATTAGACATTATCATATTATAGATTATTTTACATCTATATTAATATTATATACATATCTTGATCGTTTATTTCAAATGAAAATTGTAGTTTTGTATCAGAATTTAAATAAATAATGCATGGTAGCTATAAGATATTTTCTATAAAAATTGAATACCATAGTTTTCGTTCAATTATGCTTTCACGCCAAAATTTCAGTTCAAAACGTTTTTGCTTTGTTAATATAATTGTATTAATATATATCGAATAAATGTGGAACAGAATGGAAATTTACTTTTGGCAAAAGCAACATTCTTAGAATATTCTGGAACCACAACAAATAGATATTTTTTAGAGAGAAACATAATTTTTTAAACAGAAAATATATTCTAGGTAACGGTTTAGAAAATAAGTCTGTATTTTGTCAAAGGAATGAATTAAAACATGCACTAGAGTAAAATCTGTCTAAGAAATAAACCATAATATTTATTGATATATAGTGAAGATTTGGTTCTTTACAGGAGATACGATGGTAAATGTAAAGTAAACGGCACAGAAATTTAAAAAAAAAATTCTTAATAGAAACTACTGTAATTATATGATTAGAAGATTTGCCTTTATTAAACTCATTAATTAAAATGTCAAGGAAGGGTGCATACTGCATATACCATTTACTGACCTAAAACTATAAAAACATAAGATATTTTTCACCTTCAGTTTAAGAAAAAAAATTCAAGTTCCTCTTTCTCAATTTTCTTTTTAAATTTACTCCTTCAATTACTCCATTTCAATTGCATAGCACCATGTTATCCCTAGTTTAAAAAAAATCTTTTGATTTTGTATGAAAGCTGTCCCTTTATATAAAAAGAGGAACGGCATTAGAAAAATAAGAAATTTGGAGAAGTTTTAGAGTAAAAATTATCCACTTCAACGTTATTCCAAATGCAACTTTTTAAAAAAAAAAAAAACTTTTAGTATTATTTAGGAAAGACATGTAATAAATTTTAAAAATATAATTTATTTAGCAGCCATTCAAAGACTAGTAGAAAAATATTTGCACAAAATTAGTTTTTATTGTTTCATGAAATTAATTTAGTTAAATGTTTTAAAGTTTCAAGTGCTCTTTGCCAATATGAATATCGTCAGGAATGAATATCTTGGAATTATAATTGCATATATCACGAATGATTAAAATACCAGTCATCCCTTTGGTCTGATTTCAAGTTTAGGTAATGCTAAGTACTGCAACTTTTAAAGATCAAGTTTCAAAAAAAATTTTGTTCAGATTGCTGGCATAGTTTCAGAGTTAGGGAAATTTTTGAAATGGTTGGTTTGGTGTTTGGCAGGGGAGTGGCGAAGAACGCTGCTGAGGGAAATTAGTGCAAAAAATGTTTATCTTAATTACTCAACTATAAAAATTTCAACTTCTCGAAAATTATCGATAGTTCCGACACCGAGCCTTATTTGGCTTTTGCTCACTTGGCTAGCTTGGTTAGGTTGAATTATAGTCGCACTAGTGCTACACATGGGCTATTTTTATAATAGCCAATGCGTAATATGTAATATCCAATATCGCTGGCCACTTACAGTGGGAAGTGTCTTGGCCACCGGTCCCAGGCTGTTCTCGATGTAGATGAGCTCCTCCTGTGTTATGGTGGGGTGGTTGGCCGGCTTCTCGAAAGTAAACCACATCCAGAACACGTACCACACCAGGCCGAAGATACCTGCGGAAAAACTGGGTCGTCAGTCTTTGAAATTGTGACGATTTACCATATGATATTGGATACCGAATGATATTGGATAAAGTTTCAAGCAAAAAAACGCATTCGCTTGTCAAGTTTTCAAGTTTCAAATTTATTTTATTTTCAATTTAAAAATCTTTTCTACCTAAACAAAAGTAAAACATTCTTCACACCTAATTTCTATCTCATTTTTACAAGCAGCAAAAAAAAAAAAAAAATAGATACCATGTAAAGTAAAAAAAAAGTACAAAACAAAACCAGTCCCGTGATATTTCTGAGATTATACTCATTTTCTGGAGCGCAATTTCAAAAACCGTTATTTACCACCCATTTTCGTGAGGAAACAAAAAATCTCCACGCAATAACAAAGGAAATATTTTCAACAACAAAACACATTTGCAACCCTCCTAGTTTCTTTAATTTCATTTTCCATGCGTCTGCTGTCCGTGATTTCCCATGGGGGTTTCGGGGCATAATCTTCTAACGGAGGTTTGAATAATACGGAGATGCTGATTGGTTTAGAAACCAAAGAAAAGACCGGGTTGACAAAAGAAGCTATTATCAATTCCAAAATAAGCCCAAATTAAATTCGTCCTACGTTATAACAAGGGCTGGGGAGCACAGTCGGTTAGGCACTAGCTTAGCCTGCGAAAGGTCCCAGGTTCGGGTACGGGCATCTCCAAAATAACTGCCGACCTATAAACGGCCCGTGCAGCCGAATGCCATACGAATAATACCCCGTGTAAGGGAGTGCACGTTAAATATCCTTCAAAGTCCTAACTCTGCGTACGATTTCATCCTTAACGGTTGCGTTGGTGCCTACTCAGGTGTCGGCTCGTTACTTGACTGTGGTTCTAAAATACGACGCCCGTCGCCAATAGCCCTCGTGTAGCTCTAGTGCGACGATAATTCTCTCCTAACCTAACATGTTGTAAACTAATGTGGGATCTATATGGGCCCACTTGGGTTGGTGTGGGCTTGACCCATATGGAACCAGAAAGAAACGACCCCCTTTATCTTTAGTCAAACTTCATAGATAATTCAATTTTCAACCATGTCTTGCTTAAATCTACAATATCTCTAGAAAAAAATTTCAGACGGAAGAAAATTTTGAACTTTTTGTTTCAGCATAAAATATCAAATATCAAGTTAACAAAGGGAGATTATTTTACAGTGAAAATAAAGTTACATCAACCAAATAATATTTAATACCTGTCCTCGACTACTCCTTTTGATAACTTGGGGGTTATTATAGGAAGCCCATAATTTAACTTTATGATTGACCCACACTGCCCTATGTTTGTCTGATCAACTTGATTTTGTTTGTTTGACAATCGTAAATGGGATTTACATGAGTAGGTGATGGGTAAACCATAAATATTAATATGAGCCATCTAGTATGTGACGCCAGTGTTATCGGAAGGAGTATTCTGGGACAAGACAGTTTTAATTACTGGTTTTTAAAGAATAAAGTATTGTTTAGACATTATATTAAGAAAGTTCAGCCGATTTGGAGAATTAAAGATGAGTCTCTTTGTCTTTTCATGCCAAAAAACCTCCATTTTATTGTAACCTCTACGATTATCTTCGCCCCTAAAAAGATTTGTGAGCGTTATTAATCAACGGGCAGTTTTCATTTGAGCGGAGAGTTTTTCATTTTGAAATGAATCAAAATGAAAAACTTGAATGCAGGAAAATAAAATGTGCTAAAATCGAAATGCGTATAGATATACCGTATTTTTTTGGTAATAATAAAGCTCATTTTGTGATTATTTAATGTCATAGTGTTGTAATGTTTGTTTTACAGTAAATTGCTGTTTTCTGAAGCACAGAGTCCAATGAACAACTTACTCTAATAGCGTTTAAACAGAGAAAATAGGCGTGCATTTTATCATTGCCAATGAAGAAAACGTTTTCGCCGGTATCACACAATAAATTTTACATTAATGTAAATTCATTCACAGAAACTTTTGATGTCAGCATTTTACCATAAAATAATTAAAGGTAAATTACAGATTTTTATCAGTGCACTATCATGATAAAACTTACAATTTGAATAGTAAATTAAGTTATATTTCTTAAAATGAGAAGTTATAGTATACAATCGAATAAAAGAAAGCTTAACCACCTTGAGCGTATTACCTAAATGTAATGTATATAAGAAGAACAAAAGTGAAGGGTGATAAAATAAGACTTCTCATAAAAAATACATTTAAGTTATTGTTTATAACTAAATATAATTGTCAAAATTTTTTGTATTTGTTAAAATATAAAAAAGGGTATTTTAACTTTCCTTATAACATACTTACTTTTCTATAGGAAAAATTTCAGTTATACATTTTAAATGTACTTATTTAATATATTACCTTTGTTTTCTTTTGTAAAATAAAATATAGTTTTGCTCTTTTATTGAATTTGTATGAAAACTAGATATCTTTCATTTCTGCAACACAAATTAAAAATCTAACTTTTATGATATGTTAGAAAGAATAACGTGCAAGATAGATCTAATCAATGTATGTATTTAAATGCATGTATTATGCAAGATGTATTTAAAATAATCTAAGATAGCACATGATTTTATATTTGTTGATAAAAAATAAAATAAAATAACAAATTCTTTTTTATCATTATTTTCAAAATTCTTTTAGGGCTTCGAAAATTAAAATATGATGGATGCGATTCAAACAATAATACGACATGGAAATAGAACAAAAATCATAAATCTAAATAATAAATCATCATCTAAATTTCATTTCATGCATACACAAATGCAATTAATATGCACAAAAATACATTAAGTTCCATTATCTTCTACTTCATTAAAATATAAATTAAACGAATACTTTTACTAAAACAAATGATAGAAGATCAAAAGGAGGAATTCTTATTTTATTTCGTCGACAGTTCATTATGCTAATTCATGGAATTAAATGTAATTACAGACATGGCTAAAACTACTTTAAGGTAATGTTCAACCATTGTTGATGGGAAAGATCATTACCAATTACCTGACATTTAGTTTTCCCTACACAAGTGAGTTTGTTCAAAAGTTTAAATAAGATTAGTATCGATTATTTCTATCGATTAATGACAGTTTGGGTTGTTATTCTTAGGCCTCTTTTTCTGTTTTAGATGTTTTGTGATGCATTTAGAAAACGAAATGCTGGATTTATTCAGTAGGAATGGAGTTAAAAAATATTACTATACGATTTTTATTCACAATAAATTCTCATAATTTTTTAAGATTTTTTTTGTTATTATTAATGATTTATATATTTTTTAAGAATGAATAAACTTAAAATTAACTCTTAAAATCGCAAAAATATCAAACAATAATCGAAAAAACTAGTGTCCATTAGAAATAATTCTATGTCCCACTTCTGACAAAATAACAATAATAAAGCAAAATTGCATCAAAAATTGCGATGGCCTTAAAAAACGTACCAATTTTATTACGTAGATTATAGTGAATTCAAGAATAACATTTTATCAATTGGTTATAAATGCATACATACGTTGTCAGAAGAGAGCTTTTGTAGCTCCATTAAAAATATTAACCCTTCCATAGAATTAAGCTGACGGACTGAACAATTATAATAGCTTCGAATTTTTACGTAATAAATGTAGATGGGAACCAGAAAAAAATAATTATAACAAAACTTGACAGTCAACAAAATAATTTGCAATAACGAACATAAATTTATAACCTTGACGTCATTAGATAAACAATAAATTGAGATACTTTTTAAATAAGCATAATAAGGCACACAATTTGCATTTGGCTGTCTGTACTACAGAGAAAATAATCCCGTCTTTTGAAACAGAACGCACCAGGAAATCGCTGCAATAGTTAAGAAACATTCTAACTTACATTTAGCTAACTTAATTTTTAGATTAATAATGGTATCAGTGTATGAAAAACAAAAGGATTTATATCCTTATGGATTTTTGCCTTTCTCCTCTAACGAAATTTAGAAGCTTGTGTCGTGATGTATATTTCTAAGGGACGTGAGGCCTTTTTCAAATATAAAGGAGGCATACAGACACGTAAAGTGACTTTCTTGTTAAGTTTATTTACCTATAAAATGGTAATAAAGTTATACATTTAATAAACCTATTTAAAAATGTTAATATACTTTTTTTCCTTATAAAATATATGATTACCTTGTAAATGTATCATATTTAATACCAACAAGCACCACATTTTAACCAATATTCAAACATGGTGTTTCAAGATGACAAAAGTTTCCCTTACTTTTCTGATTCATTGGATAATTTAGTTATACACTTTGATTTTTCAAGAATAACTGAAAACAAAATTCGTTTTTCCATCGACTTTTCCATATTTAACTCCTAAAAGCATTACTATATTTGCAAAGATGCTTGGTGTCATTTGCGAGATGCCCGAGCATTGTTATGCATTATACCTACAGTTTAATACAGTCACTATAGGAAAACACCTAGCTTTCCCAAAAGTTACACCAAAACCGAGCTTAAGTTTGCAGCAGAGAAATGTACTAGGCGGAGGAATCTGCGTAAACAACGCTGCTGGCGCCTAAATTTCGCCTGCTCCTATTGGCTGCTCCCTCGACCCTGATATTCGTGATTCCCTGTTACGTCAAAATCGAAGGAAAAAAATAATTAAAATAACACTCTAACTGAAGCTAAACTAATAAAAATAATAAATTTATGTCTTGAAATAGCAAATAAATTTGTTTATTGAATGTGAAATACCTTTCTGTATTCGATTCTCGCACTCAAAAATGAGAACTATTTACCCTTTTTCTCGTAGAACATTTGTATACTGCAAACTTAAGGTCGGTTTTGGTGTAGTTACAAGTATTTCAAATCAAGATCGGCGAAAACTCCCGGAATAAATCGGATACTTTGGGATAGGAAAATCCCTTTCCGGGACGCTCATTAGGGTGCTTTTCGCGAGAATCAGAATTCCTTCGATTTTCAAAGCTAAGCCTAATTAATCCCGCCGAATGCGGCTAATAAAACGTAGGGCGGATTCGACTGGATTCCGTCCGTAATAACGGAGTGTCTTTATCTCTGGCTAAAAGACCCATAAATTTGTCAGTTTGGATGCGGGTTGCTCCATTGATATCAAGTCTTGTAGTCTGTTATTCCTTTGGTTGTTTAGATCGGGGAAGAATGCTTATCATTGCTTTCGACTACATGTTGTAACTCTTCGATAAAAATTCCTAGTTGTAATTTCGATTTGTATGACATGGTTAACTCAAACAATTTGTAAAAATTCTTACTTTGAAATTGTTTAACGATGGAGTATTTTTTTAGGTGGTCATAACCACTGCCTAAATCTCAATTCGAGCTAATGAAACTATTTATTGAAACAAATTTAGGTGTTTGCTAGTGAAAAAGCGGAGAAATGCACACTCTGTTACAACTTCTTAAATATTATTTTGTAAAATGAAAAGCTAAAGCGTAAGAAATTCCGTTTATACTTTTTTTTAATTTATATATATTATTTTTTATTGTAACTGAATTGCCTATTTTCGCTTGTGTTCTTCTATTAATATGTAAATAATTAAAGACGATATAACCTAAGTTGTTACAGCCATATTACATTCTATCATCTACTTAAAGTGGAACATAAAGCTAAAAATAAAATCTAAATCATAAGAGATAAAGAGATACAACAACAACAATTTCGTCACAAAATAGCAGCTTTAGGTAAAACTTTTATCCCTAAAAGAAATAACACCGTAACTCATCGCATGCAATTTACATAATGAAAGTGGCCGCCTTGGAATTTTCTTTGCTCACTGGGAATTTATTCCTTGAAGGTAATGGATATTTGGGGAACGCGAGCCTAATTTCCTTCCTCTAGTTTCGCAGTGAAAGTTTGTCTTCTTTCTAAAGTGGACACATGCTATCCCAGTAATTATGTTTTCTAAGTTGAAAGTGATGCAGTTTAGAATGTAGTATCAGTTTTACACTTAAAAATAGCTGCACACGGAGGAGGACAAAAAAAAAAAAAAAAACCAGATCAGTCCCATGCAAATAATACTTTTTAAATTGTTTAAAATGTATTCAAGTACTTCTGGTTTTCATAAATCTTCTCTAAATTTTACAAAACTTAATGTTTTATAAAGTGTCTATTTATATTAACAAAAATAAAGGATTCGAATGCAATTTGCATAATGAAATTGGCCTTGTATTTTTGTGATCATCATGAGTTTGCTTCTTGTAAATGGATACATTTGGAATGTGATGATAATTTATCGTAACATATTTCACGGTAAAAAAAAACCCCAGTCTGTTCACATTTGAAGCGAAATTTTTAGTCTCTTATATCTGAAGTGGATACACAGTACCATGACAATGGTGTTCTTCAATATCTTAGTGTTAGATATCCGTTTCAAACGATAAAATACAAATGGGGGCCGCATCTTAAAAATACAGTAGGGTTTATCTCGTTCCACCCGAAGTGTTATATAAATTTTTTCAGTAAATACATTTTAATCTGATCATAATTGGCTTGTTTTTCGTGACGTAAATCATTACTGCTGTCAGTCTTGTATTTATTGGAGGTTTCGGTAATTGGTTGTATGGGACGGTAAACTCCTCCAACTACATTGTTCAACCGAAGACCTAATTTTCTTTCATGTTCATCTGCTGCAACTCAAGACATAAAACATGCCCATTTGTATAAAGTTCCGTCGTGGCTTATTCCTACATCAAAGTTCAGATTAGTTCCGTGATACTATCCAAATAATAATTTCTATCTAGAAAAAGGCATACACATTTTTTTAAAGCGTCAAATTATTTTATTAACATATATTTCACTTAGATTGGGATTCGTTTTGTGAACACAGAATGTTTTGAAGTTTCATTTCTTTATATTGATAAAAAGTATAATGCATTGTCCATAAATTAAATCTACACCAAAATGTAATTAACGGGCAGCGTTTTTTTTTGTTGAAAAAACTTCAGAAACCTTTTTTGTCTCAACTAAACTGTTTCTGAAAATATTACGTTTCTGATCCTTCCGTGATACTAATGAAGCGGAGCCGACCTGGCGGCGCAACGGTTAGGGCGCTAGACTTCGGAGCCTGGGTCCGGACTCGAATCCCGATAAGGCATGGATGTTTGTGTTTGTAGAGTATATGCGTAGTGCATGCTTGTTAAATCTGTTGGGTACTAAAGTCCTGTAGGCGGTCATTGCACAGTTTCCCACGGGTACAGGTAAATGGAGACTACTTTCCTCCCCTTCAGGGGCATGTCTAAATTATGGAAGTGGCGCGTGATAGATGGCAGAATCTGTCGCGTATGTGTGTGTGTCGTGACTGTCTTACTTAACGATGGTTTATAAGCGGATCTCTGACCAAGCACACAAGCCGGAAAATAAATGTTTACCAACCAACCAACCAATGATACTGAATGGCACCGCCCTAAACTAGATTTTGACCAGAGAGTTATATACTCAAAGGTAAGGAGAGGAACTAGAGAACGTATTAAGATTTAAATGCATATTTTTGTTGTTTGAACATCGAGTAAATTTTATTTATTAAATTTTAAAATGTGTTTAAGATTTACATGTATGAGTATTAATAAATTAATGGTAGATAAATACTAAAAATAACTTAAAAAGTGTACAATTTAAGCGCTATGTAATATGCAATCTGTACAATTACTATTTGTGTACACTGTGAAAACTTTCGGGCTTTGTTTCACCATAATAATTGTTCCTACCATTTGAAACTGCAACAAAAACCTAATAAATAGTTCAATAAAATACCTAAAATTTTTTGTTAAAATATTTCACCAAACTCTAGGAACCATACTTTTGGCGAAACCAATCGCTGAATTTTTAACAGTGTAACAAAAATTAATTCTATCTTATACTTTTGACGTATGCTTTGCATTTTAATACTTTTTACATTAAAAAAATAATAGCTACCATTTGAAGTTTTATTTTTTTAAATAATATTTTGCAATTATACAAAAAATCGTCGGTTGGATGCAATTAATATTTCCTCAACATACTTCATATTATTTCAAACTTCATGATTATATCCTCCTCAAGCCCTTTTCATTGCTAAATATACTATAATAGCCTTAACTATAAAATGGTTGAATACTTTATAGCACTTTAAAAATAACTCAAGTAATTACTTTAAGCTAACAACCTAAACACAAAGCAGTACTGCTGATCGTAACTACTGTGGAACGCTTTGTCAAATCGATCCGTTTAACATGTCTATCCCTAAGCAGGGACCACTTCAAACGCACAGTGGCACTTATTTTCAGTGGCGTAACGGCATTATATCTCTTTTGTAATTGCCTCCGCCATGTACGGCTTCCACATGAGTTGGGGATTATCTCCACAGCGAGCAATATCAACAGATTACATGGTATTTGTAGGGTTATTCTAATGTAGAAAAGGAAAAAGTAGTCCGAGCTGTGTCTGTACTGAGTTCCTTTGTATTTATGAGTCGCGAGGTAGTTTTTTATTTAGTATGATGGTTATTTTTGTTAGTTTAACTTGATAAATTTGTTTTTAATGGGTGGTGGTAGTTTTGTGTACCCAAAAATCGCTCGTTTGGTAGAAAATACATAGATAATTTGGGGTTAGCTTCAATTGCTTTAAATTTTTGAGTGAGTGTTTTTCATTTACAATTATTTCGTAAGCATATTACACTATTTTATTTTATAATGGCATCATACACTAGTTATTTTATAGAAAAAAAAACACATCACAATTATTTTTTTAAAGTATCAAATATTTCAATTAATATATGTATTTCAATAGAAGTGATACGTTTTATGAAAAACAGTGTGTTTTAATGTTTCATTGGTTTATATTGCTAGAAAAGTATAAACCTTAGTTTGTAAATAAAACCTAAATTAAATCTATAAAAAAAAAAGATATTGAGAGCTATGAACTACAGCGCAGGGAATTCATGATCCATAATATTACTATATAATAATCATTTAGTTGATTTAAAAAATGATTCACAACTACTAAAATTGTTAAATTCAAATAAGAAAAATCCATTATAGCCACAAATTGTATTATTGTAGCGTCATGCATAATTGGAAATCGAAACTGAAATTAAAAAGTAATTTTTTTCGAAATAATATTCCAGTTCTATATAACT